>OX411546.1:75842477-76442477 GCA_948146395.1 Fragum whitleyi
CATCTATTCGTTCTCGATGCTTCGGTGTTTTAGTTAAAAAAAGAAATTCGATAGTTTCGAAGAAGTCATGTTGTTTTTTTATCTGCACTGAATTGGTGTCTGTATATTTGCGAATATGGTTCTGGGTAACAAGCTCAGCTTCAATGCCGTTTCCGAGCTCTTCTATTTGTAGGCTTGTGCTTATTGTAGAATGCATCCCTCAACAGATATTCCGTTAAAAGTAATTCGTACCCAAGTAAGATATTTTCATATCGTTTTGTTGCGCCGCAAAATCTTGTGGCGTCCATTCAGATTTTCATCTTGCGATGTTTCGACTTCGTTTGCTTGTCAATAATATGTACGATGCGCTTACCTATCAAATTCTCCGAACTGACCTGTTGATAAAAGATAAAGATGCACATTTAATATCTTAACAAATTATTTGAAAGAAAGAAACTATTTGTTGCCTAAATTTGCAAAACGCAAAAAACAGGCGTGCATCGGGTAATAGTATCCCCCATCTTCAATCATGTTGAATTATTCTCAAAGTAAAGCGTATTAAATAACACATACCTTGTTAAAAGGTAGCAAACATATTTTTTCAACTGATTTGACAAACATAAATATCCTTGAGTTAAAATTGCATTCATTGTAAAATTTGCCATGAACTTCAGGGACAACCCTCGTACGAAGGCGTTTGGAACTTGGCATTGTATAGAGCTAACAACATCGTGAAATTGACAAAGTGAATGATTTTTGCGTGATTTTTTAACGAACTTGAATGAGGGAGATTGGCGAGTTTTGAGTCAAAATAACGGTAATCAAATATCGCACATTTTGTTCTAGACGAACAAAATTATCAAACAGTTTTCCAATTGTACCCCGCTTTGCACGTGCACTTACGTGCAAAGCTGGGTACAATTGGAAAACTGTTTGCACCGTTAGGTGATCCTGAACGCAGGGCTGAAGTAGTCCGGTAATATCTTCTCCATTCACCCAACACCGTGTACACCCAACAAGACTTATAAATGGACACTTCATTACCATGGTAGAAAAAATATTCATACAGTTATTTAAACGTTTTCTTCCGTTGAAAATGTGAAAAACAGCCATTCAAGAATCTTGCGTAGAAATTGCATTGAAATTTCGTTGCGGTAAAAATTACGAGACTTCTGATGAACAAATTTAGCGATATTTATTACATCCCTTTATTAAAATAAAATATGCATAATATGCAATTGCTAAAAATAGCTTCCTTTTCATTCTAGCAACAACCGGACGCTTATATTTTCAATTGTACCGGTGAAATGACAATTTTTTCTAGCCTTTTCTTTTTTGAATGTAAGTGTTGATCTTATACTTTTTAGTGATTTTGGAACGTTTTTCAATGGATTAAGTGAGTGTTCGGAATGAATGATTGAATGGAGCGCTGAGTGCGCTGTTTAAAATGGATTGATCGGAATGAGAGATAATTTCACGATGTTTTTAACTGTATCAAACTGTAAACAATCAAAATACTTCTAAATTTTGTCAGAAGTTGCCTTCGGTTCCGGATGGGACAACGTTCGTGAAACATCTATTAAACGGTACCCGCATTGCACGAAAGTGCACTCTTAAAGCGGTTTACCATTTTAACGTTTCAATGTATTCTGTAGTGCTAAACGGTATGTGTAGATTTTGTGCGGTTAGCATTGAAATCTATATTCATATATAGATTCTCTGGCTCAGTTTGAAAATACATATATAGTATGGTTTCAGCCTTTGATATTCTCATAACATCGAGCAGTCAATTAGATAAAGCCTGAAAACTTTTCGAATCAATCCCCTGGCGGAATTGAACACACATTTCACAATCTTTTTATACCTTTTGAGGGTTTTTTTTACATAATTTTCTTAATCCAGAAACTTTAGATTAAACAAGTTTTCATGATATTGGAATCGAAATCAAAGTCTTTGATTCGGTCATTTCATTTGTTAAGGAATTTTTCGCTGTACTAAACACCAAACATGCCTTTGTATTATTCGTAATAGTGGTACTAAATGCGTATTAAAACAAATACTTAACATATTCATACTCCGCTCGCAAATAATTCTCCAAGATTTCTGTCGTCAAAATGTTTCGCGGTCTCAATGTTAATGTAACTTCTAACGGTGAAGATATTCGCACTATTTCTAATAAGGCATAATTGAACGACGTGGAATTTTATAAACTCAAAAATACCGAATGAACTAATTTTACTTGTCTTTTATTGCTCATAAAGTAAGCGTTTAATTACCCGTGGGTGTGGTAAGAAAAACTTCCAAAGGATTTGGCAGTGGGGCCGACCATGTAGGAAAGACTGTAGAATAGCGTCTTATCAGTGCTTGACATTTTTATTAGACATTAAACCCAGAACTGGTGTTGCCTGACGACCCAGTAAGTCAACGAAGAGGCAGAAAATTTATAATTAGTCTATTAATACATGACCAGAATTTGGTAATCCCTACCTTAAGCTTCGGGATCACAAAGAAGCTTACTCTAACTTAATAAAGAGGATATTGAATGAGTGGTCATGGAATACCGAATTCATTAAACGAGTCATCTATAAACAGATATAAACGAGGTGACGAGTTTAATAATTTCGGTAGTTTATGAGCACAAATTTTATATTCTATTCATAATATGACCCGATTTTTTGTGAATAATCGTCAAAATCCCTAAAATTCAACGTTTCGATTTTCCGCGAAACTTATAACGCCGCTAAAAAACTGACGTTACAATATATACATTATAACGTACTTTTCGCAGGTACAAAATAGTGTTGCTATTCGCTCTTAGCTCATTTGAATAGTTATAACACTAGTGTAATAACACCCGTAAATATTACTTCTACACAACGGATGACATAGTATCGCTTGTTGTTATACGAGGGATGATCCAGAAATTCGTATAATGGGCTTATAACTTTTGCATTTCTAGCTTGTTCAGTGTATGATTTGTTGTGTGTGCAGTTCAGTATCTTCGAAGAGCACAAATATTATTGTTCTTTCGAAATCATATTTAGCGGCCTTGAATTTCGTTACCATAGTAACATATGTATGCTTAGGCGGGGGGGGGGGGGCGTAAAAAATAATGAAATCAGATACATAAATCAAATTTTCTAAAAGTGTTCTTAAATTCTGTTTGAAATTTCTTGCCAGAGGTAAATAAGGCACAAATAGGTAATCAATTTTCATATTTTAATCATTTTTGGATGAGTTTTTAGGGATACAGAATATTTTGAATAAGACTAAATATTCTATTGAATAGTGACCTGACGCCAACATCAAAAGGTTAATTCCGTTTATTTTTCGATTTAGTTGTAGTGATCATGGGTTACACCAATCCAAACATTTCAGATAATTTAGAAAAAAATATTATTAAGTCAATTAGAGCAGTTTTTTTAAGTTACCTCGTATATTCAAAGAGTGCCAGGCTTTAAAGGGGAATCAAGAATGGTCAATTGGAGTTTAAAGAGAATGAATTAGTCCTAACTGATTCTCTTTAATTTCAAACAAAACGGCCCTGCACTTTGGTCTCCACTTCAATAAAAATACTATTCATATTGAAATTGTACACAAATTTGAATTCCAAATGTAAAGTGGATACTTTCTGCAATTTAATTTATTAGGCTTAGAAAGGCATGCGAGATAATGGGGACTATGTAGAAAAGAGTAAATAATGACGTCGCATATGATGTTCTTGCTCCCCCCGCCTACGTGCGGGGTCCATGTCTTAGATTAGTCATTATACAGCCGCTATTTAATTTACACATTCGACAATTTCCACATTTATTACACAAATGTTGCATTAAATGAATGAATAATTTTTATTCTGACAGTCAACTTTTTATAAGTTTAATAGACCCATTTTACGCATTTCTTGATCAACCCTCGTATACTAAGAATCTGCAATATTCTGACCAATTTTAGCAGCAATACAAATGACTCCAAAGGCACTTTTAGTTAATTTAATAAGCACGAAAATAGCGCGAGAGGTTGCACTATATAGTTTATGCTTTGCATGAGATTTGCCTCTTTAATTATTTTCTCATGATGATTTGCTTTTTAGACGAATAGAAGTTTATTTCTAGTATACCTTTTGTTTTTCGAATGTCATCTGAAGGTTTAAATTGATTCTTTTGTCCTACACAAAAGATAAGTCTGTTTTGTGCATTTATAAACTTTATGTCTTTACAGTCTTGGTCATTTATAAAGAACGTTGTTTGAACACTCAGTCAGCATGACTTTTCCTTTCTCTTTGCTACTGATTAACATAGATATCTTTATATCAAGGATGTTTGCAAAACAAAACAAGACATTAAATAATGACATACATCTTCTTTTGAAAGACTTTGAAAAGAATATGATACACCTGTTCCTTATAAACCCGTTCTTCATTTTTTGCCTTTTAAGGTTATCTCTTTTCTTATCAATTTTATTTGTTTATTCATAAATTCACAAACGGAATGAAAAGAAGGAAGTACAGTTTTTAAGGTGAAATCAAACTGTGAGATGGTGTTATCATTTTTACATTTAAACATCTCTACAAACGTTAATGGTGTATCAAGTACGCCTGTGGTTACAGTTTTTACCCACAGCTTTCAACACCTCACATTTGCTATATGTGTTCTGGGAATCCAATGGTTTGCAGCATGCTACAAATGTATTCTTCTGGGAAGAAATACAGTATCTAAAGAAGTATTTTTATTCCCATTTTGTCGACACTTAAACAAACAAAACATGCATATTCCGTTTGTTTTCCAATTTTTAATCGTGTATAATGATTAAAACAATAATAACTGAAATGCACCTTTTCCTTTCCTAAAGTTGTGCCTGATACATGGAATGCTTCTTTTTATATGTTAAGTTGCTATATGAACATTTTAAGTAATTTTATATATCTTTTGTTTTCAAATCTAAACAATATGCGATGAAACGCAAACTAGTTGCATTACAAATAAATTATCAAGCAAAAAATGCATTAATTAGGGATTTTCATAACAACCTATACAAAATCAAATTGTCAATGTCAATAAATCACTGACATTATTGAATATAAGGGGGGGGGGGGGGAGCCCGGACCAATCGACCTTGTTTGCACCTTTGACAGAAAACAGTTACTATTCCCAGGGTGTCGAAATTACAGTGAAAATGACACTTCATAAAAAACGCAGTTCTATCATCAAGTGTCAATAATATGCATGTTGAAGAATAGTTGACCACACGGGAACGAGCCCTGCAGGACACCAAACCTATAAACAAAGTAAAGTCAATGGGCCGTGCAATTTGTACTGTTTATACAGTAGAGACATGATATATTTTCGGCAGTTCCCGCTGCTCTGACATGTTTCACGCTAATCTATATTTCAGCATTTCAACAGAATCTCTACTGGTTTTTAATGAGATGTTATTTGAAAATGAAATTATTTTTTACCGTTTTATGCCAGTTCGGTTAAAAACTAACTTGTTCTCAAGCGAACCATTTTCCCCTTATTGCACAAAAAATACTAGATTTATTGAAAAGGCAAAAGTAAAAAGTCATGTAGTGATATTATACTGTGGCCCTCCTGCAGAATGATAAAACCAGTTTTAAAAGTCATATAAACCCTTTGTCCGTATTTGTTTCTTTTTGAAACATGAGATAAAATTTCAGATTTTATGGGACAGAGAATATTGTTCGTACAGACTATCCGTTTGAAGGTTACGGGACAAATTCTGGACAATCAAGACACATATATGTCTTCTAAGTCGTCAAATCAGAAAGAGATGGCTTAACATGATCCCTATATTCCCTTTCAACGCGTGTGTTTTATCAATGACACCCCGTACGTCTGTAGGTCTTGCAGTTTTTTGTATAATAATTACGCGTAATGGTGTTACGATTCATGAGTGATGACGCCTTGATATGCATTTAATGTTGGTATGTTGAAAACAGTACACCTTTACGCTTACTCTACTTCTCTCTTATAGATACAAGATATAAGATATTTTAATAGACGTAAACTTTACAGTTTCTTGTCATATTACAATTACATACAATAAATGCAAAACAAAACGTGACTTTTTAACGAAAAATCTGCAGTTTCTATATACATATTGGAAGAGACAGGGGAGAGGGGATATATCGATGGCTCGGCGCAAATAGTTGTAACTGCCTATATGTTTATAGGCAGTTACAACTGTTTCGCGCTGTTATCTATATGTGACTAATCTCGCTAAAAAGGACCGGCTTTTGAAAATGGAACTGGAACGAGCTGAGGCAAACTAGATATCGTAATTGGAAACGATCATGACAAAGTGAATATAGAGTAATGATTCCAGATTCTGAAAAAAAATGTTTAAATAAGAAAATCGACAACATAAGTCGGTCAGCACAGTCCGACCAGAGAAACCGCGTTTCTAATCTAGATGTTTAGTTTTTAATTGACGGATCACATTTTTATGTATCTTTCTTGACATTTAACTTATGTTATTCTCATTGCGTATTTTCTTCATGTCTTTTCAATAATTCAGTAAAACCCATCAAATAGTCATATTCAATATGATATCATTTTGCAGACGAAATAAGAATAAAATAAAACAAATACCGGGTAAATAAATGAAAACAAAATGCATTTGATATGACCAAAAAGACTCGAAGAACTCATTACATCTTATTACGGACCGTGTTATCAGAAATAGAAATCGAAACCGTCAATGGAAAGAACAGCATACTTGTTTAAACCGTTATAGTTAAGAGGTGAAGAGAAAAATATAATATATCTAATTCATTGAAGTATGAAACTAAAGAAAGAACAACATTATCACACTGTAATGATACGAATTCGAACCTATGGTTATGTTTTAGTCCACACCTTCCTGAATTAAAGTAAGAATTCTCTTTCATTTCTTATAATTCGATAATATGGAATAAAAAAGCAAATATTTTACAAGTTATCGGACGTCTTTTGTGGAAGTATTTTGAGCTCAATCAAACGATTTAGCAAGGGGCTCAAATTTTTGTTCATGAAGGTAAGATTTATTTATTTGAGCTAAATCCAATACTCGTTTTTGAAAGAAAAGTATTAAAGATACCATAATTATAGTAATAATTGAAAGGTTTGATAAATGGCTAGTTTGTGTTTTCTTTTATATCATCTTCGAGATCCATGTTTGAACTTGGGGTAATTCATTTGCCAATGATAAAAATAAATGAATGTAGTTTAACGCCGCTTTCAACATTTTTTCAGTTATATCGCGGTGGCTGAAGCACCTAACAATGGTTTCCTAGTATTTCTATCACCAGTACAACCATCTCACCCTTTCCTAGCCTCCAGCTACTATCTCACATAGGTCTACGAATATCAACCCATTGGTGAGAGACAAATTGGTGGAAAGAATGGGTACCGCCGTCGGGGATCGAACCCGGGACCTCTAGATTGGCAGTCCGACGCAATACCATCTGCGCTATGACGGCGGCTATTTGCAAATGATAATTCAAACTTGTAGTGCCTCACCCCGTTCCCACGCAAACCAATTTCTATGCGCAGCAGAAGAAGCAGAAAAATGCTTTGAAAAATATTGTGGGTAACGTAAGTAATGAAACAATTTCTGCATTATCCTCAAGAAAATACCACAAAACAGACAGGTTCAAAACCGTCCTCTAAAGATTTTCGTTTGTAACTTCGTTTTAAGGTGGTCCACCCAAAATGAAAAGTTGTTGAAATCGGCTCATGTCAGTTCTGAAATGTCGTAAGTGCCTTTTCAAGTAATATTCGGAACACCACTCGGCCAATCTCGTGATCATCCTGGGATGTACATAGACGGACTATTTTTAATCAAAGCACTGAAAGTACTGATGGTGAACGAACCTGATGTCATTCTAGAGTGATATATTGAATTCAATTAGAAAAGAGAAATTACGAATGTAAAAATAAGTGGGAAGAATTTCCGTTATTCGGAAATTTCACTGCCAATCCAAAGAAAGGGAAAGAGAGGAAAATCCTGTTAGAAAAATATTTGTTAGAATATGAGATGTTACTCTGTGAAAATTTCTTTTACACACTTGAAATAGGTACATTTATTAATTAAACATAAATGGAGAAAACGATTTAATCCTATCTAAAACTGTCTTTAACCCATATCCAATGGTGTTTGTTTTTACAAAAGTAGTTCTTATTTCAAGTAAATTTGTTGTATTTGTTTTAACTTTTTTAACTATCTTTGTTTCGTCTCAGAGGATGAAAAGGTCTTTGAGTACAAACCAAAGAAACACCTATGAATATCAGTCAGTCCTGAACTGTTCTCATTGTTTCAGGTTATGATTTGTTAACTTACTAATAGTATTTTGAACCATAACCCGAAAATTAGTTTTTAACATATTTGAAGCCACAACCACTTCTGTGGTTGACACTCATGTCGTTATTCAATTTTATAACACTGCAGGGTGAGAAATATTTAGGTATAGGTTAAAGGAGGTCTAGTGCCCTATTATTATAATTCATAGATAATTTCTGTTTAAGGTTTAGAAATTAAAGTATAACTTTTTTTATTAAACAATTGCTCCATAGTAAATTGCATACTAAAAGTCTTTATAGATATTATTTTTGTAACGTAATTTCTACATCAAAAGCAAATAAGAATCTTATTTAAGAAGTTTATTTTTTAAAGGGAGGTAATAATTGCATGACTATGTCTATGACTATGTTTTAGTATAATACAATGTTTTTTTTCCTTCCGACTTTCTTTCCAAAAAGAGTTGAGAATCCTTACAATTGTCGGTTTATTTTTTGCACGAGAACCTATTGTTTACCTTCAAGAGTTTGGATGCTTGTAAAATCACTCACTATCGATATCTTATTACAGTATTGCGGCTGATATGAGACTTTCTGCTCGGAGCTAGTTTTTGCTTAAACTGTAGTTAACCAATTCTAAACGTATTTTGGGAAGGATGGAGCCAGTTTTTATTCATCGATTTAGATATTTATGATTTCTGTAAAAAACGCAATGACTTTTCCAGAATAATTTAACAACTAAACCCGCCTGTCGAATTGTAAACAAGTGCATGACGGATCTGGTCCCCCCTTGACCACGGCAATATCTACTTGTCAATTGGAGTAGTATCTAGGGTTGAATATTTAGCTATCATTTATTTAATTTTCAAATAGAATTTTGAATTGATATGGTTTTACAGATCGAAAAAATACAAAGTAGAATGGCCCGAATGAAATATATTCCGTGCCTGTCGCATTTGGTATTCGGCAATTTTCGCTTCTAAGACAGACGAATACGAAACGTTTTCGCTGGGAATAAGTTCACCGAATATTCGAGTGTATCCTTACAAGCCCTACTTCAGCCAACGCAAATTTACAGAAAAATCTTAATAGCGGCGTTCGTCCCTATTCAAATAAAAGTACAAGAAAGGTTGTACATGTAAAACACATGTCGAATCATTCTTAAAACCCGTCTCGAGACTGACTGTCGCTAGTTGAAAAGTTATGTAAAACCGCGTTACCGTTTCTAATGACACAAGGTGTCTTGATGAGTCATTCGTCTCAACTCGGCCGATTACTCTAACCTACATTTAAATCGGAGCCGTCGGAGATCGCCCGAGTATTGCCGAATGTAAGTTCAAGAGGACATGACCTAAATAAACACGTATTTCCGGCTAATTACTACAAGTTGCACCAGCGAAGGCTTGGGTCAAAAACATAGTATCTGTCTCTACGGTGTCTAGACACAAATTTTGTTATTGCTTTAAACTCTCGACAAGCTTACGCCGATCAAAAATTCCCTTAATAAACATTGCAAGATCATTTTGTGTTTTTCAAGGCGAATTTTCATTATTTTCACCTGACAAAGACTACTAGTAGCACGCTTTTAAAGAAAAAAAACAGTGATTTTGCGGAGAAAAATATTGAAAGATACTAAATTGAATTTTAAGAGGCGCTACTTTATTTCAAATGTATTAACATCCAACAGGATTTTCCTGACATGGTATATAACACTGGTGAACGACGTTCGTTCACCAAAAATTACGGGAAAACCTTGGAAAAACTCGCATTCGGAACACCACTCGGCCGATCAACCTGGGATGTACATAGACGGACTATTTTTAAAAATTACGGGAAAACCTATGAAAAACTCGCTGACGTCAGTTAAAATGGCGTTAGCCCTCGAAACTTTGAGTGAAAACATTCGACGTCATCAATGCTACTCGTTTATGTCACTGACATGAAACCATCGTATCCTTGTATAAATATCTTTAGATTCTTAAATAACGGTCGAAAAATCTTAATTTTTGAGAATGATTCGCCGTTATTTACTGTAAAAGATGAAAATCTACGGTGCTAATTTTTCTTACACTGTTTCCGCCTAACAAAATGCACGTTTTGTTACATACCCATCCGCCTTACATACATCCGAGGTCTGTTGCAGTTTACGGAAATGGCCGAGTGATGTTCCGAATGATACAACATATAGTCACTTACGGCATTTAGGAACTACCATGACGTCATCAATGACGAAATTTGCTACTTCTTTATATTCCGCTAGCAATCCAGAAGGGAAAAAATCATCTAAGAAAACACTGATTTCATTTTTTAGCTCACCTGAGCAAGAAGTTAGTTCATATCAAGACCCTCGGGTCATATTTGGGCTTGGCCCGGGTGCATCCCTTTTAGAAGATAGAAAATCTTCAGAAATCTTTTTCTCTGAAACCAGAAGGCAGACAGCTTGCATATTTGGTATGTAACATCAATTCTATCAAGTTTGGTCATATCAAAACCCTGGGGGTCATAATTGGGCTACACCCGGACGCAACCTTTTTTTTCATAGAAACAAAGAGCGAAAATCTTTAAAAATCTTTTTTTCTGAAACCAGATGGCAAACAGCTTTCATTTTTGGTATGTAGCATCATATAGTGGGTCTCTACCAAGTTTGTTCATATCAAGACCCGGGGGTCATATTTGGGCATTGCCCGGGTGCATCCCTTTTAGCTCATCTGAGCACGATGGGTGAAAAAAGGGAAAATCTTAAAAAAATCTTCTTCTCTGAAACCAGAGGGCAGACAGCTTTCATATTTAGTATTTAGCATCATCTAGTGGACCTCTACCTCTCTTGGCTGAAAACAGTCCATGGTATTGATCTTATGAAGAAATTATCTCCTTGTTGGCATCTGCCTATTAAATTAATGTGATGTCCCAGGGATCAAAGAGACTCAGGTGAGCAATCTAGGACCATCATGGTACTCTTGTTTGTTGTCCGGTAAACAGTTTAGAATTATTATTCACCTATGTCATTGCTAATATTTTCAAAAATAATTTAGACTTGATTTAGTTGTTTTTCAGGCAGTGGCTAATCAAAGAATTGTGTATAGTGCGAACCCGAAATCTGTAGAATGACATATTCTGAACAGAGATGAAGGCCGAATGTCCTGTTAATTTCACACTAATTGAAGCTACACCATCTTCAAGCGCCATGCCAGATCTACCATTTTGATTCCTGGCTCAAGTTTAATCTTGCTGTCATGTTCTTGTCGGGCTAGTAAAGCTTACTCAAAGAAACGTGTAGGAAAGCGAGAATATCATATTGACATTTTCTTTGATGTGATAGACACACGTTTCAATTCCATTTTTTGAAAGTTCATTATCAATACAGTCAATTAAGAAAATCGTTTGAAAAGATTATGTTAACAGCTTGAACAGACATGCTAGAAACGTTGCAGTGCACACATTTGAAAATATGAATTTCAAAATATAAAATTCTTTTCAGAATAATTTAATATTGACAATTATTCTACAAATTTAACTCTGGGTGTTTCCTTTCTCTTTAAAGCTATGGTGTAATCTTTACTGATCTATTGCATCGGTGTTTTATATTCCCGTTTTAAAACTGTTAAAACGCTTGAAAATACAACAGAGGTAGAGAGATTAAGTCATAATATTTAGGGAGATTTATTCCAAAACTTGTAAATGCCAAGCCGTAATACAACATTAAGATGAAAGAATTTTTGTCTCAAACAAGGAATGCCGATTTCCCTTCTTCTAGAAGCAGATCCTTTCGACATTTGAAATAATAGCTTTCCGACTTGTTTCATTATAAACCTGATATTCTTTTCGACAGAGATAACAGTTTTATGCCACCTAGGAAAGATCGTTCATTCGATGGAATATCTTGAAATATTGAGGTAAAATACTATTTAGATGTTTTTGACCAAAAAATTTCCTCGCCATAGGGAAGCGTTATTGCAAAATTATTACGAAAAGAGAGTGGGGCTAAATGACAAAACCGAATTAAAGTTATATAACCCGAAACGGTTGCACATGTCGGAATGCGCTTAATTATAGCGACTTGTTTGTATTCCAGTCTTAGAAATCTAAAAAATGTCAAATATGACAATGTTTGCGACTTAATTTACGTACACAGCTTCAAGCTATTTTCCAGGTTTAAAAGCACATGGATTTCGCCCATTAGGCCAAATATTTGAGCTTAATGAATAAAGTGAACTCAGACTTTGTGATTTCGTAATAATTACTTTTGAATGTTTCCCAACAATTCTTTAGAATCCATATTATATTTCATATATTCATGAATCAGCGCAAGAAAGGTTTAATCGCCCATACAATACATAAAAACTTAAATCACTTTGTACCTGCGAAATTTTTTTAGCTTTACCCATTCTTTCATCTCCCCCTCAATTTAGAGACGAAGAAAGTATTTCGTCGGCTCCGTTCTATAAGGACGTATATGCTAAATTCCATTTTTTGGTGAACGAAATTTTCGTTCACCAGTGTTATATACTGTGTATGGAAAATCCTGTAGGATCTTAATAGGTTTTAAATAAAGCAGTACCCCTTTAGATTCAATTTATTATCTCTAAAGGCTTCTCTCTACAAAATCACTGTTTGTATCGTTAAATGCATGATACTAGCTTTCTTCATCAAGTGAAGATAATGAAAATTACACTTTAAAAACACAAAAATATCTTGGAATGTCTATACGGGCGAATTTTTGATCGGCGTAAGATTGTCGAAACTTGAGAGCAAAAACAAAGTTTGTGTCTGTACACTGTATAGGCAGATACTATGTTTTTGATTTAAACCTTCGCTATTGCAACTTGTAGTAATTTGCCGGAAATGTGTGTTTATTGAGGTCGTGAACTCTTGAACTTCTACCCACCCCTGATTGGCCACACCACACGTGATGACCTACTACGATTTTACCTGCCTTCTTACGAATGAAGTCTTTGCTTATAAGTTACGAAAGGTCAAGTTTACAAACGAATGGAATGTTCCTGCCGTATTTCTCCTATTAAACGCGCCCGAACGCGATGCAAAACGTCGTGGGGCGCTATTATTTCAGACTCTTTTACTTAATTAATAAAAAAATACGTATTTTTGGTACTTAAGAGAGGCAAACTGTTAACATGTTCGTAATTATCGATTAAAATACGTACACTGCCAAATACGCTTTTCTATTTATCTATTAAGGCTATAGATTTAAAAAATAAAATAAAATGTTAGCTAATGAATTGTAATTCTGTCATTTTAAGTCATTTATCGAAATACGGTCACCCTGGACCATTAATTGCAGCTTTCAAAAGCAAGTGATTGTGTTAGCAGAAGCCGAGATTATTATTATTGTTATTATTTGTACAAGGTAGGAAGTTCCAGACGATGCAATATTCAATGTTCCGCTACCGATGGACAAAGCGGTCTAATAAATCATTACCTATTCACGTATGAAATAAATAATCCTGTATTAAATCCTAAAATTTCGTGATGTGTAAATGCACCCGGTACACGAAATGAAAGTGTTTCGTAGTGAAAACACAACACGTCTGGAGCTAGCTTGGTCACCGCGTGTCGGCACGCTTTGAAGTCCCCAGATTCTTGCAAGCGGCGACGTCGCTTTTGAAATAAGTCACACACGATATTTTACGGGGGTTTTCCTATTTTAACAGTATGAATTGTGACTAGGATTTAATCATTTGACTCGGATATTTTGTATATTTGCAGAAGGTGAAATGATTTCAGAAATATTTTCGTAACAACGAAAGGGGATTTTGTTCGCATGTGACTTATGAAGAATAACGAGAAATAGTTTTAATTTTGTGTTAAATTTTTAACCTTTCGCACTTCCGGAAGACTGAGCGATTTAGGACGCGCTAGTTTTTCAGCTTTTAATGACGCAACCAGCCTTGTCCTGATAGGAATTTAAGATAGTTAACCCACAATCTATTGAACATTACGTCGTGGAGTAGCAGCTTTTGAAATTAAATTCGAGACCGGATGTTGTTGCATACTTGTGTAATGTAAATATCGGTTACGGGTATTTTTGTATCATATTACCCAAATCCCATTCCCTGTTTTTTATTGTTTTTTTTTGTTTTTTTCGTTTCAGACAAGGCCGGAAAACAGGGGATATAGCAATCTCGGTACGATTTACTGTTAATATATGAATGTCGTGAATAGATAAATAAATAAAAGAATCAAATGAACAAATATCCCAACACGATAGACCTAGTTTCAAATTTTAACATCGAATGGATTTTTTTTTCAAAGTACTTGACATCGTAACTACAACTGTATAGTAGCGCTTCTATCCCTCGGATGGCTCTAGAATTTCCTCAATACAATCATTCATCTATTTGTTTTACCGGAAGTATGTAAAATATTACAAAAAACGAAACTTGGATTGTGAATCAATCGCCTGTGGACTGGAGCACCTTTACCTTAATATGCAAATTGGTATTTCTCGCACCAGAACTATAATTAGCATACATCCGTACGGAGCTGCCATCTTCTACCCTCTTAGGTTTACGATTATCTGCCGTTTGGTAGGAGCAATAGAATTTAAACAACGACTAAATTTGGACAATTCATTAGCTGTACAAAATACCTTCCAACATAGATTTCATCGAATTGTTTTTTTTTTTTTTTTTTTTTTTTTTTTTTTTAATTCATTTTTACGCAATGGCATCAGATAATTATTTTTTCACGAGACTGAATATTACCGAAAGAGACCAAAACCCTATAATTACAATTACGAAACAGCGGTCTTTTAATTCGGAGGAGGGGGGGGGGGGGCCCCATTCAGGTCGTACCAGAGCCATAGCGGATAACGTTTAAAAGTCAAAATGCAGAAAGACTGCTGTTTAATCTGCTAAAATATTGGTTCCGCATGTGGAAATTGAATTACCTTTCTGACTGCTATTTTTTGAGTTAAGAAAAGAATCATTAGTCTAGACACTATAGTTGCCTGTTTTCTTTTCTCTAGGCTTATCGCTCTCTGTCTATCGGTCTGTCTCTGTCTGTCACTCTCTCTACCTTTCTTTTCCTCTCTTTCTCATTCTTTGAATTTAGAATTTTGACGAGATACTTTCCCTTGATTATTTTTTACATTTATAATTTCTCTTTTCTCAACGAATTCAATATATCACTTTAGAATGCCAACAGATTCGTTCACCATCAGTACTTTCAGTGCTTTGATTCTTTTATTGCGTTTTCGCACACATATGATATTCCCGCGTCTTTTGCGAAGATGCTGGACCTGATAGCTAATCGTATCCCCCCAAAAAAGCTTCTTGAACTTGTAAGATACGTCATTTTCGCACCGGAAGTGGTTGAAAAGTGAAGTTCGAAAATGACGTATTGACAAATTTGATAATTGTTCATGTTTCCTTATGATAAAAGTTTATTTTTAAAGATCAGTTTGAAAAAGAAGACAACCTTTACCCAGGCCATATAATTCGTGTGTCTCAGTTACATACATAAAAATTGTTATATGCTTTTTTCACTTTTTTTGAGAAACGTCTCACTCAACGGATTTCGGGGTCTCGTATGCACCCGAAAAGAATTTTTTTACAGGCGATTTGTCCTATATCTTATATAACATCAAATTTTCAGTAGTTTTTTTCATGCATTTATCTTTTATGCCTTTTTTTGTCTATACGGCATTTTGTTCCGTAAAAATTAAGTGAAAAAATGACGTACTTGACGATTTTTTTGTTGTTTTTCAAAAATAACTCATTATTGAGACAAAATATATTATTTATGACGGCAGATTATATATATAGTGATTCGATTTAAAATATTTTCGACCAAAATGGTTGTACTAGTGTTTATAGGTAAAAAGATATTAAGTTTTTTCCTTCTCCTGAAAAGTAGGCTTTTCCCGGGTTCGTCCTTATAGAACGTAGCCGACGATTTGTTGATAATATGGAGGTATGAAAAAGATAACCTAATCACACTGTATGTACAAAAGCAAATATTCTTTGCATATCTTATAATTTAATATTATGGAGCAATAATGTAAGATTCATCAATAACGGAATCAATTTTTACGGGACTACATTTTGTGGAAGCTTACAATAAAATGAACTCAGAAGAGAAATAAAACCATTTTTCAGCCAATGAGAATGCACGAACATTGGTGAATCATCTAAAATAAAATTATTGTAGATAGATAGATAGATAGATAGATAGATAGATAGATAGATAGATAGATAGATAGATAGATAGATAGATAGATAGATAGATAGATAGATAGATAGATAGATAGATAGATAGATAGATAGATAGATAGATAGATAGATAGATAGATAGATAGATAGATAGATAGATAGATAGATAGATAGATAGATAGATAGATAGATAGATAGATAGATAGATAGATAGATAGATAGATAGATAGATAGATAGATAGATAGATAGATAGATAGATAGATAGATAGATAGATAGATAGATAGATAGATAGATAGATAGATAGATAGATAGATAGATAGATAGATAGATAGATAGATAGATAGATAGATAGATAGATAGATAGATAGATAGATAGATAGATAGATAGATAGATAGATAGATAGATAGATAGATAGATAGATAGATAGATAGATAGATAGATAGATAGATAGATAGATAGATAGATAGATAGATAGATAGATAGATAGATAGATAGATAGATAGATAGATAGATAGATAGATAGATAGATAGATAGATAGATAGATAGATAGATAGATAGATAGATAGATAGATAGATAGATAGATAGATAGATAGATAGATAGATAGATAGATAGATAGATAGATAGATAGATAGATAGATAGATAGATAGATAGATAGATAGATAGATAGATAGATAGATAGATAGATAGATAGATAGATAGATAGATAGATAGATAGATAGATAGATAGATAGATAGATAGATAGATAGATAGATAGATAGATAGATAGATAGATAGATAGATAGATAGATAGATAGATAGATAGATAGATAGATAGATAGATAGATAGATAGATAGATAGATAGATAGATAGATAGATAGATAGATAGATAGATAGATAGATAGATAGATAGATAGATAGATAGATAGATAGAGAGATAGATAGAGAGATAGATAGAGAGAGAGAGAGAGAATAGTGAGTGTGTGTGTGTGTGTGAGAGAGAGAGAGAGAGAGAGAGAGAGAGAGAGAGAGAGAGAGAGAGAGAGAGAGAGAGAGAGAGAGAGAGAGAGAGAGAGAGAGAGAGAGAGAGAGATGAAGTCAAGTTTAGTTGCTAAATATCTTACTTGACCAATACGTTCGACACAAAATGACCATAAAGGTGCGAACATTATAGAGAAAAAGTAAATGACTTATTTGACATATCGCCAAACCGTGTTCAAGCAACCACTATTTGTTTTTAACTGTGTCTGGAGTCAACCACCTCGCGAACGTAACGGTGTTTGAAAACACTATTTTTTCTCACATGACGACTTTAAACATTGAAACTGTTTATGTTGGAGCGATTTATTGCATGAAATTTCACATAGAGGTGCGATAATGAACGGAAAATAAAATCGTGTGTTTCATTTTCCTCAGAACTGCCTAGAAAAATAGTTATTGTTCCAAAAACGTGAAATTACCGCTAAAAGGCAAATACAAGGCGTTTTCTGGAGAAAGGCAATATTGTTCCGCTTTTAAAACTTCATCTGAACGAAGTTTATTATGTCATTTTACAATTTCTTCGATATGGTTTAGAAAGGAACACTCTAAGACTGGTAAATAACTGTCAATGAATACCCACTGTCAGTCTGCGGCAATAATTGCGTTCGTGATAGTCGGACGGTGTCCGATACAACAATTTCTATGGCGTGTACATACACCTACGGAAACTCTACACAAATCGTTGATAAATTGCACGCGATAATGTTAACATTTAGACTGTTGTGTCGATATTTCTACAATTGATTTGGCTATTGCATTCCATTTATCAGCGTGAAATCTTTTAAATTTTGAATCTTCGAATAGTCAAATCGCAGTTTCAGGCTCTATCTAAGCTGGCCTTTATATTCATCCCCACGGTGAAATAAATATAGTACATATCTTTTCAATCTAAAGAATACAAATAGCATTTGAAGCATTTTCAAAATTAGCACAACATTTAACATAATTTTTTTTAAAAAATATCCAATTAAATGTATAAATTGAAAAGGTTAATTTTTATGTCGCAATGCAGAATGGAACCCGGTCCGCTTGGTCAAATTTCTATCGTCCTTATCCACTCGACTACGCCACTCCGATAAACTACTGCATGTTTTTTCAGTATAATAAAGACAGCCAATTAACACGAACACTGTTTTCAATAACATGGATTGATCCAGTGTTTATATACAATATCGCGGTTATCGCGTGAGCTTAATACAGGCGCGTATGATTAATTCACGTTTTTGCTCACCTGAGCACAGTGTGCTTAAAGGGAGCTTTTAGGATCACTCCGAGTTCGTCGTCCGTTGTCCGTCGCGTGTCGTCAACATTCTTAAAACTTCTTCTTCTGAATCACTGGGCAAGTTTCAAGGAAACTTTGCCAGAAAATTCCTTTTGTGACCCTCTTCAAAAATTGTTCGTGAAATTTTGATTAACGCCTAAAAATGAGCGTGACAGGGCGGGACTTATTTTGGCCCTTATATCTCTTAACATCTTCTACTCAGGAACAATGGGCAGAATTCAACCGTCGAACTTTGCAGAAATGTTCCTTGTGTGACCCTTTTCAAAGAAACTTTGATTGATCCCTTAATATGGGCGTGGCAGGGCGGAGCTTATTCAACCCTTTAATCTTTAAACGTCTTTTCCTAATGAAATATATGGGCAGATTTCAAATAAATTTTGCTGTTATCCTATTGTGATTTTTTTTTTTAAAGATTTTTTTTGCGAAATTTTGTTTGACAACCATATTGAATAAATATTTTTTTGGAAGACATTAAAACAGACAGACAGACTTATATCAATTTAATTTAAAGATTCGTATTTCGTTTTTTTAAATTTATTTTGAGATAACGAATGAGAATATAGGTACATTTGAGTTTACATTTCTTCACTAAGCTTAGATTGTTTTGTTCACTGAGACGTGTGTATATGTCTTCGTGTATACCTTTCACACGCACACACGCCAATGTGCAGAATGATTCCAAATGGTAATGTAAGATAGTAAAATTATTTACGAGCATAAAAGCACTCATCGAGCATACCAGGTTTTACCTCCCTATAAATAACGCATGAAGACAGACTTGCAATGGCACGCGCTCGTAGGAGTTTTTACGTGTAGTTCGCGCCATCTATCTTTGTCACGCTAATTGATTATGATTATGGAATTCTGTCATTTCAACATGATTGTGATGACTTGAGAATCTTTGGCACCTCACAGGTGGAACACAGAATAATAAGAAATTAGATTGGTATAATAAATTACCACAGAGAACGTTAATTTTACATTTAAACGTAGGAAATGCAATAACTGGGAAACAAATCTATATTGCACCTCTATAACAGAGAGTGATTTAAAAAAACAACAACAAACAAACAAACAAACAAACAAACAAACAAACAAAAAAACTGTTTATATAATGTGTTATAATTTCCTCTTTCATGGGGAGCAAATTTCACTCTAATGTTTATGAAAAATCCGAATCGGGTCACTGGCAAGAAGAAAAAACAATCCCGACATTTCCACTATTCGACTTAAGAATTTTAAGTTTTTCATCATTATAAGAATTATGCAAAACAGACAGAGAGCAAACAACAGTGAGACAAATGGCAAAGGCAAATAACGCTGTAACAAAAAAAAAAACAACAACAACAAAACAACAACAACAACAACAACAAACATAAACAAAAAAAACAAACAAATAGAAAACGAAAGCTATTGCACAAAAATCTGATATACAGGCAATCTGGAATCCTTGACGGAATAGACCTCGGTAAAAATACGGGAGTAGTCGTGAAAGCGCGTCTTATCGCACGTGGGTTAATATGACATCACAAACATTCCTGAAGATGACGTTGAGTAAATCAAAATCAACGAAAGTTTAAAACAGGGCATTTTAAAATTTGATAACAAAACGCAGTGCCTTACTGCGTTTTGTCATCAAATTATAATATTCCAAAAAAAGATCTCCACGGACGATAGGAAAGTATTAACGAACATTGTTTTTCTTCATGCGTAGTGACCGAAGTACCACAAGACACCGATTTACCTAAAAAATGACCCGTAGATACTACACCTACTTCCGAGGTACTTTCCAGTTTACGAAAATGTCCGAGCGATGCTCCGAATGATATACAGGGTACCCCCAAATATCTGACACAATTTGAAACTATAAGCTGTATATAAAGTGTTTTTGACCCAATTTAATGCTCCTTCTAATTACGTTAAAAACAATCTCCTCATCGACTCAATTTATCAAATTGAAGCTCTAGATGAGCACACGCATTTGCACAAGATAACGGGCCCGTTTCACGAGTACAGTCAAGCCATAATTGCAAATGAAAAGTTTAGAACCAACAATTTCAATACGGCTTGATTAAATTTGCCTGAATTTGAACATAATGTAGACAAATGAACTTACCAGGTGCTACTACAACCGTGGATATAAACTCGGACACAAAAGGCTCCTTGGTAAACAATAAATTTCCAATCATTTTGTCAACATATATGCAAAACCGGTTTGGTCTGTTTTTTTTTTAAAAAAAGATGTAAAGTAAGGTGCAACTTCAAACCATAATTGAAACATTTTTTTTCTGGGCTTTATTTCAATTACATTTTTTTGATGTCCATGTTCTATAGATAAGAATTATATATTTATCATTTTGTTAGATAGAACTAGATGTATTGCGAAAAAATCTAGCAAGCGTTGAAACTAATGATGTTAATTTATGTTGTGATAATACACCATGCTTTACACAGATATACACGTTTACCTTATTAGGCATTTCTTTTTAAAATAAAGTGAAAGTAAATGGTTTGCATAACAAAATTTCGAATTCGATTTTTTACCGACAGCTGCCAAAGAAACTTCGTAACACTCAAGACTGTATTTTATTATGATTTTGGTTAATTCTATCCAAACATCATGCAGAAGCTTGTTTCGTTATGGTTAGCTATAACGGTAGGGCTGGGGCTATCATAAGTTGCGTAACCGCGGGTTCTCATCTAGGGCTTCATTCGATACACAATATAGCTGGACATGTTGCTTTTAGATGTCAAATGATGTTCCCTAAAAAATTTGGTCCAAACATATAACATGGGCATTCGGAACACCACTCGGCCAATCTCACGATCAACCTCGGATGTACATAGACGGACTATTTTTAAAAAGTACGGGAAAACCTTGGAAAAACTCGATGACGTCAGTCAAAATGGCGTTAGCCCTCGAAACTGTGAGTGAAACCATTCGACGTCGCCAACGCTACTCGTTTAAGTCACTGACGTGAAACCATCGTATCCTTATATAAATATCTTTAAATTCTTAAATATCGGCTGAAATAACCTTAATTTTTGAGAATGATTCTTCATTCTCAAAAATTAAGAATTTTCAGCCGTTATTTACTGTAAAAGATATAAATCTACAGTGCTAGTTTTTCTTAAACTGTTTCCGCCTAACAAAATGCACGATTTTGTTACATACCCATCCGCCATACATACATTCGAGGTCTGTTGCAGTTTACGGAAATGGCCGAGTGATGTTCCGAATGATAACATGGGTACTCCTTGTGTCGGTTTTCTAATGAAGGTGACGTCACAGAAAAGGCAAGATCACATAAGCAAGAAGTCTTCAAAGCGAACTATTGTGATCGGCCAATGTCTGGCGTCCGTCTGTTTTCAACAAATTTGATTGATCTTTGATTTACCTAAAACCAAAGTGGGAAAACTATTAAGAAATCTTCTAATTTGGTCATTGATTTTTGTTATAATCCGCGAAGTCTGACTAGGTAGGACACTTTACGCACTACCTAGATGTCCCGTTTCGCGTGACAGGTCACTTTTATAGATTTCAAACTAGGTAAATGTCAATGCAACTTGGCGAGGTTGTGTGCAGAACAAAAGATTTGATGACCTTCCTTCATCCTCAACGTCACAGTTAAAGTTACCAAACTTATCTTGTGTGATGCATGTCTTAAATGATTTTTGGATTGATTTAAAAAATATTCAAATGGTGTAATTTTAGTTGTGTCTATCAATATTCGTGCTTTCCGATTAATTGGTTTTATTCCCCAATGAAAACAATTTTGAGTATGCAGTTGTTTTGTAAACTTCCACAAAAAGTAGTCCCGAAGGAATTCTGTGTCTTTACGGACACATCTTTATTTCTTTAATGCTTTTCGGTGGTTTATCGAGAAATAACGGTAGATTATCACTTGATAATCTCACCGCAAAAGCAGTGAAATTATCAAAAACGTATTCCCTGCTTTTGTGCATTTCATACTATCTGACGTCATCTATGCGGGGCGAAATAAGTGACGTCACAATGAATGTTGCATAGCAATCACGCGCATAATGACGCGCTTCACGAAAATTTGTCCTAGAAATTTCACATTTTGTCTCATTTTTGCATAAAAGAAATAGAATAATCGTTTGTTTTTCGTGAAAGATCGATTAATATTTCATTTCGTGAACAACAAAGGCTATATTTTCACTCGTGGCTCTGCCACTCGTGAAAATATAGCTTTTGTTGTTCACTCAATGAAATATAAATCGATCTTACACTGAAACAAACGATTATCCTCTATATCTTTGCTATATGATATCAAATTATGAGAAATGGATATATATTTAATGATTTCATAGAGATAGGAAAGTTAAATCCTAATAACCCTCATGTATGAATCCGCTTCGTGTATTCATACATTGTAATCAGGTTTTAAGTTTCATATCTCAATGAAATCAACAAATAATATCTTCATCTTTTAAATGATAGCTTCTTGGTGAGGGTAGTGCAGAGTCCAAGATTTGGTGAATGATATTAACATAATTGTAATCCAATATAATAAAGAATTCTGATTGGTTTTGTAACGTCTGCAAAAAAAATTAAAACTTTTGTTTGGAAATGGTTTGAAATGGCTTCTAAAACTCTATAATGCAACATCAACACAAAAGCTCTTACCAAAGAAAAAGTTGTAAGGAGGTCAAATCTAAACAATTCAAGTTCTACCTGAGCGTATGCAGCATGCGATACTTTATCCAAAACTAATTTGATTTTTAATTTCAAAATGTCTTAACTAAAGTATGGTATCAAATTTACACCCATATTTTCTTCCAACTTTTTAAAAATTGAGAATAATGCAAAAAGTGAAAGTACACACTTTCTTATGGAACTCAGTACATATGTCTATAATAATTAAAACAAATCAAATTCTCGGTCCTTATAAATGATAATTGATCTTGGTTCAATACTAGTAAATATTTTTTGTCTTAAAACACTATATTTATTACGAAGAAAGGATAAAGTTTTATTCATTTTCAATCTCATCCCAAATTTCACAGGTCCTGTATTTCTCGTGTGTTTTTTTTTTTTTAATTTTATTTTATATCTTTCACTTTCAATAGAAAAATTGTGTTCTCTTAATCGTAATTTGGTTACTACAGCGTTGTTTATGTAATTGCAGCCAGTGTCTATCTTTGCTCTTTTTTCCAAAATATATACATGTATATTTTTTCATTTACGAATATTTTAAAGCATCTTATATCAAAATGTGTTATTTATCTGGCTTTCAAGATATTTGATTTTGAATACAATTACAAATTTGGGACAGTTTTATATACTGTTGACCTATATTTTCATCAGCAATACATGGTACGTAAACATGACACATTTTATAGGTTCACTTACAAAGTCAGAAAGCAATTAAGATTCAATTTTCTCGGATTTCGAAAAAATAAAGGGTATGATATATTACTGTAGCATATTGTTTAAATTACTACGATCGCCTGTTCTTCTAATTTACCCATTCGTTTCCAAACGACAAGCTCCTGTACACGGTTAGGAAAAAACAAAATCAAATGATTGAAAAGATATTCTAAACATAAACACTGAAGATACTTGCACGATCCTCGCACGGCCCTGGAATCCACATAATGAGTTTCACCGGTTCGTGCTAGGTCTGTAACCCTTTCCGTTATACCCATTTACATTATTTACAGATCCACATATACCCATTGCATCGGAAATTCCTTCTCAGAAAAAGGTTTTCAACTGTAGCAGAAACTGTTTATTATAAATGATAGAATGGTGATGAAATTTCGTACATATAAAATGTCATTATATTTTACTCGTTATTCTTAGCTTTAAATAAAAATATTTTAAATTTCGCAAGGTTGTCTTTTCTTTAAAAAAAGGAAGGCTATCCAAAATCAATAAATGTATTAGACAAAAACTTTCTTGTTAATATTGGTTGGTACAAAACGTGTTTCTAAATAATTTGTGAATCTTTCGATTATATTCGACAACTAAAAGGATGAATATTCTTTTATATGACGACAAAGAAGTGACCGACTGGTAAATATCAACAAAAAATTCCTGTCTTGTTGATATAGTATATAGATATCAAAATTGCTGACGTTTGGCAAGCTGTGTGGAGACTTCCATCAACATCGGGTGTTTATGAAGTAATTTTTCATCCGCGTAATAGACCCGTCCTCATTTGTTAACGTCAGGTTGTGACAAGTCTCTACCAAATAACAAAATATATGTAGGATTGTAATTAACCTCTCACTCTCTACCAAAATATCATCTGTTGGCTACCAAAGCACTGCAGCTATTTATTGTGGTGATGTGCTATCTCAGGGTTTTTTAATGATTTTAGGGTCCATTGTTTACAAACGGTCAACAAAGTACTATATCCAATACTTTGGTGATTCCTAATGACAAACAAAACACGATAAAAACACCAACAGATGGTAGAATTCGAAAACCTTATATATTTATCAAAACCAAACAAGAGGGCCATGATAGTCCTAAATTGATCACCTGAATTTTATTGGTCTAATGGATATATTCAGGCAGAGTTTTGTTGAAATTGGCCAAGTGGTTGACGAGCAAATGTTATTCAAATAATTCAAAGTGAAGAAAGTGTCCGCCATGCCATGCAAATATAACTGGGCCAATCAGAATTTCACGAAACAATTTCGTAAAAGAGTTTCCGAAGGACAGTTGTGGCCAAGTTTCAATGAAATTGGCCCAGTGATTTAGGAAAGATGTCACCCATAGATTTCATTGTAAAAAAGGCCACACCTTTTCTCGCCAATTTGTGTGGACTAACCAAACATTAAGTGAACCATTTTTTTTTTTTTTAAAAAAAAAGGTCACCAAATTGTCATTCTGGCAAAGTGTTATTGAAATTGACCCGGTGGTTTAGGAAATATCGTTCATGGATTTCATGGTGAAACAAGGTGGCAAATTCGCACAAGATAGGCCTATCACACTGCTGGGTGTCAAAGGATGAACAATAAACGGTAATAACTCAAAGATTGAGCTAGGAAGTATCGCGGTTCTTATGCACTATACTCCGTAATGATGAGAGGAACATGACTGTCAGGTTTTAAGTCAATCGGACATAAGTCGACAGAGTTATGCTCTTGACAACAAAGAAGCGATAGCCGCCCGCCCGCTCGCCCGCCGGACGTCGGATACACAGACGCTGCTGTTGATCACACAAAACCTTCCGTCTTTCAACGGGTGCATTTAAAGGCATCGTCCAGCAATGCCCATATTTATGGTCCAATCATAATTTAATGAGCCAATCAAGATTTCGCGAACAATGTCCGAAAAGGTTTACCGAAGAAACGTTCTAGCAAAGTTTCATTGAAATTGGCCAAGCGGTTAAGGTAGAGATGTCCTTCAAACAGTTCACAGTGAAAAAAAGCCGCGCCCTGCCGGTCACATACTTATGAGCCAATCAAAGTTTTGCTGACATTTTTTTTTCAAAAAAAAGTCACCAAAGAAACGTTCTTGTTTCATTTTAATTGGGCCAGTGGTTTAAGAGGAGATGTGTTTTATATGTTTCAAAGTAAAAGAAATGCCACGCGCTGCCATGCCCATAAAAATGGGTCAATGGCAATTTCGCGATTTTTAAAGAGTCAATAATGGAACATTCTGTCAAAGTTTCGTTGAAATTGAACAGTATTTTAGGTCGAGATATATTTTAATGATTTTATAGTGAAAAAATGCAACCAAGCCACCCCCATATTTTTAGGCCAATTAAAAATTTCACGAACAATTTTCATAAAGGGTCACCCATGGAATATTCTGGCAAAGTTTCATTGCACTTACGCACGAAGGACTCGCGGTGAGCCAAAAAACAAAACCAAACAAATACAATAACGTATTATTAACGTGGTCATTGAAAATAAATTCCATTAGTCAAGTCTCATTAAACATTGGACCATGTCAAATCCTCTATTTTGTTTGATTTAATTAGTTTTGCTGTAATCATTGTAATGTTTAATGCAATAAACTATTTGTATTGTGTGAAATTATGAACATGTTGCAATTTATAGATGATTTGACTCGAGAGAACACATAATAAAGATAAGCAGAAATAATTACTATCCAATACAGATAATGATAATTGCTAGCATATTATCGATCAATTAAAGATAAATAATCGATACAGTGATTGGTAAAGGCACGTGTTATGAGCAGTTTCTGCAACACGAATGTTTGTGTATATCAGTGGGAGAAAGTTCAGCGTCTGTTATTCGGACAAATAAAAGATAAATAAAATATCTGCTGGTTGCACGCAAATATTCATTATATTCAAATGACCAATTTTTGGGACATATGCATATAAACTTAAACCAACTCCTTGCCGGTCACTTGAAAACAAACACACAAGCAAACTAAAACCATGAAAAATGTTACTTTGGGCTATTTAGAGTTCACGGTTTCATTGAATCCTTAAAGCCTGTTCACCTAGTTCATATCGACCCCCATTGGAAATCGTTTCAAAATTTAATGAAGAAAGGCGAAAAACCTTGTAAGAGATCTTGATCAAATCAAATTTCACATGTGCAAAACGTTGAGACTTAGATCAGCCTGTGCGACCGCACAGCCTGAACATTGTCTTTACTATGCGTTCAATAGATGGTTACGACCCTTAAATCGCTGTTTACTAACCGAAATCAATTTTTATGCTCTGCTTTATTGTCCAGTCTTCTCAACGTCTTTCCATCCCGTACTTATGAAATTGTTCGAATTGTCTCACACGGGCTCATTCTCAAAGTCTTCTTCAGATTGCAAGTTTCTTGTGAGTATGTCGAAAAAAAGAGAAATGTTCAGTGACCGATTAGAAGTTGTTTTCAGTTAAGTTTGAACACTGCTTATTTTAATGTCGCATGGAATTTATAGCATCATGACAAAACATATTAGGAATAAACCAACGTTTTGATGTCATTGCTAGGACAGTAGGTAGATATCTTTTTTCATAAAAATTCAAGTTAAACAATTGCGTTTTTTTCTCTTTTTTTATTTATTCTTCTAAAGTTCGTTTGTTTTTGTTGTGTCATTCCTTTCTAGCCATGTTGCCATGATGACAACCCAAGAAAAACCTGGTTAAAAACGGTTTAAACTCGAATAACTCAAGTATCAAGTGTAAGAATGATACAAGAGGTCATTCTCAAGTTTAAATCCAATTTTCTGATAAAAAAACAACAACTGTTGAGACATTTATTCTATAAAGGGCAATCTGCAATAGCCAATGGTAATGTCCACTACGTGTTCTATTCACAACACGTAGTGGACACCACCCTTGGCTAACGAAAATGATAAAGGGTTAATGCGCATACATTGTGCGAATTCTGACATGTAAAATTAACTTTTGTGTCTTTGGGAAAACCAATCTATTATGTCACTTATTCATTGATATACTTGTCTACAAATTCTGCATATCGAATCTCTACGATCATTCATTTGCAGAATTGGAGTCAATGGTTGGTGCAGACACTCATCAGATACTAATGAGTCTAGGACCAACTTGATAAAGAAAATGTCATCGAATAATGCTTCCCTACATACCAACGTTCAATTGCAGCCAGACTGGAATGTTGGGCTCTCGATTCATTTCCTTCATGAAGTACCAACGTATGTCCCTTCACACCATGTCTTATTTACAGATATTTTCGATATAATACTTAAAGAATGGTGAGTATAAACAGGTGCCTAGCGTTATGAATTATATTATAGTTCAAAATTCATGCAAACTTTAGACAAAATTGTATCACGGTAAAACAAATTTACCGATCCATCATGATTAAAAAAGAGGCAACAATCGTCAGAGAAGAACATCTTATTATAAGAGATACATTTGTAAAACTTGTTTTAAAATATGGGATCAATGGGTCATGAATATCGAATATTCGAATCGATGAATTTTGTCACGTATAAAAAATTTAGATGATATATCTTAAAGCAAGTAGTATAAGACGATTTTTATATACAAGGATAAGGTTAGATGAGAATTCTGTCTCTCAACACACAATACCTAACATATTGTTGATAGGGGAAGGAAGGAAACAAATCTATGATGCTTGGAATGAGACCTATGAGGTACTCGTCATGCCAACTATTCCTGCGGCATTCTTGTGGAAGAATTTTTGGTATATATTTGTCGATATAAATGTTCCACTTCACATAATCAGCAAAGTCTTTGTTCAGTTAAACACAGTCTATTTCATGAGCATTTATAACAAATCTTCGTATCAAAGTGAAACATTTGGGAATTATCTGATTATTCAAAAATGTTAAGGATATATTATTCAATGACAATAAAGTGGTGTACGCTGATCGAATAAAGTGCTGAGATGTCACAAGGGGTGTCTTTAAACGGGTATGGATAAAGAATCGTTTGGATATTTAATTACAGTTAAAGAGATCTTTTCCAGTTAAATTCGATATAAACTAATAGTTTCATTATCATTATAACCATTTATTCCAATGTTCAACTGTGCTAATCTTATAGAGCTGTTGCGAGACTATCATAATTACAAATTTCTGGTGCTATGCGCAAGAAAAAAACACACACACACAACCTTCGTTATTTCTACAGGGATATTGTGAAAGTGCAGACAGTTAACAAATATTCACGCACACAATTGTCGGACGATTCATCTAGGTTTTCAAGGAAACTATTAATATTTGAAATTCAATATGACTGCCAAATTTTAATTAAAGAAGACAAATCGCACTTTCATTTAAGTTTATATTTATGACTGTTATATATTAAAACTTGAACGAACAACTGTTAATGTCTAACTTTATTTTAAATCTTTTTCGTGGAAGCCAGTTAAGTTTAACGATTCTTTTATTCCCAAAATAAATGATTTTCTATGATGAGATTCAGACCCGCCCTATTTTGTTTATCAGTAGCATTTCAAAGGGAACGAAACTACGTATAATACTTTACAATGTATAATAAAGCACCACACATTTCCCAGCGGAGGGCTGTATTGAATTAAACCGAACTGATTTTATTCGATGAACACATTAGTTTTGGCATTTATTTCATTCGCTCGCTGATTTACTCTCGTGATTGGTTTATCGCCGTATAATTTATAAATTCTTCTTTTTACACTTCCAGTCCACAATGAAAAATAAATCTAAACCGAATTATATTTTTTTTCTTTGGCATTGTACATGTATAAGATGTTATTTTCGATCTAAAGTGTTTGTTGGGTTTTCTTCTTTAACTTTTCTGAAATGAGCTCGAAATGGGTTTCTTCTTCAACTTCTCTGAAATGAGCTCGAAATGGAACTACGTCCACAATTTTGAAATATGAACATCCAAAGCTTTGTGCATTTTGAAGGTTGTATTAGCGTCTTTTAAGATACCAAACAAAAATTGAAAAGAATTAAATGTTTGAAGCAACAAGTATTATTTCCAAATTAAAAATGACCGTATGTTAACAGATCTCATTCACAGCAAACTGATTTTTTAGCCGGTTATATACTTTTGATGAAGGTATTTTTCTTATAATACCTTGTTTGAATTTTCTGGATAGCTAAATTTTCAAAGGAAAAACGATTGTTGGTCCGCTTTTGGGGTCCAATGAACGTTAAACATTTTCATTCGATGGGAATAGTCGTATCTAAGTTGTTCGAACTTGTGACCAGACCCCTTTGCCTAAGATAATATATGTACACACGTGATGATTCTGGATGTTTGTAAAAAAATGGCAATAAAATATGTTTAAACTAACTAAAACTATTAGATGGAACGCTTTTTAGATTTTTGATATTCTGCTTTTTATATGCATCTTGTATTCCCAGAGGTTGCAAGCCTTTGTATTCTTTGCCAGGAATGCATAAATTACAAAAATGTGGACATAAAAGACAGTGAGATTTTCTGGAAGACAATAAAAGTCAGAATCTATTACTAAAGATAATGAAACAAACCTAGTTTAAACACATATATTTACAAGAGACGACAGTTTGGTGCAAATAAATGTACCAGCAGGTAATGTATGTCCAAAATAACGTCTTCATTTTAAAATTGAGTAACTTGAGTAATTGCGACAGATGTATTTTTTGTTTTTGCTGACTCGGGAAAAAATACTTAATATCATGTCAGTTGTCTTAATAGATATGGGGAAACAGTATACTTTTCAATAGCTTATCACATATTAACTGAAATCAAACTCAGGACACATTGGGTCAAGAGGCCGAGGTCAAGAGACCACGGACACACCTTAGTTCGATTCCCGGAAGCGGCTATCGATCTTGGTTCTTTCATTGGCCCACAGGTACGAGTACCGGTGAATTTTCCAGGAAGCAGAATCGAGAGGGATCAATCTAAGTTGTAAGAACTTGTTTCCCAATCGATGTAAAATAAATAGGTTTAAACCTAATTAACTGAAATGAAAATGACCGTTCACTACTTCAGTAGTTTTTCTTACATTATTAACTTTTGATTTATCTATGAAAAAATCTCATGCGATAAACAAAAGAAAGTTCGTTTGGACACTTTCATCAAAATCCATGTACATGTATGCTAAACCTTAAATGATATTATCTTGGGCCAATACCTACCTGTGAAAACTTTCCAAATTGTGATATTTTGTTACAATAGGTGGTACCTGCATCCATGTCTTCTAAAAGTGAGTGTAATAGATTAAGTTTTGCTTTCAAATGTCCATTTCCTGATAATCATATACAGTTAGAAACATCGTGAAATTGACATGGTGAATGATTTTAGAATGATTTTGGAAGGAAATTGAATGATAGTGTGGGGAGCGAGTTTTGAGTGAATATAAAGGGAGGTAATCCAACATCGCTAATTTTGTTCAGGGTGAACAAAATTAACGATTTTTATTACCCCCCTTTTATATGGACAAGCAAGTTCTATGAATAGCTTCATATCCATTCAAGAATCTGTCAGACGCTTAAAAATACAATTGTGGAAGTGAAATCGCGAATTTTTCCAGCTTTATTTATTTTGAATCGCGTTGTTATACTTTTTTTCTCAGTGAATTTGGAGCGTTTTTGAATGGTTTGAGTGAGTTTTTGGAATGTATGAATCGAGCGCTGGGCGAGTGATTTCGAGTGGTTTTGATCGAGATGAATGTCAATTTTACGATGTTAAATGTACCAATGTGTTTTTTGTTGGACATAGCGCAATGAATTATAGGACGATATTTTGACACATTTAGAGGATTTTTATCGGCTGTAATTCCAAACAATATTTCAAGAATGTGTAGTTACTTTTTTCTATGACCTGTTCTTACGTTTATGTCGACAGAAAATTTGATCTATATTACTTTGGCATCTAAAGCTCGTGTACGTAGTTTGGATAGAGCTGAACAATAAATCTTTTACCGTTTATGGACCAATAATTCAAGTTAATGGTTTTGTTTTAACTTCCCCACAAATGTTTACATTCTTTACAGCATAGGCCAGTTGTTTCAAAAAAGGAATTTCTAAAGAAAGACAGAAGCATGAGAATCGCGGATATGGGAATTTAACTTTCTACACACATTCGTAATGATTTCGGTATTTCTCAGGTTTAAAGAACAAGCTAAATTCACCACGATATTGTAACATTTTTATACCATTTGAAAATGTGCTTCATTTATGCATTTAAAAAAAACAGCATACTGTAAGTTTTATTGATTTATCAATAATGTATATGTACATGTAATGATAATATGGTAATTAATATGAACTTCTATAACCTATCTTCTCATTTTTAATAAAGCATAAAAATTGCATTCATTTTGATTCAAAAGTAAGCCTTTCATCTCGTCTTCTCGAAACGTATGCGTTTTTAGAAAATGATGTAACGAGTCTTCACAAGCAAATTATTCCTAGCTACCGTAAATCGTGCTTTAAGCGACCACTTACGGGACCTCTAAAAAGCGGTCGTTGCAGAGTATTGTCGCTTAGTACACGTTATGTTACAAATTAAAAATCAGATTTTATATGTCCTTTTAAATTTCTTAACGATCCATTGTTGTAAAAACTAGATAGAATCGTGAGTGAAACGAATCAAATGAGTTTTAGCAACATATGATTCATTTACTATAAATTTTGATCAATAAAGTCTTCTTTGTTAGATAACTTGATAAAGAAGAGAATTTTGAAAACGGTCGATTAGTAAAACATGGTCGCTTAACTAGACGTGGTCGCTCGATCAAGATAAACTGTACATGATTTTTTTCCTTATATCTATCAAGATTATAATAAACGTGATGCAAAGTTTATTTGCTAATCAAGAAATCTAATGATCGGGGGCCTGTTTTACTAAACATATTACGAAAAAATCGTAAGTCAATATCACAAATCGTACCTATTGTTTTCATTCATCGTTAGATTCTGCCTTGCAATATCTCATTGGAATCGTCTTTGGACGATTCTAATGAGATATTGCTTGGCAGAATTCCATATTTAGTTACTACTGTAGAAGCAACTTTAATTTTTTGACTTACGCAAAAATGATCGTAAGTTGTTTAGTAAAACGGGCCCCAGGTTAGAGACGAGTTACAAAAAAAAAAAAAAGAAAACAAATTCAATACATAAGATGTAGATAAATAACTGATTATAAAACACAGATTTGCAAGTGCAATATTTACCCTTTCAATTTTTCTATGAAATGTTTGAAGCTATTGTTGACGATTCCCTCACAGGAGCTGAAACTTTCACTATTCTGCAGACAGAAGTATGTAGAAAATCACCTCTCATTATCGTGAAGTTTCAAATCTCCGATCAGCATATCAGCAAATGTAGCGCTGTGATAAATTGGCCCGTTTGCTTTCTCTAGGAAACTCATTTTTCATTAGGTCTATGATGGCGACATGTATTTCGTGTTGAACCCTACTTAAGAAAGAAACATGTATGCTTTCTTATTTAATTCAAATAATAATTTAGTATTGGCCTGTATAAAGAGAAAGACTCGCTGCGGCTTAAAAATACCTGTCGTTTGGTTTTTTGAACGTTTTATAATTTAATTTAAATATAAAGAAGTAAATTATTAGAATCTGAATGATGTTTGGTTAACTTTTTTAGACGTAACAGAATCTTCACAGAATGGATTTCACTTTTTATTTTATTTTTAAGAGAATATTTAATATTTTCTGTCTTTCAATGTACATTTAGAAATATTTTTTGTTGAATAAGAACAAATCAAAAGCAAAAGTTTATGGAAGTATTCGAATCAACGGCAGTATACAAAGTAATATAGCTAAAAGAACTGAAACTTATGAGGGCTTAACTAAAAGGTTAACGACTTCATTTATATAAACAAACCATATCATTTCAATAAACTCTCAAATTTAGGCTTAATTGAAAAACTATAAAAAATAATTCTGTTCATATTATGCAACGAATCAAGATAATTATAATGGAGGAAAATATATGATAAATACAATAAAGATGAGAATGTATCCTGCCCAATTATATTATATGAGCCTGTGTGTGAGATTTCCAACAATTTTAAATATGCGTAAAGCAAAGACTGACCAGCCTCTGCGACCGCACAGTCTGAACAGTCTTTACTGTGCGTTTTACAGTTACATAAGGTCTCAAAGTGTCTGTAGACCATCAGGTTACTTTATTTTAGAGTTTGTAGCTGTCCATGCCTCTCATTGTTTGAATCTCACCAACATTTCAAATTGTTGAAAATGTCACGCACAGGCTCAATTATAATTCGCAGCTTTGTTAAACTACAATGTCAGCGTGATCAGAATGTACCATTATTTCAAATAAAGGCTAAGGTGGAATCGGCTTGTAATATCACGATCTCCCACCTGCGCTGACCATCATGGCTGTCCGGGGTAGTGGTCAGTTATGTTGCATTTTCCGCCTCGATACAACTGACCGTAAAATGGACATAAACACTCTTTATATTATCCTAACTGGCTAATTAGCTCTGACAAGGCGCTACAACAAGGGACGTCAGAAATTTTAATGCACCGAATATTTGAAAAAAAAAGTGTATGTTAAAACTTCTCAAGAGCGATTAAACATTAACCCTTTGCTGTTTAATCCCTGCTTTTTACGTGCCTGTGATTTTATGATTGAGAAAACATTGTGAAAAATGTAGAAATTGCTTCTGACAAGCAATTTCTTCTTTTTCCACACTATTTTCTACCCTACTGAATGGTTATTTTTCAAATTAAATCCTCTTTAAATTTTCGTCTGCAAATCCTTTGAATTTGGACAGGTCCAAAATTTTGTAAAACAGGAAAGGGTTAAAGCAAAATCTAGAAAGTTTATCTTGCTTTTTGTTAGAAGTAGTTCAAATTATTCAAGCATTTTCAAGTTGTCATGATGAAATTCGATATGATGATAGATGCTCATCTGGAGATACAAACACCTATATCACGTTAAAAGATCGAGATCCTACATCTATATCAAAGTCTCAAAAAATGATTTAAACTCTTTTAACAACTTGATTTCAATCTCTTCAAACCAATTCAAATACAATGCTCATAGCTCAAGGTCATTTGAAAAGGTCAAGATACTGTACCAAGGTCAATTGGATATTCTGCTGGTTTGGTGCATTGGTGTTTAACTAACACATTTTGTTTTTCTTGTTTTCATTCCGGAGAATAAAATCGAAAACCTAGTCATACCCCACCCCATAAGAGTACTCGTGCTTAAGTGGGAGCATGGGGACTTTAGTTTTATACATCAACGAAATGAAAAAACTGACAATTTACATGATTTCCCTTTTTTCTTGGTTTTTTATTTCTTTATCTATTTATCAAGAAATTATAGAGATATTTCTGCAATTTAAGACAATATTCGTACAGACTTACGTTAGGCGTAATAATACAAAATAGGTCCTTGCTAAATTGCATTTGTACAAGTATAAATAAATTATTCGCCCATCTGAAATTTCGAATCCTGATAACAGAGACTAACATTATCTCTCATTTTTAATTATATCGTAACACTGGTCAAATTTCTAATGTTTACGCCTGTATCGGTCAAGTAGCAAATCGCACTCTGGAATGCGATGATAATGGGTCCAAATGACTTTCTTCGACCTGTGGTATTTATGGAACCAGCAGCTGCAAACCACGTGGTTCCGCTTTACTTATTGTTATTGTTAGAACGTCGAACTAAAATGGTGATTTCAATAATTATAGACAGATACTAGGGCTGTCCGAAAAGTCTTGGAAATCATTTAGTATTTAATATTATACAATACTTATGAGGCCTGAATTGTTTAATTTTAGGTTCTCGGGACAATTCAAACGATTTATTTTGTTAGAATGGGATTTACGCCCCTTTTAACAATCTTTCAGATTTTGTGCGGTGATCCGTGAAATATATATACTTATATAGATTATGGACCTCAGTCTTGATATAACACCTATATAAATCTAACAGCACTTCCAATACTTAAAAGATACGACTCAGCCGTCGCTTGCGTCATGTTTAGTTCGTCGAAGACACGTGTAAATGGTTTTCCCTAATGTAATTTCTGTCGTCTGTGAAAGGGTTTAGAGTTGGCATAGCAGCATCATATGTAAAAGATGTTTAAAGAATGTAGAAGATATACGAACCATTTGTCGGCATTACATGAATTACACGGCCCCTTACGACCTATTAAATCTCATCAAGATGATGAAGTTGATAAACTTTGTCGGGGGTAACAGTATACGATCTACTTGAAATGAATTACGTGCTATCTCCAGTTTGAAATCGAGAAGAAAATTCGAGAATGAAAAAGTTACTGATTTGCTTAACTTAGATGTGACGTAGCTGTAATAGTTGTAAATAAATGGCTGAAGATAGAATATACGAAATATAATGGAGTGGCAAACAGTAGTAGTAGTAAATAAAATCTGAAAAGCAAATGGAAGATATTTTGTCTTTACTCAATTTAGGGCTATCTTCCTTTACACCTTTATTTATGGATAGATTTCAATTTTTGTTCACTTATTGTCCGCCATGAAAATGGTGTATATGTAAGGTCAAGGTCAAAACGCAATGTTTAGGTTTACCTTTATCACAACTCCTACATTCATAAATAAGGATCATTACAAATGTGTGCAAATGTCATGGCTGACTTCCTATCCAAATCTATTTTGCACGAGGACTTTTTCTCGGGCGATATTTCTTTTATTCACGGGTGGGTTTTAATTTGGACACGTGTAATATTTAAATCAAAGAGTTAGACGACCCATTTTTGAAAGACAGGTTAAAGGTCATAGTGCAAGTTGTTCATTTTAAGGGAGCTTTTTATACATATACAGTTAACAACAAAGTGAAATTGACAAGGTGTATGATTTTGGAATGCTTTTTGAACGAAACTGAATGAGTGAGATGAGTGTTTTGAGTGAAATTGACTGGAGGTAATCCAATATCGCAAATTTTGTTCAGGTTGAACAAATTAGCGATATTTATTACCTCTCTTTGATAAAATTTGCATACAACTTATAAAAAAGACGCGTATAATTCCAACTATGTCGTGGAAATCGCCATTTTTTCTATCCAAATTTATTTTGAATGAAGTTGTTGATCTTATCCTTTTAAGTGATTTAGGAGCGTTTTTGAATGGTTTTAGTGAGTGCTTAGAATGAATGAATGGAGCGCTGATTGAGCGATTTAGATTGGTTTTGATTGAGATGAAGGTCGATTTCGCTTTGTTATTTACTGTAGCTCTTGTAAGTCGTTACCCTCCAGTACTTCGATTTTTTTTATTTATCAAGCTCGACATGAGTTGTAAATTGCCGAGCATTCAATTTAAAAATCGACGTTAAAACGAATTGATAGATATTGCTATCATCGTCTTAAACAAAACATGACATAAACATGGATTTTCTCTACCGTAATTTCCGGACAATAAGCCGCGGCCCTTTATGCTAAAATGTTGAAATTTTCAAGGGTGCGGCTTATACGCCAGTGCGGCCTATACGCTGATAATATTTTCTAAAAGGACCTATGTTATAAATTGGAGTTAAGGATTAACAACGTTCGAGAAATTATGATAAACCCTCTTTCTTGTGATTGACATGCATTCAAAAAAGATGTTAAAACGCATCCCGATCATGGGATTCTGGCTTGTGTTCTTCGTAATGGGCTGTAGCCCGTAGTAGTGACAAAATCTGAAATTGTAAAGCCTACATATCACATTATTTATACATAGTATTTTATTAATAAAACTACCATAGTTCACTGCTTATGCGCCAGTGCGGCCTAGCTGGTGATTTTTAATTCAAAATGGTCAAAATGACAGATGCGGCCATATTCGCTGGTGCGATTTATTATCCGGAAAGTACGATATGTATTTTTTTTTTCATCTTTATATTTTCGCAAAACTAAAACATTCCTTTGAATTTTTCTTTCAAAAAAAAAAAAAAAAAAAAAGATTAAAAGTATATAACTGCTGAAAATAGAAGCTAGCATAAAAACATTTTTAGTCTATGCTCTGTAAATGTTGCATGCCCTGCGTTCATAATAAGAACACGTGGCAAACTGTTTCAATTTATACCCCGCTTTGTATGAGATACGCGTGCAAAGCGGCATATAATTTTGAGACATTTTGTTATCCTGATAGCGGGGCTAGTCTGAAAAAATCGCATGCCAGGGCCCGAGGTTATACATAGGTATAAAGCTTTTCTCATTCTCAATTCAAAATCTTCTCAAATTTCAATTCGACATTAATGTCGTAAATCTGTTTTAATACTCACTTTAATGTTTTATCATAAAAGATAGAATTAATAAGTAATTAATAAATAACAACTTATTAATATTATCTTTTATATTCATACATTTATTTAAATTTAAAAGTTGGGAAAATTCTCAGTTGAGCATGAGAAAAGTTTTATAACCTCGGGCCCAGATCCTATGGTGTCTCTTATTTTCAAAACAAGAAATATACCGGTCTTGACAGACTGACCATCTACTCTTTAACATATTTGTCCTGGAGAGAGGTAAATTGTTATGGCCTGTTCACACTGAGTTTTTAATCGTCCGGATTTTAAGGGATAATAAACTTGTAATAAACCATATCTGGACTGGCTTATTATTAATAAAATATTGTCAGTTACTGTTTAAATCACAATAAATACTGTGGTCAGAGTAAATGTCATGCATGCCTACGATCAACTCTAAATCGAACTAAATTCTAATGTTTCTTCTCCAAGGTTGAATTCATGGTTACCAAGCGGTTGAGGGCGCTTTTCTGAGAAACTTTCAGAAAAAAAGAAAGTTAAAGTGAGAAAAACAAGTAAAACATGGTCAAGGGAATGAATGGGCGAATAAAGTAACGAACAAACAAACAAACGAACGAAATAACGAAGGAGCGAACGAACGAACGAAGGAACGAACGAACGAACGAATGAATGAATGAATGAATGAATGAATGAATGAATGAATGAATGAATGAATGAATGAATGAATGAATGAATGAATGAATGAAAATATGACTTAATCTACAAACAAGCATGCCAATATGCCAGTTTTAAGAATTCAACTGACAGGAACAAAAGTTATGCACAAAAACACGGATATGTGCGCCGTTTACATCATTCTGAGTGCATCTGTAATCCAGTCTATTAATTGTTACGGCTCATATGTAACAGAAGTGACATCCACGTATTTAGCATCCAGTCTATCTTTTTAACTCAATTTTTTATTCATAAATGGCAACAGATATATTCTTCTACTAATCACAATATTGAAAAAGACTGATTAAACTGCTGTATTTCACTTGGCATATTTGATTATAGCTTTAGATTGTTACAATTAAACTTGCATGACAACATACATGTATCTCTTTGAATAAAATGAATATGCAATTGTAGATGACTATTTTCACAGATGTGCAAGACTTTAATAAACAGCCGAATCATTCATTTTCGTTCGGTGTTCTTTACTTCAAAAATTGCTGTAAAATTTTTCTCTGCAGATTACCATCTACATTAATTTTTAGGATCAAGATAAATTTAAAACTGAAGAATTCTGAGAAATATGAAATAGATGCAAGGAATAAAGGCTGTTTTTGATTTTCGATGAATTCTTGATCGACATTTATTTGGGATGTTGCTCAAAGAATATTTTTGAAGACATTGCAGTTTTCACTCGGGCCAAGATATACAGAACACACAATAGATAAATCTAATATCACAAGATTAATGTAAAATTCGTATTTTTGTAGAGCAAGGCGTCTGAAATATGCGTACCCCTTCATACATCCGTCAACAAGCCGCATAATTACTGCGAGCTGTAGTCAACGCGGATTTTTGTGGAGAGATTTATCGTCCCTGAAATGTTCGGTAAATAGACTATGCCGGGCTGACAGCCTCCCTACACGCGATAATTGCATTTCAGAACGCCGCACCAAAAACATTCGAGTGACATAATCTCTTCAGGATGAGCGCTCGCCTGTGTTCATTTGTGCTGTGCTCATTTGTGTACCATCAGGCGAAGGGGCCATCTAGGAATCTAACACTGACCTATGGTGGACCCGAAATCTTTTTTTTTTTTTAATAATTGACCCTTCATGCGAAATCGACCCATTTGGAAATGCATAAAAACAGATCTTGTCGGACTGCGCGGACCACGCAAGACCACGCAGGCTGACTGGGTTAGAAACTTTTGCACTTGGTTAACTTGCTTATTCAAGAATGATCATACTAGCTATATAATGTTCTAGTTTTTTTTAAATTTTATCTCCTAAAGAACTCCACCGGAACTAGTCTTCTTTTCAAATATTTAGAATACGAAGTTCCGAACAGGCTTTCTTTTATGGGAATCGTCACACATGTGAGCACGGCTTGAAGCAATCCAACCATTTAGAATCTGACATGTTTTGCGTTCAGGATGACAGCACGGCGTAAACAGTTTGTCAATTATACCCCGCTTTGCACGCAAGTGCACGTGCAAAGCGGGGTATAATTGGAAAATAAACTGTTTTGACAGTTTTGTGATCCTTGACGCGGGACAAAATCGATACAAACCAGCCCCCGGTTCAAGATGAAAGCGTTCGAGAAACGTTACGTTTTGAAATGGTTTGAGATATGGTATATGGGATATGGTACCCCTCTCTGTATGTTTATTCGGGTGCAAGAAGGGTGCAATTCCTAAACGTTTACAAACGCTTTTGCATTCAGAACGCAGGGCTTGCTTTCTCTAGCAACCAGCGATGGTGAGAGGCTTAAAATTCGGATTTGGAAAGTAGTACTTTTGAAGAAATAAACCGTTAACCAAAAACGTTTTCGTTTTAAGGATGATTGGAAATAAATCACATTTCCATACAAATATCTTTCAAAGTATGAATGCGGTGTGAATAATAGTTCTTCTTATCCGATTGTAAAAATGTCCCCCTTTTTATTTCTGTGACATCTTGCCTTTCCACAAAGCAAAACCTGCATTGTCAAAATCAATTCACAGCATTTATTTATCACTATAGTTAACATTCCGTACTATTATATATATGTGACCCGTCACGCGAAAATGGACCATCTGGGTAGTGCGTAAAGTGTTGACCCTAGTCAGAGTGCGCGGTTTGCGCAGACTGACTAGGCTCGAAACTTTTCGCAATGTGCTTATTTTCTGCATCTTGAATGGTCAATCTACCTTCCAGTGAAAGAATTTTTGAAATACGACCTCTGGTTGACCAATTCTGGACCCAATCTCTTTTTCAAATATTCATTTTACAGAGTTCCGAAATGGTCTTTTTTGCGTGACGGGTCACATATATATTTGTGTTGTGTTTATCGTTATCACGCTATCAATGTTAAAAAAGAACTAGAAAATGATGCAAAGTGACAATTTCTTTGGGAGATATTCAGGATGCAAATACTTTTTACAAATATGAAAGTTTTAACCCCCCTTTGTATGTGTTCCTAAAGTCGGGTACACAAATTCCAATGTACGCAAACGCCTTTAAATCCTAGGCCCAATGTTAAACTTTTCTCATTCTCAAATCTGAAATTACTCAAATTTAGAATTGAGATTAAAGCTGTAATTCTGTATACTGTAATAAATGTATGAAAATAAAATAACAACTCATTAATATTTTCTTTTTGGCTCATACAGTTATGTAAAATCTAAGTTTGAGAAAATTCCCAATGGAGATTAAGAAAAGTTTTATAACCTCGGGCCCTGAACGAAGGGCAGATTTACTATATTGTAAATTATTATGTCACATTGTACACCTAAAGTGTTATTGCGATTGTTTGAACGAAGATCATTGTATGTTTTTACACAATTAATAAAATGAGTTTCGGAGTAAATAAATGATTTGAATTATATAAATATCTTTTTTATTCCTTTGCCATTTTTTAACGGATTATGCTTAGCTATCGAATCCGAGTCAATTTTGATAATAGTACCAGTCCATAAATTTTTCATCGATACAAATCAGTTTAAAAAAAGCGAATTGAGAGTCGATTTTGCTAAAAAAAAAGTATCAGGAAAGAAGAAAATAGCAATTTTACAACAAGCACCATAATACCGGGGCTATCATATATAAACGTTGTCTGTTGACACGTTCGTGTCTCCGACCTTTACGTCTATCTGCAATACCAAAATTACCGTAGCCGTCGACGGGCCCGAAAGCACCACTTAAGAAAAAAAAAAAAAAAAAAAAAAAAACAATCAAAAAAAAAAAAAAAAAAAAAAAAAACCAAACAAACAAACAAACAAAAACAAATCTTCAATTTTCTACCTTATGAATGTTATCAAGATTTTGAATGCGTTTTAAATTCATAATCAATATAAGTTCAAACTTTTTCAAATTAGTCCTTAATTTTGCAGATGGTAAAATTTGGTCGTGTTTTATAATCAAAGACCCGTAATTGTCGATTTTAGATCAATATGTCTTATTTGCAGATGAAAATAAGCTTAATATACGACATTTCGGTAGCCCAACTATATTTTACTTTCGCCACTGAAATGATTCGTACCGAGAATGTTTCGCCGTCTCCCAGATAAGATAAACAAGTATTTAATCACATTTTTATACGTATCTTTATGGAAATCTAAATGAGCTGAAGTGTCGGAAAACAAAGGAAAGTTAATAGAGGGGCAAAAACCTCCCACCCTTATTAAACCCTTATATCTAATTTTGCCGAATAGTACCGATTAAGCCATTACCAGGCGAAAAACTTGTTTGAACTGTATGTGACATCAAAAAGTTAACAAACGATCCATAAATGGAGCTCTTTTGAAACTTAGATCAAAATACAGTCAAATAGTCAAGGAACATTCAAGAAGTGATTGTTTAAGACAGGCGATTGCTTAATACATAGAGGATAATCGTTTGTTTCAGTGTAAGATCGATTCACATTTCATTGAGTGAACAACAAAAGCTATATTTTCACGAGTGGCAGAGCCACGAGTAAAAAATAGCTTTTGTTGTTCACGAAATGAAATATTAATCGATCTTACTCGAAAAACAAACGATTATTTGTTACGTGCCAATGTAACACGAACAAAGAAGCCAGCAACAAACTTTACAATTAACAATATTTATTGACAATAATACCAGAATTATTGACAATATGAAATTAATACAAAAACAATTTACAATACCTTGAATGTTTAATCCTAAAGTTTTAATTTTAGATCCAATTTAATTAAGTTCCTGGTCCACAAATAATAAGTCCAATAATATCCGAATTTAAAATTAAACACGCTTTTAAACACACTTTTAAGATAACAAGAAATCCCCTTTTAGTTTAACACAGTACTACTAAATGAAACCATAAGTCTAAATCAAGTGAACCAAGAATGCTGTAGGAACCCCTTTATATAATACTATAGAACAATCTGGAATAGTATAGAACATAAGAATACTCTAGAGTCTGAATCACCTTCCAAAAGGCCTTTCTAGAAAGATCTACATAATTCTACATACATTTACGTAACAGAATCAAGAGATAAGAAAATTCCCAGTCTAAAAATAGACACGGTAAATACCATTAGGTTTATTTATAGCTTATACATAACATATTCTATTCGTTTATTGCAAAAATGAGACATAATGTGAAATATCTAGGACATATTTTCGTAAAGCGCGTCATTTTGCACATGATTGCTATGCAACGTTCATTGTGATATCACTTATTTTGCCCCGCATAGATGACGTCAAATAGGATGAAATGCACTAATTCAGGGTAAACCGTTTTGATAATTTCACTACTTTTGTGGTGAGATTATTAAGTGATAATTTATCGTTATTTCTCGATAAACCACCGTAAAGCACTAAAGAAAGTAAATATTTGTTCACTCGTTATATTTGGGATTTGGCAGTAGATAATTGCTGAAAACACTGGGTGTCGCTAAGACAGGCTTGACTTTTTTGCTTAAAGGATGGTCGAAAGAAAAAAATATGTTTAAAGCATTTTTTATGCTTTTTTGTATCAATGAGTAAACGTGTAGATTTTAAAGACAATTGGTAAATGTCCCTACTGTTGCTGTTCTGTAGCAAGCTAAACAGGACGGTTCCCGGTGGTGGAAGATTTTCTGTGGAATCGCGATTTACATTGACAACTCTATTTGATTATCTATTGCAAATTCACGTTTACCTCAGCTAGATTTAATCTCTTTTCCGAATTAGTGTGCCGCCAGGAGAAAGGATCATCTGGGAAGTAAGAAAAGTGTATCACCTTGTCAGACTGCGCGGGCTTTGCAGGCTGACATGTATGTATCGACAATTTTTGCTTATGTTAGGTTTTCCAGGACTAAAATGATAATTCTGCCACCCAATATAATAAGATTCGATATAAGGTCACTGATATGCCTCCTCTGAAAACATTTCTTTTTCAAATATCTCTTTAACGGAATTAAAAGACACAGTCCCGTGACATAGTAGAGTTCAGTTGAGAATTCATGGCTTTTTTCGAATTTCAATTCAGGTAGTACACCCGCAATAATTCCGCAACGTTTCGGATGTAATGGACTTAAACAGCATCAACCAAGGTTTCCTAATGATTTCATTAGGAAAACTTGGTCGACACTGTCAAAGATCATGAGTTCCGAAATGTTGCAGAATTATTACGTTTCCACTACCGTAACTCATCAATGGCTATTATTCTTTTATTTTTCATTTGTTTGTGTCAAAGTTTGCCATTTTAGGACTAACGTTATTAAGAAAAGACAAATAAAAATAAATGCTTATTCTTTGTGAATTTCCTTTTTTTAAAAAAAGACATGTTACAAATTCAAGAGTCAATAAACCATCATCTAGTAAACGAATCCATCTGAACATGTGAAATTTATTCATAATCATGAAGGGAAAGAACCTCCTATCCCAACTAGGAACCTCCTACACCTTGTATAGCTCCACCTATCTTTCTTGGAAACGCTCATATCTGATTATATGGATGAAACGGGGTCTAAGCTTGGCTGAACAATTCGTTAAATTAGCGGATATATTAAATAAACGTACGAATTTTACGTCAGAGGGCTACTTTAATTCGATCGTGTAAAAAAACGTATTGACGCGTATTTATTGTATGTGCAACCGAACAATTTAATTGTTTGCAAAAGAAATGAGCGCGGACGTATAAAACTATCAAATTTTAGACGAGGATATTTTTTCACGTGCACGCTAGTAAATTGATCGATTGCTCGAAGATTATTTGTGCAATAAGCATATAATCCCTCGTTTCAAAATCCTTACTTAAGAAATTTTAGATTCATTACCTTTGCTCACTTAGAAATGATGCTTTTTTATTTCTTTGATTTTGGACACGTCAGAAGGTAATAAATGAAAGCTTTTAACGACAGTCTCCGATGCACCTGTTATCACCCAAATTTGTGCATTTTTGAAAGATCTGCATTTAGTTAGAGTAATATTTTTGAATTTTCCTTTGTAACATAAGGAATATTTAGCATATAGAAGACATTTATTTCATTTCAGCGTAAGATGGATTTATATTTCATTGAATCAACAAGAACAAACGTACGAAACGCAAACGATTTTTTTTTATTTCTGTAATATCTAACAACACTTTCCCCCTTGAAAGAAAAAAGAAAGGTTTATGAAATAAATCTTTCTTTTTGTATTATCTTTAGCATATACAATGATAATATACTTTACATAATTAATAATATCATGATTTGTTGAAACATTTCAGCACATCTAGCATGAAAATACAAACAATTTTCATCAAAAGAATTGAAAAAGAGATATATATATACAAACATATATACATATAAACAAAAAATATAGTGAAATGGTACTGTTAAATTCAATTTTATATTAAAGATAAGACAATTCAAAATTTTAGACTCTTGACAGAGCATCTGGTATAATATTGTCTTTTCCTTTAATGTGTCTTACATCAAGATCAAATTCTTGAAGTGACAAACTCCACCTCAATAATCTTTGGTTCTTACTCTTAAGTTTGTGAAGAAAACTTAAGGGATTGTGATCACTGAAAACAACTATAGGAGAAGTTGCAGATGTTAAATAAACTTCAAAATGTTGGATTGCCAAAATCAGAGCAAGACATTCTTTTTCAATGGTTGAGTAGTTTTTCTGATGTTTGTTTAATTTTTTTAGAAAAATAACAAACGGGATGATCAATACCATCATCGTCTTCTTGCAAGAGAACAGCACCAATACCCACATCACTTGCATCAACAGCTAATTTAAAACATTTGTCAAAATCAGGTGCTAAAAGAACTGGTGTGCTCTTTAGTATGGCTTTCAAGCGATCAAAGGCAACTTGACAGTTATCATTCCATTTGAACTTAACATTTTTCATTAATAAATTTGTTAAAGGTTCAGCTATTATAGAAAAATTCTTACAAAACTTTCTATAGTAGCCAGCCATACCAAGAAATCGCATCAGTTGCTTTTTAGTAGCAGGCACTGGAAACTCAGAGATAGCATTGACCTTAGATTCTAAAGGTTTAACTTGACCCTGTCCCACAAGATGTCCTAAAAAAGTAACAGTAGCATGACAAAATTCTGTTTTTCCCAGATTAACAGTCAATTTTGCTTCACTGAGACGGTCGAAGAATTGTTTGATTCTTTGAAGGTGGTCACTCCATGTATCTGTATAGATGATGACATCATCGATGTATGCGTCACAGCCATCCAAGCCAGCTATAACCATATTTACAAGCCGCTGAAACGTCGCAGGAGAATTTTTCATCCCAAACGGCATAACTTTGTACTGGTACAGACCAGTTGGAGTAGCAAATGCTGATACTTCTTTAGCCCTATCAGTGAACGGAACTTGCCAGAATCCTTTGAGAAGGTCAAATTTGGTGACATATTTAGAATTACCGACTTTGTCAATACAGTCATCAATTCTTGGAATTGGAAAAGAGTCAGTTTTTGTCACAGAGTTCACTTTTCGATAGTCAGTACACATTCTGTATGTTCCATTTGGCTTTGGAACTAATATACATGGTGAACTGTAATTACTTTGGCTGGGTTCAATAAAGTCATTCTCCAATAAGTAATTCACTTCATCTTGAAGGGCTTTTTGTTTCACTGGATTCATTCTATAAGGATGTTGTTTTATTGGTTGAGAATCTTCCACAATGACATCATGATATATTTTATCAGTTCTTGTGGGGATGTCAGGAAATAAGTGTTTATATTCATTAATCAACTGTTTCAGCTCTTCTCGTTGAGATGGCTCCAAATGTGAAAGTTTGTCGTCAAGATTCTTAAGTATTTCAGAGTTCTCAAGTTTAGGTGGACCAGGAACAGATTTTTCACTAAAGTCTGAACTAACTTCTGATTCAATCATATTTGATTGTTGTGGGACAGTGTTTACAACTGTAACTGGTTTTGAAATAGAGCTATCTCTGTCAAAATACTTTTTTAACATGTTTACATGACACATTTGTTTATTTTTACGCCTTCCGGGAGTATTGATGATATAATTCAAATCACTTGTTTTCTTATCAATAGTATACGGGCCATAATATCTTGCCTGTAAGGGTCGGCCAGGTATTGGCAAAAGAGCAAGGACTTTATCACCTGGTTCGAATTTCCTATCAACACTATGCTTGTCATATCTTGCCTTCATTTTGCTCTGAGATGATTTAAGATTTGACCTAGCAACCTCACATGCCCTAGACAGTTTATTTCTGAAGTCAGAAACATACTGTAACAAGTTCAAGGGTGTTTCATCATCAGCAAGAAATTTCTCTTTTAAGAGTGTTAATGGCCCACGAACAGAATGACCAAAAACTAACTCAAAGGGGCTAAAGCCAAGAGATTCTTGAACAGATTCTCTGACTGCAAATAATAGCAAATGAATACCTTCATCCCAATTTTTATCAGTATCAAAACAATATGACCTTATCATATTCTTTAGGGTCTGATGAAATCTTTCTAAAGCACCTTGACTTTCAGGGTGATAAGCAGATGACCGATATTGCTTGATACCTAATTCATGCATAACCTGTTGGAATATGCCTGACATGAAGTTTGATCCTTGATCAGACTGAACTGATTTTGGAAGGCCAACAAAAGTAAAGAACTTGACAAGAGCCTTAATAATTGACTTTGCCTTAATGTTCCTTAAAGGAATTGCTTCTGGGAAGCGGGTAGAAGCACACATAATTGTCAACAAATATTCAGAACCTGACTTGGTTTTTGGTAAAGGACCAACGCAGTCTATTATTATTCGACTGAAAGGTTCATCAAAAGCTGGAATGGGTTGTAACCTTGCTTTTGGAATAACTTGGTTAGGTTTCCCTACCATTTGACAAGTGTGGCAACTTTTACAATATTTGGAAACATCCGATTTAAGTCCAGGCCAAAAGAAATGAGTCATAATCTTGTGATAAGTCTTGTTTACACCTAAATGACCAGACATTGGACTTTCATGGGCTATACTAAGTATTTCATGGCGATATGACTTTGGAACAACAATTTGGTGATGAACAGCCCAATCGTCATCAGCTGGGACATCAAATGGTCGCCATTTTCTCATCAGAATACCATTCTTTTTATAGTAACAAACAGGATTCTGAGACATTTCTTTTTCGGGTAATGCCCTATCAATTAACTTTGAAATCTCAGGATCATTTTGCTGTTCCTGGATTAACTTTGACTTTGAATGCGTTTCATGACCTTGGTCATTTGACCTTGGAGATGACTGACAAAATTTTGACGAGTCTGTCTGAGTATCAGGCAGACTAAGATTAAAAGACTTTTTAATCTCGTCATTGAAATATTGACCAACAAAAGTATCAGTTAAGTCAATATCATTTGAATTTTTCAAGGAAGCTTTTTTAGCCATACCCCGAGTTACTGCACATGAAGGGTACAAATCAGGTATTTCCTGCAAAATAGGATCATCTGTTTGACCTACATTAGGTGTGTCAGTTACAAGAGGATTAACAACAACCTTATCTCCAGCTAAGTCATTGCCTAGCAATAAATGTACACCTTTAAATGGTAAAGAATGTTTAACACCAACAACCACAGAACCAGTAACCAAATCCGAGGACAAATTAACCTTATGAAGAGGAACATTAATAACACCACACTCTACACCCTGAATAAGGACACTAGTACCAGACGAAGTCTTCTCAGAAAAAGGCAGAACATCTGCTAAAATAAGAGATTGAGAAGCTCCTGTGTCTCTTAAAATTTTAATAGGGGTAGGTGGGCACATATCACCTGAAAGTGATACAAAACCATCCAAAATGAACGGTTCAAAAATCTCCATACAGGAATCAGAATTTGGTTCTGCCTTAACAATTGAATTTAACTCAAAAGAAGGCTGTGATTTAGGCTGAAGGCTGGTGAGCCCTGTAGGTTTGGCTGCACTCAGTTCCTTCTTCCTTTTTAATCTAAAACATTCCGAAATAAGGTGACCTGGTTTTTTACAAAAAGTACAATGTACTCGAGATAAGGGATTTTGAACATTGGTTTCACCAGTAGACTTTGGTTTAGGTGAATTCGATTGACTAGACATGCTAGATGAATCACCAGACATAGATTTATTTTGGGGATGTGAGGAAGCAGGTTTTGCTTTATTAACGAAAGAATTTTTGTGTGTAAGGTAGTAATCATCAGCTAAACGAGCTGCTTCATGTATAGTTTCAACAGTTTTTTCATCTAAATGTGACTTAATGTCAGATTGAATGCAATTTTTGAATTGTTCAATTAATATAAGTTGTCTAAGATTATCATAATTTTGGTCTATTTTCTTAGAATAGCACCACCTGTCAAATAATTTTTCTTCGTTTCTTGCAAATTCAACGTGAGTCTGGCCAGATTCTTTTCTACAACTTCTAAATTGTTGTCTGTATGCTTCTGGAACCAGCTCATAACCTTTGAGAATGAGTTCTTTTACAGTATCATAATCATTGCTTTGTTCTGTTCTAAGTTGCGAATAAATATTGCGAGCTTTTCCTACTAAGACACTTTGGAGAAGTAAGGTCCATTGCTCCTTTGGCCATTTCAAGTTATTTGCAACTTTTTCAAAATGTTCGAAATATGTATCAACTTCATTTTCTTGAAATTGAGGAACAAGCCTAAAATGTTTTGTTACATCAAAATGGTCATTATACATATATCTGGACTGATTTGCTCTATCTTGTATTTCTAATTCTTTTAATCGTAATTGAAATGCTCTTTCTTCTCTTTCCCTCTCTCTTTCTATTTCTCTCTCTTCTCTTTCTCGCTCTTCCTTTTCCCTTTCTCTCCCTCTTTCCCTTTCTTCCTTTTCCCTTTGAAATTGCCTTTCTCTTTCTTTTTCTTCAATTTCTCTTTGTGCTCTTTCTCTTTCAATTTCAATTTCTTATTGCTTTTCTTGAAATTTCCGCTCTTCTCTCTCTCTTTCTATTTCCAATTCCTTCTCCCTTTGTTGAAGTTTTAACAGTTCAAGATCTCTTGAGCTTGAAACTGATGGAACATCAACAATGAGAGACAGAGCCTTTTCATCAAAAATGTCCTCATCAACAAAATATTGAACCAAAATATTCTTAATTTCATGCTTTCGCAATGAGGACTTGACTTCTTTTAATTCATAATGCTTGGCAAGATTGAGCAAATCAGGCTTTTTACCCAAATTCAATAACTCCACGGAAGGTTCGTGCGTAAATTTTTCTAAGTCAAAAGACATGGTAGCTTGTTGCTGTATTTGAATAAGAATGTAAGATTTCGATAAATAATAGTGAAAGTGCACTCTAGATTTATCAAAATTGAAATATGAAATTAATTTCTTAAATAATTTTGAACAGTAGATATAAATAAAGAATTTGTTTGATTTGTTTTGTTTTGTTTGTTTGTCTGATATTCGTATCTCGAGACGAGCCCCCAAATTGTTACGTGCCAATGTAACACGAACAAAGAAGCCAGCAACAAACTTTACAATTAACAATATTTATTGACAATAATACCAGAATTATTGACAATATGAAATTAATACAAAAACAATTTACAATACCTTGAATGTTTAATCCTAAAGTTTTAATTTTAGATCCAATTTAATTAAGTTCCTGGTCCACAAATAATAAGTCCAATAATATCCGAATTTAAAATTAAACACGCTTTTAAACACACTTTTAAGATAACAAGAAATCCCCTTTTAGTTTAACACAGTACTACTAAATGAAACCATAAGTCTAAATCAAGTGAACCAAGAATGCTGTAGGAACCCCTTTATATAATACTATAGAACAATCTGGAATAGTATAGAACATAAGAATACTCTAGAGTCTGAATCACCTTCCAAAAGGCCTTTCTAGAAAGATCTACATAATTCTACATACATTTACGTAACAGAATCAAGAGATAAGAAAATTCCCAGTCTAAAAATAGACACGGTAAATACCATTAGGTTTATTTATAGCTTATACATAACATATTCTATTCGTTTATTGCAAAAATGAGACATAATGAGAAATATCTAGGACATATTTTCGTAAAGCGCGTCATTTTGCACATGATTGCTATGCAACGTTCATTGTGATATCACTTATTTTGCCCCGCATAGATGACGTCAAATAGGATGAAATGCACTAATTCAGGGTAAACCGTTTTGATAATTTCACTACTTTTGTGGTGAGATTATTAAGTGATAATTTATCGTTATTTCTCGATAAACCACCGTAAAGCACTAAAGAAAGTAAATATTTGTTCACTTGTTATATTTGGGATTTGGCAGTAGATAATTGCTGAAAACACTGGGTGTCGCTAAGACAGGCTTGACTTTTTTGCTTAAAGGATGGTCGAAAGAAAAAAATATGTTTAAAGCATTTTTTATGCTTTTTTGTATCAATGAGTAAACGTGTAGATTTTAAAGACAATTGGTAAATGTCCCTACTGTTGCTGTTCTGTAGCAAGCTAAACAGGACGGTTCCCGGTGGTGGAAGATTTTCTGTGGAATCGCGATTTACATTGACAACTCTATTTGATTATCTATTGCAAATTCACGTTTACCTCAGCTAGATTTAATCTCTTTTCCGAATTAGTGTGCCGCCAGGAGAAAGGATCATCTGGGAAGTAAGAAAAGTGTATCACCTTGTCAGACTGCGCGGGCTTTGCAGGCTGACATGTATGTATCGACAATTTTTGCTTATGTTAGGTTTTCCAGGACTAAAATGATAATTCTGCCACCCAATATAATAAGATTCGATATAAGGTCACTGATATGCCTCCTCTGAAAACATTTCTTTTTCAAATATCTCTTTAACGGAATTAAAAGACACAGTCCCGTGACATAGTAGAGTTCAGTTGAGAATTCATGGCTTTTTTCGAATTTCAATTCAGGTAGTACACCCGCAATAATTCCGCAACGTTTCGGATGTAATGGACTTAAACAGCATCAACCAAGGTTTCCTAATGATTTCATTAGGAAAACTTGGTCGACACTGTCAAAGATCATGAGTTCCGAAATGTTGCAGAATTATTACGTTTCCACTACCGTAACTCATCAATGGCTATTATTCTTTTATTTTTCATTTGTTTGTGTCAAAGTTTGCCATTTTAGGACTAACGTTATTAAGAAAAGACAAATAAAAATAAATGCTTATTCTTTGTGAATTTCCTTTTTTTAAAAAAAGACATGTTACAAATTCAAGAGTCAATAAACCATCATCTAGTAAACGAATCCATCTGAACATGTGAAATTTATTCATAATCATGAAGGGAAAGAACCTCCTATCCCAACTAGGAACCTCCTACACCTTGTATAGCTCCACCTATCTTTCTTGGAAACGCTCATATCTGATTATATGGATGAAACGGGGTCTAAGCTTGGCTGAACAATTCGTTAAATTAGCGGATATATTAAATAAACGTACGAATTTTATGTCAGAGGGCTACTTTAATTCGATCGTGTAAAAAAACGTATTGACGCGTATTTATTGTATGTGCAACCGAACAATTTAATTGTTTGCAAAAGAAATGAGCGCGGACGTATAAAACTATCAAATTTTAGACGAGGATATTTTTTCACGTGCACGCTAGTAAATTGATCGATTGCTCGAAGATTATTTGTGCAATAAGCATATAATCCCTCGTTTCAAAATCCTTACTTAAGAAATTTTAGATTCATTACCTTTGCTCACTTAGAAATGATGCTTTTTTATTTCTTTGATTTTGGACACGTCAGAAGGTAATAAATGAAAGCTTTTAACGACAGTCTCCGATGCACCTGTTATCACCCAAATTTGTGCATTTTTGAAAGATCTGCATTTAGTTAGAGTAATATTTTTGAATTTTCCTTTGTAACATAAGGAATATTTAGCATATAGAAGACATTTATTTCATTTCAGCGTAAGATGGATTTATATTTCATTGAATCAACAAGAACAAACGTACGAAACGCAAACGATTTTTTTTTATTTCTGTAATATCTAACAAGAGTTGACAGCGGACAACGTAGCTCGCCCAGACTGCTGCTTATCAGTCTGATTTAGAAGTAAGAAAGATATAATGGTATGATGGCCATAGGAAAAAGCACTCAGAAAATATAATCAAGGTCAAAGTTTTTTTGTTTAATTTTTTATAAGTACATTAAAGGTCAAGGTCAAATTACCAAGGACCTTGGTTACTGGTGAAAGCCTATCACTTGGTGAGTTTGTGTATGGGGTAATGATGTCCCTAGGTAAAAACACTCAGAAAATATAAGCAAGGTTAAAGTTTTTGGTTATTTTTTTTTCTTAGTCCCAAAAAAAGTCAAGTTCAAGGTCAATTTTTAAAGAGCTTGGTCGCTGGTGAAAGCCTATCACCTAGAGAGTGTGTACAAGTAATGATGTCCTTGGTAAAATAATCAGAAAAAATATGTAAGGTTAAAGTTCTTTGGTTAAAGTTTTTGGTTAAAGTTTTTCTAGGTCCATAAAAGGTCAAGGTCAAGGTCAAAATGTAAAGGACCTGGGTAACCAGTGAAGGCCTATCACCTAGTGAGTGTGTATATAATATTATGATCTCCCTAGGTAAAACAATCAGAAAATATAAGCAAGGTTAAAGTTTGTTGGTTAAAGTTTTTCTAAGTCCATAAAAGGTCAAGGTCAGGGCAAATGTCAAGGACCTTGGTTACCAGTGAAAGACTGTCACCTATTGAGTGTGTATATGAAAAAATGATGTCCATAGATAAAATAATTAAAAAAATATAAGCAAGGTTAAAGTTTATGTTAAAGTTTTTGGTTAAATTTTATTTAAGTCCATTAAAGGTTAAGGTCAAGATCAAAATGTCAAGGCCCTTGGTAGCCAGTGAAAGCCTATCACCTAGTGAGTGTGTATATGAAGTAATGATGTCCCTGGGTAAGATCATTAAAAAAATATAAGCAAGGTTAAAGTTTTTTGGTTAAAGTATTTGGTTAAAGTTTTTTTAAGTCCATAAAAGGTCAAGGTCAAGGTCAAAATTCAAGGCACTTGGTCTCTGGTGTAAGCATATCACCTTTTGATTGCATATATTAAGTAATGATGTCCCTAGATACAGCATTCAGAAAATATAAGCAAAGTTAAACTTTTTGGATTAAAGTTTTTTTGGTTAAAGTTTTTGGTTAAAGTTTTTTTGAAAAGGGTCAAGGTCACCGTCTCAAGGTCATTTTGACATGGGTGCTTGTCTTAAATGAAAGCCTATACCCTAATGAGTGTTTATGTAAAATCTAAAGCCTCTAGGATTAATATTGATAGAAAAAAAAGCTTTCACCTAATGCGGATGCCGAAACCGACGCTGACGCCGTCATCCGAGGGTATGACAATAGCTCTTCTGAGACTTTCGTCCCGGGCGAGGTAAAAATGAGACGAAAAGTAATTTTGGGGCTAATTCTCATAAAACGCCGCATTTTCCACGTGATTTCTATACAGCGTCATGACGTCATGTTTCACCCCCACCCCTCTTAGGGCGAAATGAACGAATGTAAAATATAATCTTACATGCTTTGGTAATTTCACTGGTTTGGTGGTGTGATAATCTACCTGTATTCATCGATAATCCACTGAAAAGCATTAGATCTACAGAAAAAAGTGTTTTTCATTTTAGAGAATATTCTTTCTCTTCCGATGTTTATTTATTGATCGTGAACTAATATATCGGTAATAGATTCAAAATCACACTATGCAAGGACGCGATTCGTACCATAGTAAAATTCTATGCTACCTTACACTTATTTCAAGCATTTATTCGACCTACCGCCCATCATGTTTCATTGTTGATTCAATTTAATCCTTTTAAGATCTATTTGTTTGTCGGAGATAATCTCTGACATGTAAGTTTATTTATCATATTTACTGATCAATTATCTCTGTCTACAAAGATACATTACTGAAGTGCCTTTAATGAACGCTGCGTTATCTGAACACTACAACAACGATTTCGCGACCAAGAAGTCCAAAGTTCGATGACCACAAACAGCTTTTGATACTTTGTTGCTTTAATAGTCCGTATATTTGGTACAGAATGACAAAACGGTGCAAACTGTTTGCAAAGTATACTCCGCTTTGCACGTACATTTACGTGCAAAGCGGGGTAAAAATTGTAAACAGTTTACACCATTTTGACAACGTGAACATAGGGCCGGACTTAGATAAACAGCTTCAACCCTTTCCTATCCAGTGTCAGGATATTACGTCCATGTGATTAATACTTGAGCAAAGTTTGTGGAAAAAGAAGAAATTTCTTCCAACAAGAAATTTCTTCTTTTTTCCACAGTGTTTTCTGTCACATTGAATGGTTTCATACATGAGTTTGATTAGGTTTTTAGTTTCATTCCTCCATGAAATCAACAACTACTCGCTTCATATCTTATAATTCAATATTATGAAACAAAAAGTGTCAATAATTAATAGATTTCTTACGGGACTACTTTTTACTGAAACTTGTAAAACAGATGCGCATTCAAAATTCTCTTCAATAGAAATTAGATTATTTTTTCAGAATGTTCAAAAATTGATGGAGTCATTAAAAGTTAAATTATTCTCAAATAATTCTAATGCAAAAGTCACGTTTAACACCCAGAACAAGGGACCACCTGAAAAGTGCGAATATATCGATGCTGATCAGACTGCGCCGACTGTGCAAGCTGACCAGGATCGAAATTTCGTTCTTAGAGAATTTACAGAATCGCAGTATTTTATCTTTTCTTAACTTATTTGTTGTTGTTGTTTTTTTCAAAATACGATTTCAGACTGTCTGTATCGATCTCGTTTTTAAACTTTTTTGTTTCATGGTTTTTCAAGACGGTTTCTATTGGCATGACGGGTCGCTCACATTTGTCTGAACCTAATTTCAATTTTACATTTTCAAGCCCTTTTTTCTATACCATGTCATATTAAAACTATAACAGCCCTGTGTTAAAGATGATTAAACGGTGCAAACCTTTTTCAAACTATACCCGCTTTGCACGTAAACTTACGTGCAAAGTGGGGTATTATTTGCAAACAGTTTGCAATGTTTTGCCATCCTGAACCCAGGGTCGGTTGTGCATCAAAAACGTTCTGTATAGGTATAATAATAGCACATTTAATCATGCCGTGCCATGTATTTTTAATGGTTTTGTAAAACATACGGTAAAGCGGTGAGCGTGGCTTTTAGAAGAACGTAACGAAAGAAAAACTCGCATTCTTCGGTTAATGAAGTTTTAGCAATAGCCTAACTTAAACTGATGTTTTCACGTGCAGGAATTCCGAAAAGAACATTTCGTCGTTTTATGTCGACCAGAAATATGCCAAGATTGAGAAATATGAAAATCCCAGTCGGTAACATGCATTTTTCTGTTATGTTTTTGTATTTTTGATGGCTTTATCACGGCCTTGTTTTGAAAGAAAATGAAAGCACGTGCATATCTAATATGAAACAAACTTTGTTCTGAGGATCCTTTACAGAAGATAGACTGACCGAACTGAATAAAACAGGTAAAGTAATTAGTCTAAGTGCGCCAGATAAGTTAATTTTCGTGCAGACTTTTGCAGACTACAGGCGAACACTTATTGACAATACATTTTGCTTTTTGTCTAAAATGAGTATTCTACATCATTTGATTGTTTCTTAATTCTGGCCTTTCTTAATTCTACCCCTGCTTCATTCAATCTGTAAGAAGTCCTTAACACTTTCCTGTTTTAAAAAAATTTGGACCTATCCAAATTCAAAGGTTTTGCGGACGAACATTCAAAGTGGATTTAATTTGAAAAATAACCATTCATTAGGGTAGACAATAGTGTGGAAAAAGAAGAAATTGCTTGTCAGAAGCAATTTCTTCTTTTTCCACAATGTTTTCTCAATCATAAAATCACAGGCACGTAAAAAGCAGGATTAAACAGCAAAGGGTTAAAAAATGTGTAACAAATTTTGGATGTGATTATTTATTGTGTGACTGGTCACTTATATGAAATACAAAATGTAGTATATAGAAAATCAACCTTAAGTTTGTAATATCGATTTATCTTTAACTGGATGAGCAAGATTTTGTCCCTTTGGCCGGCAACACATTCAGACATATAATCTTAATGTAAAAATGGGAAAACATAATATTTAGTTGTCTAAAAGTCTCAAAGAAAACAAGTTATGACGTTGAAAATGTAAAACAAAAATTTGGTTGTTCATTAGATCATCAAACCATTGAAAAAATTAGAACTAATAAGTTAAGCATGGGAAATGGACATTCTGTAATACTTTTCGATGGTTTACCGAGGAATAACGGTAGATTGTGAATGTCATTTCAATAAACTCACCGCCTCACAAGTGAAATTATTAACGAATAATACCCCAATATCGTTCATTTCATCCTATCTGATCATCTAAGCGGAGCCTAAAAATGACGTCACCATGAACGCTGCATAGCCATCACGTGCAAAATGATGCGCTTGAAGAAAATTTGTCCTAAAAGTTTCACATTTTGTCTCATGTGTGAATTACAGAAAAAGATCAATCGTTTGCTTTTCGAGTAAGATCGATTGATATTTCATTTCGTGAACAACAAAAGCTATATTTTCACTCGTGACTCCGCCACTCGTGAAAATAAAGTTTTTGTTGGTCACTCAATTACGCATAAATGAATCACTGAAACAAGCGATTATCCTCTATTTTATAGTCAATAGTACAGTTTACCAAACTCTAAGATGGCGGAATTGGTAAAAGAATAAGTTTCTGTTACAAAGAAGCTAGCGTTATTTATGGAGCTACATCAAAGCAAAATTAATGTTACATTTATTTCTATCAAAATTGCATCTCATTACTGGACCAAATTAGTGCAAACAGACCGAACCTACGACCGGTTGTAGGAGTAATGTTCTGCCATGTGATTCGAGCTAGTTATAAACGAGATGTGATTAAGGATTTTTTTCTGGCGACCTTAAAAATCCATATCAAAATATCGAGTCGGTTATTTCAATTCAATTCAATTCCTTAATGATAACTGAACATAACATCAGTGACATTGCAAAGCATATATGTATCATAGGGGTAAGAAATTACACCCCCCCCCCTCCCCTATGGTGGTGGGGGCGTAATTTGACATATATGACATATCATACTAAAAACATTGTACAAGAGACTAGACAGTGTAGAGATTCATTTGCCCCATATATTTATCAATACTGGTCCCTGTGACAGTGATCTACCGCTTACAGTATCAAATCGATTTTCAGTTAAATATGCATTATGCCATCCAAATGAATCGGATTTTTAAGCCTTTTTAAAAATAGCCTATTACCAAACTTAATAGGTGGTACAATTTTCCTTCCGTCTAGGGTTTCATTAGATAAATTTATCAGTATGTTAACACAGACACAAGTTACAGTACACGAAATATAGGACGTATGCTATATATGGAAATAAATACGTAATTATAAGGTATGTTGTTCATTTATTACTAATTAAGCTTTCAACTTACGACCAACGAAGTTAGATGACTCTTCAACATACAACTAAATAATCTGTCAAATCAAGTTTAAAGACGTTGCAAACTACCTTTCATATAGTACAGATTTCTGTCCTCGGAATGCGATGCTATTTTTGGACTGGTCGCATCCGACAATGAAATATGTAACGTTCAAAATTGAGACTACCTTTCATAGAGAATGATGTGGTTGTTTTCACAAAAACATTTTATAGAAATAACTGAGTAACTTTGAAGATCGTCAAGTTTTAATGAGTTACCAACGGTCAATTTTAGACAAAATTTCCCATTGATCACTTATGAAACTTTGTTCTTTTTTAATTCTCGAAAATACAGTCTCTATGTAGTAAATTAATGCTAAAAACTTACAACAAAATATTTTATATCATATATGAGCTGTATATAGTGAACCAAATATAACATGGTAATAACAAAATACGTTATAACGTAAGCCTTAGCTCAAAAGTGTAGCACACAGTATAGCCATCTTACATATGTGTTTTGCATGAAATATAGGTTCAATAGCATCATTGTTGAATCGGAACACAATACAATACTTGACCATAAATGTAAACAAATGAAAACCAATATACGGAATACCACGAGGGCCATCGCGTCTGAAATAAGATGATTGAGAATACGGTATTTTGAATGCGATATAACAAGTCCATAAAATTATATGATAGAAAGACTCCGTGTCTGGTCGTGCTTTGATCTCGGTACCTTTTGTGAATTCGTTTCTGTACTTTCGGCATCTCGTATTTCATCATTGTACTTTTGATTCTCGAGCTCATGTCGTCGTACTGTAAAATGTCACCGTCGTGTCCTTCCGAAATTTTTGTCGAGTTTTCTTGTACCCAGGAAATGCCCGGGACTAATTTAAGTTCTGAAGTTAGTCGACTTCCAGCGATATTAAATGAATATGTTTTTAGAGGAAAGCAAACTAATTAATTTGCTGCACTTTGTTGAATCTCATCATTGGTCTCGGTGCATGGTTATCTTGCTCATTTTTCTAGGACAATAAAATTCCTTATTATGGATTATTTGAAATTGACATGAGTCTTGTTCGTGAATGCATATGGCGGCATACTTCTGCCACCAAATACCATCTAGCCTTCTATATTCCCAAACTATCACGTTTATCTACAGATTTATAGAAACTTTTACCCCCACAGAGTGCAGATTCTTGCCGAGAAAGATCATATAACACTAACTCGTATTTCGAAATATCTTTCACGTTACGGTTAACAACATCGTGAAATTGACCAGGGTGAATGATTTTGGAATGATATTGAATGAGTTTGTGGGACGACTTTCTAGTAAATTTAAAGGGAGGTAATCCAACATCGCTACTTTTGTTCATCCTAAACAAAATGAGCGATATTTACTCCCCCCCCCCCTTTAATAAAATATGCACAGAAGACCTATAAATAGCTTTCTATCTCTTCAATAAACTATCAGACGCTTATAATTTCAATTATGTCAGTGAAAGCGCTTTTTTCTAGCTTTATTAATTTTGAATGACGTTGTATCTATCTTTTTCAGTGAATTTTGTGCGTTTTTGAATGGTTTGAGTGAGATTTGAAATGAATGAACGAATGGAGCGCTGAGCGAGTGATTTTGAATTAGATTATTTGTGAAAAATACACAACTAGTGGGCAATCTTGGTGATATAACTATGGTGGTATTTTTCTGCCACGAGATTCGAGATAGCTATATTTCGTGATCATTTTGAAAATTATCACATACAACAAACTTTCCTTTTAACTTTATTTCGATATTATAATTTAACTTTATCAATTAGGTGATTTTATAGAAATCAATTTATTGAATGCAAATCGTTCACTTTTGAAAGAAGGAACGTAAAATCGAAATTCAAGCCTAGACATTCTTGAAAGAAGGTTATATGTTATAATCTTACAAATTTCAAGAAAAAATAGTTAATCGTGAAATTCTTAATTATTGTGAGAAGGAAATCTCGTATTTTGTGGCAGAAAAAATCGCCATGTTATCTTACAGCCCGATATTTTTTCAAAACAGGGAGGTTATTTCGGATGGCAGAAACAGACGGTGTCAAGAGAGTTAAACTTGGGACCCGATTTGTCGACTTCCCTGGTCCAGAGTTACAGCCCCTTCAAGACTGTAATCATTTACTAGGAGATAGGGAGGCACTGTGGAGGGAACTAGATGAAAAGGGGTAAGTTAAGCCTGCCCTGTGTTCAGGATAAGAAAACGGAACAAACTGTTTTAAAGATGATACCCCGCTCAACGCGTGTATTTGCGTTCAAAGCGGGGTATAATTTCCAATCAGTTTGCCAAGTTTTGTTATCCTGAACGCAGGGCTGGTGTTCAGTCTTGTGTTAAAATGTACAGAAATATCACATACAACAAATGCACAACACTAGAAAAACATCCAACATTCAGAAGACGTGTAAAATTAAATATTGTTAACTTTGTTTATTCGTTCAAATATTAATGCATTATTTTTCTATAACAAACATATGCTTCATTTTAAAGCATGTCTATTTGTCTAGGATCTGCTGATTGATGTAGACGGTTCAGCTCAATACTATTGTATACTATTATATATTTATAGGCACTTACAATAGTATTTCACTGATCCCTCGATATAAAGCGTATTTAACTGGTAGATTTTGCAGCAGTTTAGCATATATTGATTATTGCCGAAAAGTGAATATTGTTTAATCATTGATATAATCGTTTGTTTAAACTTTTTTACTTGATTCATTAACTCGATCTAGCGATTCGAACTTCCTACGTTATCCTTTTAACATGCTTATTGTCGGTTGTTGCTGCCAATCTTAAATATCAATATTGATTTATTAATTAGGTATCTCTATGTACGAGGCCTGCACGACAGGGATGAAGTACTCAGGGGACGTCTGTCTGTACTCGAGTTTATCATGTCAGAAGGAGAAGGGAAAATTGACCTGACAGAACAATGGGAAAGGGGCGTTCTTGACCTTCGCTGTGGCGGGGGTTGTCTCCCCTACATGGAGGTAAGGCACGCCCCCTTTTCAAAGTTTGCAAAAAGAAATCCAATGGCATGCTACCGACACTGCCAGCGTCACCATGTGCTCGTACATACCTACTACCCGTTGATCTACTACTCAAGCCTCGAAACTTGAATTCAATTTAAATCAAGCAGAAATCATGACATTTTCGAAAAATAAAATTTTGATATCTTCACAGTATATCTTGATATTTGCTAGTGCAAGTGTCTGAATTTTCGAGCTAAAAAAATAAATTGGGTACCTGTTATTCCTAGTTATCTACTTATACGAAGTTTCCACGATCGGGAAGATGTTTTACGAGCACGACTCGAAGTTCTCAAAGTCATCAAAAAATTAGGTCATCATAAATTAGATGGATCGTTTCCATGGCAACAAGGTGTCCTTGACAATCGATGTGGGCATGGTTGCATCCCTGAATTTCAGGTGAAAAAGTATTATGGCTTTATATATAGTAAAGTTTTAGTTGAAACAGCATAAACAACAAATTATTTTGGGTATCCAAGCTCACCCGAAAAGAAGACGAGTTTGATTTTAATAAATTACGCTCTGACCTAAATCGTTTTATACTGAAATTCTTTTAAAGCTAATTCTATGTGCGAAGGAATTCAAACTCCCAACTGCCTCTTCTAGGTACGACACATTTAAGGTAGTAGACCCGTAACAGTTCCGCAACATTTTGGACATTTTCTTTCACAATGTTAACCGAGGTTCCTAGGAAACCTCGGCTAATAATGTAAAGTTCATTACTTCAGAGACGTTGCCGGTCCACTAACTTTATTAGACTGAGCAGGCATCTGATATTTAAGGCAACATCTGACACTCTGTTAGAATGCACGTCTTGCTTTGAAATTTACTTTTAAATAATACTTGCATATTTCAGGGAAAGAACGACATCACACATTCACCAGATATAATCAAAGTACTAGAGGGACCCAGACGTAAGTCATAACGGACGTTTCAACGTCAACTGTCATCATTCGCCTCGCAACGTATATATATACTGATAACGAACTATTGGTTACTTGTTAAATTTTATTTCCATCAGAATTTTTGTAACTTCTGCATAAGAAAAAATATATGTACATGTACGTAATATAATGTCAAAGGTCATGACACTAAGTACTTTTTGCCATCAGCCTGAAGGACCTGTTAGCACTAAATATTACAGGTCCTTCATGATAACAACAGGTCCTGCATGAAAACCGTTGATGTTAGCAATTTATTGGATAAATTGCAAGGAAATCATTGTTGGAAAAAAAGAAATTGCTTTTGACAAGCAATTTCTTCTTTTTCTACAATGTTTTCCATTTGGAAATTAAAATATAAGTATTGGAAAGGCAATTATTTTTCAAAACTGGAAATACTAAGTTCTGCCATTAAATACAGGCTTTAAGGACCTGCAGCCTGGTTACTTCTACCAGTCCTCCCTAAAATTCAAGGGTCGTGGGCCCAACGACTGGTGTTAGTGTCGATCCCTGTGTCATAATCGGGGAAATTAAACGTTTGAATCTCCATGGCGAGGTTATCCTCGGTTAGTAGAAATGGCGATTGTGTCAAACTTTGTAAGCGAGCTTGTTAGAAATAAAAGTTTATCGATGTGATGACTAAATACAGGCAAAAGTATGCATGGGTAAGTCCAAAGTAAAAATTGTGCATACTTTTAAGTTGTGAAATTGATTGTTTTAGGGGGGGGGGGGGGGGGGGGGGGTGTCGGAATTACTGTTTCTTTGACACATATTTTCTCCACGTAGTACTTTGTTTTTCTTATATTTACTTTCCTTGTTCAACGACTTTAAATAGGGGTGACTTTCAACTCACTTAGTTTATTTTGAAATTTCAGCTTTTGAATTTTTCAAAACGCTGTTTGGAGAGGAAGCCCGGACATTTGATTATAAATGGTTAAGGTATGTAGTAGTCGGTGGATAGTAAGAGCAGTGCATTGACTGGGCGGTCTGCCTGTCATACCGGTCACCAAAGGGTTTTTCATTAAGGAGAAAACAAAAGATCGTATATTGTTGGTGGTCAATTTAAAAGCTTTAGAAAATTGACGATATGATATTTTCGTCATCTCTTGATGAAATGCCTTGACATTGAACTTGTCCCAACATTTCCCGGATATGTAAACTACCGGTATAAGCATTGGTACATTTTTGGAGTTTCACCAAAAGAATTGGGACTTTATGCAAAATTTCATATTCTGCTTCGTTTTCAATAGATAATGAGGAAAGTTTCAAAGAAGGTGTTTGCGTATTTAAATTCAAATGAATTTGCATATTCACGGTATAGTTGTGTCAATGAAAGCAGGTCTCTTATCATTTAAACGCATCTTCTTCTTCTGCATTTCACAATAGATTTCAATGTATTTTTGTGGCCACTTAAAAACTGTCTTAGTGTCATCACAATATGCGATGTTAATATCATTAGTTTGTGAACGTGAATGTTGATTACTATTTTGAATGTTGTTTGAAGGCCTATTATAAATAAGTTAATCATTATGATGTTTTTTAAAAAGATGTCTTCATAAGTAACTTTCGTTAAATAAGGATATGTGATTGAAAGACCCTTAAAGCACACTGTTTTATCCCGGCCATTATGCTGTGTGTCACTGTATATTATTAAAATGCATTCGCCGTCAGGGGTCTACCGGATAGTATCTTTACAAGGTTGCATTCACGTAGACTAAAGAGTAAATCTACGATTCGCCTTTTCAGGGCTGTAAACAGACAATGTATACATGTCACGTGGTACATCTCCTCTATTGACCATGTGGACATAACTTCTATTTCAGAGCAGTACACAGACAAGTATTTACAGGAGCCCATGTTGACAATGTTTACATGTCACGTGGTACATCATCTCTATTGACTATGGGGACATAACTTCTATTTCAGGGCTGTAAACAGGCAAGTGTTTACAGGAGCCCAAGTTGACAAAGTTTACATGTCATGTGGTACATCTCCTCTATTGACCATGTGGATATATCATCTATTTCAGGGCTGTACACAGACAAGTGTTTACAGGAGCCCAAGTTGACAATGTATACATGTCACGTGGTACATCTCGTCTATTGACCATGTGGATATATCATCTATTTCAGGGCTGTACACAGACAAGTGTTTACAGGAGCCAATGTTGACAATGTTTACATGTCACGTGGTACATCTCGTCTATTAACCATGTGGATATATCATCTATTTCAGGGCTGTAAACAGACAAGTGTTTACAGGAGCCCAAGTTGACAAAGTTTACATGTCATGTGGTACATCTCCTCTATTGACCATGTGGATATATCATCTATTTCAGGGCTGTACACAGACAAGTGTTTACAGGAGCCAATGTTGACAATGTTTACATGTCACGTGGTACATCTCGTCTATTAACCATGTGGATATATCATCTATTTCAGGGCTGTACACAGACAAGTGTTTACAGGAGCCCAAGTTGACAAAGTTTACATGTCATGTGGTACATCTCCTCTATTGACCATGTGGATATATCATCTATTTCAGGGCTGTACACAGACAAGTGTTTACAGGAGCCAATGTTGACAATGTTTATATGTCACGTGGTACATCTCGTCTATTGACCATGTGGCCTTAACTTCTATTTCAGGGTTGTACACAGACAAGTGTTTACAGGAGCCCATGTTGATAATGTTTACATGTCACGTGGTACATCTCGTCTATTAACCATGTGGATATATCATCTATTTCAGGGCTGTACACAGACAAGTGTTTACAGGAGCCCATGTTGACAATGTTTACATGTCACGTGGTACATCTCGTCTATTAACCATGTGGACACCATTCGGCGATGTTGATATGGAACTTGGCTGTCTGGCCGTATGTGAAGGGTCGAACCGCCTACCCGGGTAAGGTTTTACAATACGAGCCCGTAAATACGTTTGTCAAAATTCGTATGGCATGTTAACTCTTTTTGATGTCAATTCCGAATAAGTTCATATAAAATTTACTACGTCTGAGTTGTTTGAGATCTTGATTATCAATTTTTCAATTTGTGGATCCATTTTCGTAATTCAGGTTGAATCCAACTTTACCTCTTTGCAGTTAGAATATTCGAATAACTTTTTTGTATTTTACCGAAAATAATATGTTGTTGTTTTGCAAAGTAATCAAAGTAATCTACATAAAAAGAGCGCATTAGATAACTAAGGAATGTGCTGGGAACAACAACACAAGCTATCAAGTACTGTTTAGTGTTCAATACTTTTAGCTCGGTTGTTTTCGGAGAAAAATCGGGTATTGCCTTGGTGTCGTGTTTGTCGTTACTGTTGTTGTCGTCGTCGTGCAAAAAATTTGAAATATTTCTGGTATTATTGAAGTCACTCACTTGAAATTTGGCACGCATGTTCACTTACAAAAAGCAATTACTGTCAATGAGGATAACTCTAGATGCATTTTGTGTGAATCATATCCCTCTTTCGACTTTGATTATTATCCACTTTCCATCACCGAACAGCCGAGCGGAAGCACCCGTTGGCCATGTTCTTGTTTGTATTAAGCTTTGCTGTGGTGACTTATTTTGCCATGATATACGACAACATTTCAATCCTTCGCTTATTTGAAAATTAGTATGATACGATTGGCTCGTAATATATATTCGTACATCGATATGTGATATTAACAAGACTATTGTACTTTTATCTAGCTTCAAGAAACTTCACGAAACCTACAGTTCGACAGACATTGAAGAAATCAACTTAGACGGTAAGTGAAATCTCATTTTCTTTGACACAATTCAATTTTTTTTAACAAATAGTTACTGACCCTCTATGGCAATATGACCTTCCGGTATACATAATGTCAGGGAGAAGGTGAGAAATGTCTTAATATTTCTAACAATATCACTTGTGTGCAGCATTAAAAGCTCAGATAAGTATTTGTTCTTCCCTAGTAAATGATTGCTACAGATCTTTAGTCTCTGTTTTCAATTGTAGTTGTCCAGGCAACATCACACACATGTGAAATTGTAGGAAACGTCACACACAGGCTCATATTTGATCATCCTGAAATATCTTTTATGAGTTCCTCTTTGTTTCATTAGTCATTCTTGGAGCATAATGTTACGTACGAACTGTCCTCAACCGAAGCATAGCTGAAAAATATCCGAGGTGAGCATGTGTTGAACCCACGCGGACAACAATATTTAAAGAAAAATGTTTTACACGTCCAATGCGCTAACCATAGAGCCAAAGAGATCAATAATGACTCAAATGTGTCTCATAAATATTTTGAGAAAAATTGTTCGTTGACAGAATTAAATTCTATGTAGGCCAAATTATCACGTTTATAATATGACCTACGTCGCGGGAATGAAATAACCCCGTTGAATAATTTTGATATTACACGGATGGTATTACACTAGTGGAATAGCTATGCAAATGAGCTAAGAACGGATAGCAACGTTTTATTTTTGTTGGGAAATTGATGTCAAAATGGATTTGCTGACGTCATTTCGCGTACGGCGCTATATGTTTATCGGAAAGACTTGAATCAATAAATATCGTATTTTTCTTCTTTTTTACCACGAAAATTCGGTTCATATTATGAATAGAATATCAAATTTGTACACTATCAATACCGAATTCATTAAACTTGTCATCTAAAACAGATAAAAAAACCAAAAAAAAACTCGGGGCGACATCGTTTATTTCTGTTTATAGCTTAAATTACTCGTTGGATAAATTCGGTATTCAATGACCAATCATTCAATATCCTCTAATTCTGTTGTAGGTACAGGTTGGTTTACAGAAGATCCATTTGAGATCACACAAAAGTTCGGTGGACATTGGAAAACGGCAAATTATAGAGCGGGAGATGTGCTCATATTTGGAATGAAGTATGAGTTTAGATCTTTGAAAATTTCACGCATGTTCTTGAACACCCATTGAAATGCCTTCTTTATCAAGTCCATGGTTTAAATTTTATTGACTAGTTATACCTTACAATTGTACGTGCATTTAAATTTAGTCACAAAGTTTACTTATTAGGCATTGTCAATACTTTTATTTACATGTCAGGATTTGATTTTTTCTCTTATATAACGAAAAAATATCAGAAATAGCCTTGTCTTACATACATATAGGATCACATTCTAATTGACGTCATCAAAACGTCATCTGACAGACGTTATTTTGGAATGTTCACGCATTTACGTTTTGTTATCATATCATAAATTTCCAAATTTATCATTTTGTTGATTTAGTTTTTCGCAACGTCATCCAAAGTGATGTTTGTGACGTCATATTTACCAAAATGCGATATGACGCGCTTTTATGTCAGCGCCCTCATATTCCCGAGGTCTATTCCGTAGAATCGCCGAAGGTTTCCGAATTCACGTATCGTTGTAGAGTGAGCTACTAAACTTTCGTATCTACAGCTTTTTTTAAAATTATTGATACGTTTTGGTCCCCTAGCGAGCATATGACATATTCATTTCAACGTTGACCTATTTTTCAGGACTGTCCATATGTCTACTGCCAATTTGACAGATCTAGTTCGAATCAGTTGTGATACAAGGTAAGTTGAACTTAATGTTGTATATTTAATGTATACATGCAGCTCGCCATTCACTATTAAGGCTATCTTCGGATAAACGAAAGAACGAACCTGATCAGACTGCACAGCTTGCGCAAGAAGACCAGGGTCAGTTTATTTTTTACATTTGATAGAATTTCTGAATTTGAATGCATTAAGGTCATCATAACTAACAACTCGTTATTGTTTCTTAACAGAAAATTCGATTTATAAGCTTACTCATGTTGCCTGTCCTACGGTCAGGATACGAAAACGTTTGTTAGCGTTTAAGAATAGTACCGCGCTTTGCAAGTAAGGACACGTGCAAAGCGGGATACAAATTCTCAAAAAAAACCTCAGGCATTTTCGTACTGAACGCAGCGCCATTATGATTCTATCGTATCAAAAGGGATATTGCTAGCTTTATGCTACATGCTCTGACATTATAAATAGAAATTAAATGCATGTACTAAGTAGTTGTGATATAAAAGCCTTATATAGGTCTTTTAACATATTTGACCAAATATCTCATTATCTGAGGTACAGAGAAGGGGAGGTAAAGCCAATTTAATATCTTTATTTCTCATTGAAACCTTATGTTGTAGGTACTCATTTGAATCGTCTCGATGAGACGTTTCCGATGAATACAAACAACCTAGGGTTTGGGTTTGGTATTTTCAACTAAAATCCCCAAATTCCTTTCTATCTGTAGCGCTGGCATTATGAAACAATCGCCCATACTAAATGCTAACTCAATCGTTTTCTTTTTCAGATGGCAGCCAGCTAGCGAGCCAGCCGACCACAGGTATGTCGGAGATTTGAAACCCATGGCTAAATTTGGAACTTATGGAAATGACAAGAAAAATTCGGACTCTGTAACTATCGACCAACTTAAAGAGAAATGGGGTCTGCAATAGATTGTGTTCAAAATCAAACTTTGGTGCAAAATGTTTAGAGGACAAAACTAATGATCAAGGTTCTTGTGAATGATCAATGTTTAACATACCGTGCTTAAACCAGTCCTGAATTCCCGAAGACAAAACAGTGCAAACTGTTTGGCAATTATACCCCGCTTCACACGTGCATTAGCGTGCAAAGCGGGTTAACATTGGCAAACAGTTTGCATCGTTTTGTCACCCTGATCGCAGGGCAGAATAATCAGCAAGTTAGCAAATGGCCATAGCTCCAAATACGCAAAATAAAAACATGTTTCATAGAAGAACGGTCTTAAAGAAATGTACATGTATCTTTACTAAAGATTATTCTAGGACAATGGAGTAATTACGTCTTTGGTCATCCGCAAAAGTTATCTTGAAGAAGGGACGCTGCTTAAAAAAATGTGGGCCGTTAAAATTTGTGGTAATAAGAATTTCATGAAAAATCATAGCAAACATACATTGTAGATCTATATCTATTTGTCCGATTTTTACCTCAAATAAGAATTTGTATCTAGATTAAAACCCATCCTATACTAATGTTAGGAAGCATTAACTAAATATATGTCCTGAATGTCAATTATAAAGTGTTTTTTAAATGTTTTAAATTCGCCTTTTTACAAACAAGTAAAGAAATACATGCTTAGCTAAATAAAGTCTGTGATATGTTTATCAATTATTTGTCTTTGATTTATATGAAATCAATTGCCGACTGAACATAATGTCTTTAACTTTTTGGATGATAAACATCTTTTACTCTTTGGGTGATAAACATCATGTGTATTCGCTAAAACTCTACATCCAGACCAAACTTGCGATTGTGTGAACATAAGCGAGATTGGAGAAAGACGGGTTGCGTTAACTAAAGGGAAACTACTCCTAGTAGACGGTGTGAATTATAGAAACATTATTGTCCCTTCAATTATCCACGTAATGTCTGAGTTTGAAACCAGCTGTGGTAATCGTAGCATAACCATATGATTAATATTATTTGCGTTAACCAGAATTCGTGCATTCTGATTAGCTGAAAAATTGGTTTCATTATTCAATGAATTTAATTCTGATTACGCAGCTGTTTTGTAAGCTTCCATGGAAAGAAGACCCATTAATAATCCATGTATGTGAAGGTAGTGTTTTACATTTTTTTTAGAAGATATGAAGAGACTTTTTCGTTGATTTCATGGATGTATGAAACTAAAAACCTAATCACACTCGTGCATGAATCCGCTAAACGCAAAACAGTTATAGCTGCATATCTATGACGGCAGTTGAAACCGTAACGTAATCAAGCATCAATTTTTACCATCAGAATAATGATACTTTCCAAGCGAGCTTTAATATGAAGATTGTTTATACAGGCTGTGTGGTTTTAGATGTTTGTGCATGCTGGTAGAAAAAACATCGACAAACGTATGCCTTACGAAATGGCCTTTGACAGTTTATTTGCATTAACGATAACAACGCACGTTCTGAAGTCATTATAGAAAAAATGTAATCTACTCCCTAGCCAACTCGTACAAAAAAGGACAAACAACAATCATATTTTCAACTGTTTAATGTGTCCCGTGCATAAAAGTCAAGTAGCAAATCATAAGAAAAATCAGTATTTTAGCTCAGTACAATTTAAAGATACATGATTATTTGAACTTTGAAAAAGGGAACAAGTCAAAGATGGCCCTAATCCATTCACAAGAACTCTTAATTTAACAAAAACGAAATTGCAAACTCACAATCAGTCTGTTGTTTTCCCAGCTATAAGCAGTAGGATAATACATGCCAATAAAAAGAAAAGCACCGCATATAGGTGCTTACGTTCTGCTATTGACTGCTGGAAAGTGGGCAAACAGCAACCTGGTGGCCTATCTTATTTAGCTTAACGTCTATTTAAGGCGATAATTCTAACTCTAATTTTGCTTCATTGGTGTTACCTTCATTAGGAACCGAATGGAAAATATGTTTTTAGTTTTCAAAGATGATGTCAGATATTTAGATAAAATTCATAACTTTGTTTTACAATAACTTGTCAAAAATTGTATCCTTTGAATGTATTTTTTTTTTCAGTAAATCCAACTTTATATGAATGTTTTACTATTGCATTAGAATCCATACATAAGATCGAACAAAAACTCATTCGTCATACATAGTCTAAATTGTGGTCTCTTCAGAGTAATGACTCAAACATTGTTGGCATACAAGAATTTCAGCATACCAGTTATTAAGATATATGAAACCGTGCGTGACATTTCCAACAATTTGAAATGTGCGTGAGGGACAAGCATTAAGCAGCATAGACAACCAAATAATGTAAATATAAAGTTACCTGATGGTCTACAGATACTTTGAGACCTTATCTATCTACTAAGTGCAAAGTGAAGACTCTTGGCAGACTGTGCGGATGCACAGACTGGCCAGAGACATTGCTTTTAGGCACATTTGAAAATGTCACACACAGGTTCGTATAAAGGAAGAAAAGGAGCGTTCCTGTAAAAGGTTTGACTCGGAGCCGGTTTACTGCCAAGGTTCACCGTGTCACCCGCCCTTCGCGATGAAGCATTCACAAAAAGTTTGAAAAACATTTCACGATACGAAACGTAAGTGTTGTGTAATGTCTAGTCATTCTCAAACGTTTTTAGTTTATACTAATTTTTTTGTTCAATTGCGACGAAAGCTTAAGCTTATAGAATCGCTCTCGAACACTCAATCCTGATGTTTTCACGTCCCCGAGAGAGAGGCAGTGGTTTAAACCCACTGCTACCCATTTTTACAGCTGGGTGAACTGGGGCTGGCTATAAAGTGTTTTGCCCATAAACACACCCCGTCGACAGTGGGGCTCGAACCACGGACCTCCAGGTCACGGGTCGAGTGCATTTACCACTAGGCCACCGAGGCAGTCAAACGTTTTTGCATCGTGAACACGGGGCAGGTCTTTAAGATTTTTCTAGTGACCTAATCGGGAAAAAGTGTTCAAATGATGGTGGTTAGCAGACCGGCTCAGAATTAAGTTGGTCCTATAAGTTGGTTTGTACTTTAAACAAGTAATTTTAGGTGCATCAAAGAACCATTTCTTTTCAAGACGTTTTTATGTCTTACTTATTGATTTTACGTTACTAATTCTTTTTCATTTGTTAGGCAATTAGCGAAGTTTCAGCTTTCAAATGTGTATTTTATCAAAGCAAATATTTAAGAAATTCAAAGCAATGGAAGGAATATGAACAAATGGTATATAAAAAAGAACACGAGCATAAAACAAAGGACGGCATGTAACACTTATATATGATTTAAACAAATTATAAACAAGGGACTGCTGAGGGTCTGTATTGCTTTCTGACTTCAAAATTTCTACTTTTTATAGGAACTGTCAAATTATGATTCTATTTAATGGTAAATTTTACATAAAAACTGTTAAACATCTTGCAAGTAGTTTATGATGAGAATTACTTTAAAGAAAAGGTTTATACAGTAACAGTTGAATTGGCGCATATACCGATACATAATAGACACAACATAATGAAAAATAGTTCACTTGTCTTTGGCCAGCTTAGCTTAATAACTAGAGGTGCTTGAGCACCTGATTCGCTCCACAGGCCTGAATATCCTGATAATGACTATTAGAGGATGATAAAGCTGTTTAAATGAGAATTGAAGTGGATGAGTGAATGTTTATTTCAAGTAAATAAGGGTCATATGCTGAAATATTTCTGCATAAAAAACTCATGATCAGGGAATAAATTGACCTCTACCTGTTACATAAATATTTTCCATTTAATCACAATAATTTTATGAAGTCTGATAACGGGTCACCCAAGAATCATTCTAGTGAAATTTTGTTAAAATCCAAATATAAGAATTTCAACACTAATAGAATGTCACCGCACAATATACTGGTACTTTGTCTGCAAAATTTTGATTGTAGATCTTTCCACTTTTAGTTAAACACTACTAAGAGACATTACTTCACAACAATTGTTTGTCATCAAAACAAAATTCTAACTAATGATAGTAAAAAGTAAAATATTCAATCCAATATATTTATTTTATTCTGTCCAATGCCTTAGAGTGCAGTCAACTCAACTCTTTCTACCCCACTCTGAATGTCAGGAGGTCAGAACATCATTTTTCACTCTGTGCAGATTCACCCTTTGTTCAACTAAACTCACCAATTTTGAGGGGGTATTCTCAGGCTACTTATATCAACTAATGCTTCTATACATTTGAATTTCAAAGAAGATTTTGTTCCTTCTAATCTATAATCATTACACCTATGAATTGAACAAGTCTAGAAAAATTCATCATTGAGATGATACCAAAAGGGTGATCAAATATTCACTTTATATGTTATAATACCCTCTGCCAATAAAAAAATATGCTGTTCATCTAATCAAAATATTTATTTGCAGACTGATACAACTTCACAGAAATAAAATTTCCATGATATCTAATCCATCTGTTTAACCTTTCAAGATAGTTTGTTTTACCCTATATTGGATATTCCACCATATAACCTATCTGAAGAAATGACCTCTGCCCATAAAAGACATAGTTTTGATCTGGTCACAATATTTTTTCATAGAGTGATAAAGTATCACTAAAGAATCATTCTAGTAAAATTTGGTTGAAATCCATTGATTAGATTCTGAGAAAAGATGACCTCCGCCCATAAAATATATACTTTTCATCCGATCACAATAATTTTTGCTAGACTGATATAGGGTCACTCAAGTATCATTCATGTAAAATTTGATTGATATCTATCAATTAGATTTTCAGAAAATGATTTTCAAAGTTTACACTATATAACATATAGAGAAATGACCTCCACCCATAAAATACACATTTTCCATCTGATCACAATATTTTTTTTATAGACTTGTTGATGGTCACTCAAGAATCATTCCAGGGAAATTTGGTTGATATCCATTGGTTAGAATCTGAGAAAATGACTTTTAAAGTTTTCACTATATAACATTTAGAGAAATGAACTCCTCCCATAAAATACATATTTTTCATCTGATCACAATGATTACTTGTAGGCTGATAGAGGGCCACTCAAGAATAATTTGTGTGAAGTTTGGTTTATATCCATCAATTAGTTTCTGAGAAAAGCCACCTATTACCATATATGGAAATTAGCCACGCCCACTACAGCCATAATTTTCAACCGATTAAAAATCTTTGAAGGAATCTGATAGAAGGTCACCCAAGGAACATTCCTGTGAAATTTGATAGGAATCCATCCAGTACTTTAGATTTTTAAAGTAAAAGTTTACGGACAGACGGACGGACGGACACAGGCATGGACGATGGACGCCCTGCCATGACAATAGCCCACTGGCCTTTCGGCCAGTGGAGCTAAAAAAAAATGATAGGATTTCTTAATCGCAAAAATTGCTTTGCACTTGACTGAATTGATTGATATACATGTACAAAACTAAAAAAAACCCATACTTTATGAATAAATTAAATCAGTGATTCAGATAGAATGAGGCTTATAAATAAATTGTTGGGCCAGAACCTCATAAAATCATTAAATAAGTGTCAACTAATGACGCAGACCAGCCTCTGCAACATTGTTGGAAGCTTGAGGTAGTGGACCCTTAATAGTTCCGCAACGTTTCAGAAGTCAGAAACTTTCAGTGCTAACCGAGGTTTCCTAATGACTTCCATTAGGAAACCTCAGTTAACTCTGTGAAAGTTCATGACTTCTGAAACACTGCAAAACTATTACTGTTCCCCTTAATTAGCCTACGGGTAAAGTCTTCATTATGGGCTCTAATTTTCATTAAATTAAACTAGAAAGAATGAGCAAATATTCTTAAACAAAGACTTAACCCCAAACTTTTGCGAGTGTATATTTGAATATGCACTTTCATTAATTTTACACTAACCTCTTGAAGAACACTGAAGGAATGTCTGGATTGATGTTTAATTTACATGCTCTTAAGAAATACTTTTTTCTTCTTTTAAGCTCTCCAGAAAAGCAAAACTCAGACAAAAGTCTTATTTTTCAACTAGTCTTTTAAGGACAAATCTTGCAAATTAGTAATTCTTTTCATTTTCCTGTTCTTAAGATGGTCTACACCACCTGATTTTCCTTTTTAAAACGAGATATTTTTCAAAGTTTTTTTTTTCCAAATAAATATCTACACAAAATAAGCACACCCAGTTCCTTTTAGCTCTGTGATTTTTAATGCAATTAAAAATCAAGAGCATCATCTATTGGTGTAACACTTGGCTGTAGGATATTCCAAAAAGCCTAAGTTGAAAAAGGGGCACAACTCTTACAAAGTTATCCAGAGTTATCTCAAACATACATACCAAGTTTCATGAAGATATCTTCAATCCCCTCATAATATAAGCTCCTTCTAAGTGAAGCACTAGTTTAATGTTTAATACTATGCATAGTTTTTATATGTATCACCGGATCTGTTCTTTAATAGAACTTTCTATCCAATCTTGGCGTTGGAGAAATCCATTTCTGGGTTGGCCTTCTTGATTCTGTAGAAAAAGCAAATGTATAAATGTAATTATGGTTAGTAATATATTGTATTTGCTGCAAACTAAGTTGGTTTACTTAGTTGGTTTAATACTCTAACTCTTGGCATGATTACCCAGAAAATTCCTGCTTTGGCTGGGGATAAAGATAAACCTGCATATAAGTGGAAAACTTTAAATATCATTTTTTTCAAAATCAATGTGTCATGTGTTTTGAGCATTTTGATTTTAATGCAATATTGCTGGGGTTTTTAATCAGGATGACAAGAGTTAGCAGGTTGTTTTCATAAAAATATTTACGAGTTATAAAAATATTTTTACACATTAATTCTACCATCCCTTCTATCATTATATCCTAAGTTTACTCTTTATGTACATTAGAGCTACAAATAGACATTTTGAATTTTCAAAAATATTTTTTACAAATCTTGAAACCCTATCTACTACATACTTTTCCAGCAGTTCTTGTTTTTTCTTGTCCTCCGATGTTGGCAGCCCCATCTCACGTTGACGTTGATCGTACATCATCTTTTCAACAATTGACCTGGTTTCTCCGTCCAAGTCAGACAGCTGGTGAATAACAAAGTAAATATTGTAATGATTTGGTTTGGTTTGGTCATTTATATTGGATAAGAGTTGTATCAAGTTCAAATGTAGCAGAAAGTTCGAAATATGACCAAGTCATTGTGAAATCAATGAATAAATTAAGAGGAACTCACCTAAAAGGCTCAACAAACACCAATTGTATTATTTGATCTCTATATATAACCTTTCAAGAAGGTATCAAAATACATTTATTCTGAATAGCAAATCAATCTCAAATTAGAAACAAGTAAACTCTATCATTTTGAACCCATCAATAATCATGAACAGTTCAACTCTGCCCATCCAATATTTAAACATTTGACCTCAAGCAGTGACCTTGAATTTACAGCTGTGCATTTTTTTCAAATAAGGCGTTTGCTAGTTGCGTATTGACTGTGTCAAGATTCAAAATTCTTTAATGAGCAAGACTTATCCTTCAGACAAATTCACTTTTAACCCTTATTATTCCCAGATTATTCCTGCTTTGGCAGAAAGTATACAAAGAACAGTGTGCATGTATGTGCAATGTGATCTTAGTGTGTTCTTCTTGATTTCCCCTTTTACACTATATAAGTTTAAAAACAAGAACATCCCTACAGGTGCCTACACTAGGCTGTGGAGTGCTGGGTGGTGGAGAAAATCGGAAAAGGGGCATAGTTTGCACAAAAAGCATCTAGAGTCACCCCCTTGAAAGTATAGGTTACTCATCTAATGGTGATCATGTGTGCCAAGTTTCAAGTGAGTTCCTTCAGTAGAACTAGAGATATCGCGAAATGTCAAAGTTTTTGCACGACAAAGACACCAAGGCTATAGCAATACCTCCAGTTTTCTCTGAAATCAGCCGAGCTAAAAATCAAAATAAAGACTGACTCACAAATAGTACATCAAGTGCTTTCAGCACTTTTATTTATATGCAATTTTACCAAGGATTGTATTCAGTAAGGCAATTACCAAGATTCAAGCTTATCTCATGAACTTGAACTTTAGGCCATCAAAAAAACTGTTACAAATAGAATATCTATTTTTGATGGAAGCATAATTGAAAAAGTTTCAAAAGCATTCTACAAATGCAAAAGGGGTACTTTAACAGAGACAAATGCCAAATGGTTTGAAGGATAGATGAACAATGTTTACACAAAATGCTTCCTATGACTCTCATGCAATTTGTCACTTCAATAACAATTGATATTCCTTGAGCAACCATCATAAAATGTCCCTGCATCTAAGGCAAAACTTCTGAAAAAATAGATATTTTTAAACAAAAATTTGTTCATCATTGAATCTTATGAAGTTGGAACTCTCTAGAATTGTCTCAGAGTTGATTCTAATGGATTCGAACCTAATAGGATTTGGTAAAAATCATGTGACAATCTAAGTATGCTATGAAAAATACATATTTTATTTTCCAATAAATACTTTTATCAAGCGCCCATTCCCATAAGCGACCTCTTTTTGGTGGTTCCCTAGGTGGTTGCTCAAGACAAGACTGCCAAGAATCACAATATTGGCTGCCACATAATTGCATGACAGAATATCAACAAACCCAACAATATGAGCATGGTCACATAAGGAACACTTTGTAAACAATTCATGGAAATATAAGGATGTGCAATCAGGAACAAGGATCAATCAACTTAATATACAAGAAAATGACAAGAACAACATATTTCTTTCATCTTTAATTGTAAAAAATTCATTCATAACATTATAAAATATGAACTTCTGCCTAGCTATCTCTTGATCAGTATTATCTATTAAGGCAGTGGACCCATAACAGTTACGCAACATTTCAGAGCACATGATCTTTCACAATGTTAACAGAGGTTTCCTTATGAAAATCATTAGGAAACCTTGGTTAACAATGTAAAAGTCAATTACTTCCGAGATGTTGCAGAACTACTATTGGTCCGCTACCTTAACCCTTCTCATGCTGTTCAGGGCATAAAGCTTTGACAGACAGTAAAGATTAAATTCGGCCAACACAGACATGCAGTCTGATCTTAAGTCTATACTTCTTGCTTTCAACATAATCATTTGGGGGAAAAAATCTACCCAAACAAGTTGCATTGTCCCCAAATTGGCAATATATTTGAAAAAAAATAACAAGAGGCCCATGAGGGCTCAAGACCGTTCTACTGACTCTTTGAAGACATTCGGATAAAAACTGTAGGCTTGAGAGTGTTAACAAAGATTTTCTAAATCAATTTTTCATTTATCTTCACTGGCCCCTTTTCCTGTGACGCTTGACGGATTGGGCCCATTTTCGAAAGGAACCATCCTTGTGATAGTACAATCATTTTGAGCAAGTTTGAAGTCAATCAAATAAAAACAGTGAACTGTAGAGCGTTTACACGCAAAAGTGGACGGACAGACAGATGCTAGACAGGAAAACCAGTATGGCAAAAGCTCTTCTGAACTTCGGTCAATAGAGCTAGAAATTGGACTGAGAATGATTAGGGTTAACCTACTTATTCCTATTTTAAAACAGGATGGATTTTGATTGCATGTAAATGCAAAGAAATTGTTGGAAAATATAAAGTGCTCAAAAGCAAAGTTTTCTTAATTCTGATTGCCTTTATATAATACTTGTTATGATCTTTTTGATAAAGTAGGGGTGACATTCATTAGTTGTATTTAATCCTTATATTTCAACACTAGCAGTATCTCATTTTCTCACAAATTTAGAATTATAGTTAAATGCTTTAATACACTTCATTTCACACTTCTCTTCCTGATACTCATGAAACTAATATGTCCAAATTAACAATTTGTCCTAAATGCAGACTTTACAAGATCTTTAGCACATTTTACTATAATTATCAAAACTTCTTGGTCCTATCAAATCACTGGGATGTTTATGTACTTGGTGTCCAATTCTGACGGTCAGTTAAATTTACACTTGGAGAAATCCATCTCTGGGTGAGCTTTCATGAACCTGAAAGACAATACAAAACTGGATTAACATTTTTTTGCTTTGTGGGAAAAGGGGGATTTGTTTGCTACAAGTAAATTGAGCCTGTGCATGACATTCCCAACAATTTGAAATGTCATTGAGTTTCAAACATTGGGAGGCATAGACAGCTACAGGTCTAAAAATAAAGTTACCTGATGGTCTACAGATACTTTGAAACCTTATCTATCCACAAAACGCAAAGTGAAGACTCTGGTCAGACTGTGCGGATGCACAGAATGGCCAGAATCTTTGCTCTGGGCATATTTGAAATTGTTGGAAATCTCACGCACAGGCTCAATTTCATTTCCATACATATAGTGCTGGGACACGTAGAGTTTTGAACCCAGGTACCTGAGTTTTGTTATCTTGATACTCTAAAACCCGATGATTACTGTCCATATATACTCTTCAACAAAACTTCTTTGACACTGATTTAACATACGATTTTTCTGAGTTCATGTAAAAACTTCGATAAATTTTGATTGATTTGTGAACAGTAATTAGGATGTAAGAATATCACATGCAATTGCGATAAATTACTCGACCATATTTTTCAATAGAGATGTCAACGTCAAATAATGTAAAATCTGAATTCTCATTCAGCATGTGCAGTTCCAGATTAACTGAAAAGTCTTGATAGCTCTCCATTGTGTTGTGAATGAAATAACATTGCTTGATTGGTTTTGAAATTGAACGTCTAGGCACACACCTGAAATGAAAACATGTCAAGCGAACAGAGGAACAATGTCATAAAGTTTTTGGTCGCCACAAAGCAGGCTCTATAAGACAAGCCATTGCAAATGACTTTGTTGTTTCCGGACAAACTAGCTTGTACCTCTTACACCTCTATAACATGCCTCACAGTGTTATGTATAGAACCAGATCAGTCTGACCCTGGATAACAACATTCGTCCAGACGTCAAATGAGGTAACGATATTTGGGATTTTCAACCTAACTGCTACGTCAAGAACACTTAGTTCTCTAGTCTAAGTTGGATCTCTGGTCAGAAAGTGTCAAACCAGATAGGAGAGGTCAAGTTTGCCACTATAGGACACATGCGATGTTATATCCTTAATCAACGTCTCTGTTACAAATCTTTGATCAAAAAAAGTAATTTTGTTTTAATACAGTGTGAAGATGCATTGACTGCACCTTCATTGATTGACTTTGCTCATACATATAGATATTAATGTTGAAATTATAATCTGCATATAGATAAAATGTCAAAGACTTTTTTTTGAAGAGTATATTTATTTTATCAACTAAATACAAAGGAAAATCCAGAATTTCTGTAAAAGAGGTTCTTACATACAAATTCCAACATGTTTTTAAAGGACACATGTGTGTTGCGAGGCTGTAAATCGTAAATGAGTAGCAAGGACTCTCAAAACTATCTGATGTTAGTCCAACAACCATCTGGGAATTAACTTCAGAAAAGAATTGAAGACTGTCTTAAACAGTCTTCAATTCTTTTCTGAAGTTGATCCCCAAAGGAACATAGTGTTTATAAAGTAGTAGGGTGACAGGTAATGATTCAGGACAGGTGTAGGAATTTTACCCTACTCGATACCCAGGTACTCAAGTAATTATTCAAACTCTACTTGTAAGAGGCAATTGTTTTTTCACTCTCATTGCCTTTGACCATACATCATTTCTCCACAAACCCTGTTTTAAAGCACTTCAAATTGCTGATTGTACAATCCGAATAAATTTCTGTCTAAACAGAAGTTATTCAGTTTTAAACCCCCAAATTCAAAGTTTCCCTTACTTTTCCATTACATCTTTTTTCTTTTGTTCATCTGACGTAGGTAGACCCATTTCTTTCTGTCGCTGATCAAACATCATTTTCTCTACCATGGATCGAGTTTCACCGTCTAAATCGGACAACTACAACAGGAAAATGCAATATCTTAGATCATGGGTTCATTGAAAAATTGTTCTTATTGTCATACTTATAATAGTTCTACATTAATTGCTTGACATATAAATGAAAAAGAACAAGAGCAACACTAGGCGTGGCATTATACGCCCGAAGCTCAGAAATAAATGGGTGATGTTTGAACTTTTTATTGATCCTGAGGATGTATTTTCTACCAAACACTATAGTATATTGTATTTAGACATACATGTGAAGTTTCAACATCGAAGTCCTTGTATTTTGAAAGTTATGGACCAAACAAGAATTTGCAAACTGAATCAAACAAAGGGCAATAACTCAAAAATTATAAATGGTAGAGTTAGGGTTATTGCGCTCTGCACATCCTAGCTATGAGATCTATACACCTGTGAAGTTTCAAGACCATAGGCCTTATAATTTCAAAGTTATGGACCAGACACGAATTTGCTAACTGAATCAAACAAAGGGCAATAACTCAAAAATTACAAATGGTAGAGTTGTGGTTCTTGCGCTCTGCACACCCTAGCTGAGATCTATGCACCTGTGAAGTTTCAAGACCATAGGCCTTATAGTTTCAAAGTTATGGACCAGACACGAATTTGCAAACTGAATCAAACAAAGGGCAATAACTCAAAAATCACAAATGGTAGAGTTGTGGTTCTTGCGCTCTGCACACCCTAGCTATGAGATCTATACACCTGTGAAGTTTCAAGACTATAGGCCTTATAGTTTGAAAGTTATGAACCGGACACTAATTTGCTAACGGACAGACGGACAGACAGATGATGCAGATGATAACATAATACGACCCTTCGGGGGTATAAAAAAGAATCATAAAGAATTTTACTTGAAATTTCTTCATGTCTTTGCTTGAAATATATTCATCTTCAAACTATATCAAGCATTTTTTGGTGCAATAGAGACATTTAATTGTCATTATCACCCTAATGGTAAACTCAAATTTACTTTTTTTTTTAAAAAAATGAAACATTTAGAAAATGGTATGTTAAACACATTCTTTGATATTTGGTAATGTTGGATTAAAAGTTAAATAAAGTCTATTGATTGGTTTTCAGATAAATAATTAACTCTTACTTTACTATATAACAAGTTGCAATTATTGTACATTATGACTTGAGCTAAAAAGTTTAATAATAAGTCAGGAAGAGTGAATGAAATGTACCTTATATTTCTGTGAAATGATCGTAAATTTTATTTGAGTAAGACGCAAATTGTAACACTTGTCAGGTTAGACACCTGTTCAAAACTCAACAAAATACCTAAATAATACAATGAAAAATTACTTGATTAATATGAAGTGCAGATGTTAACAATAGTATTGAAGTGCACATTAGTATTGATTTCTAACAATTCTAATTAGAGGTCTAGGTACCTCATTACAACATGAAACTGTAACAAGCAATCAAAGAAGCACTTTTTCTTAGTACAATTTATTTTTGTGACCTTGACCTTTTACGCTAACATTTGACCAAGTTTTCCATGGTTAGATGGTTCTCAGTAAAATGGCCTCCTAGTCGCCATATAGAAATGATGCAACATATGGGTAAAATTTCTAGGTCTTATGTCATTCTTGTTTTTGAAAAAAAAAAAATGAAAATAAGAACAAATGGTCTATGGAAAAACTAGTGAACCAACAGACATAGTGAAATTAATAAACCTCTCTCCATATATATGCACAAGTTCAAGTGAGTGATCAAAAGTCAATTTTGTCTAAACATTGTATAGACAAAATTGACCTTTGACCACTCACTCAAATTTGTGCATATATTTTTTGTAGGCTTTGGGAATAACAAACAATGGGTAAAGGATACATAACAACATCTATTAAGATACAGATAGAGGGGTATTTAAATTTCAGATTTAAAATGTTCAATTATTCTTGTACTAATCCTATGTTAAGTGTACTCATAGGAATCCTCTCAACTTGACAATTCAAATGCATACCAACAACATAGGATGCTGTTGAGAAATAATTTTTTCATCTTGAGTTATCTGCTCTCATAAAGCCCTCTAAATGTAATTCCACAGTTAGATATATTTGTGAAGGATACATATCTAAGGTACTTGACTCTACACCAAGGCAATATATTGCATGCTTTTTTTTCAACAAGATCTGAATGATTTGTAAGTAAAATAAAAAAATGATAATAAAAAAAGTGGCATAACTCTTACAAAAATGCTTCCAGAGTTAACCCTGTTGATAGTCTGGATAGTCTAGTTGTGATGGTGAACACACATGCAAAGTTTCATGAAGATATCTTTATCAATGATAGAGATACTACCAAAATTAAAATTCGTCATGCCAATGCAAACACAAACAACAAAGCCAACACAAGCTACACCAAGGTGATCACATTGTTCTCCAAAAATAACCTAGCTAACACCATAACACATGGATGATATTCTTTGTAAAGAGCTAATGATATTACATTGGTAATTAAAGCTCAGTATTAGAGTATCATTCATACTGCATATGTGAATGTACTGGTAACTGCAAGTTAAATTTTTTTTATAGTATTAGTTTTGTCATAAAATTTCAAATTCAGAAAAAAAACAATTGTGAAAAATATTAAAGAATGTGTAAAACTCATGCAAATATAACAAAAACATTATTTCATAACACAAATAGTTGCACTTGAGCAGTATTTGAACCATTTTTAATTCAAAGGCTTGTAATATAAAGATTGATCCTGTTCCAATCATTTATGAAACTTGTATCAGTTTGAAAAAAGCATGCATATACATGTTACAAATAAATAAACATGGTAAATGGAGAACTACTTAAAATTTCTAACAACTCTATATTTCTTTCTTCAAGAATTCTCAATGAGATTGGTGGATCAAGAGGGTGGACCTGACTAAGAGAAAATAACCGTGACCACAATAGCATGTATGGGTATACTGTTTATGTCTTAAAAAATCAATGATTATTTTAGTTAAGAATTCTTCATTTTAGACAACAAATATGACCACTAAAATAAAATAGCATGTATGATAAACAGCAATAACTAAAAAGCATTAAGGTAGTGGACCCATATTAGTTCCGCAACATTTCGGAAGAAATGAACTTAAACAGTGTTAACCAAGGTTTCCTAATGATTTTCATTAGGAAACCTTGGTCAACATTGTGAAAGATCATAAGTTCCTAATGTTGTGAAACTGTCACGGGTCCACTACCTTAAATACTTACCTTGGAGTTTTCTGGCTGAACTTTCTTGGTGTTGATTTCTGGGTCTGTTGTTACTATCTTACTCCACCACTCCATCTTGTTGACCTAAAATTCAGAATTGGTTTAAACATATTTTATTGATGAAAAGTGTATACAGAATGTCATAATACAGAATAATAATTCAATTGGATTAGAATGAAAGCAAAGCTTATTGAGTTCTTTTCCAGTGGGATTTCAAAGGATCAGATGACATATTATTCAGATAAATACTTAAGGAATAATTATCATCTTTAAATGGTTTTAAGTTTTAAAGTGATAAGCTACCAAAGCATCGTAGCAACATCTCACACTCAATATGAAATGGAAATTCAGAATTTAACCAAATACTGTTAGTAACATTTTGAAATTGACATTCAACTCCATCATAACTATTCTAAATTACGCCATCAGCTCTCCATTCAATACATTCAAACAACTCACTCAAATCACTCAAAAACACTCCTTAATTGTTCCAAACTGCTACAAAATGGCTTATAATGATCAGCGTTTCTTTCAAATCGATGAAATTGTTGTGCTATTTTAGTGTCAGGTTTGGATTTTAAAATGTCTGCTTGGTCCATGAAGACACATAAACAGAAAAGTATGTATATTATATTAAAGGGAGGTAATAAATATTGCTAATTTTATCCAATTGGATGAATTAGTCATTTTGTATTACCTCCCTTATATTTCACTCTAATAAAACTCATTTAATTTCATTCCAAAATCACTTATCTTGTCAATTTCACAATATTCATAACTGTACCATATCACAAAACCCAAAATTCTTATGTTCATAAGACAATTTACAATAGATAGCAGGGAATTTTATGATCAGGAAGCACTCAAAATAATCAAATTTCTCCTTTCCTACATTCCTAAAATAGGTAGGTGAAGCAAAGAAAATTCAAAAGTACTAGTTATCTGCAATTTGCTCAATCTTAACTGGTCAGACATTTTTTTTTTCGATCATCTCATTCATATATTTCTACATTTAAACCAACACTTCTGCCCCTGTCAGAAACTGGCAATAAAACATAAAGAACAAGATGTGTTTGTGAAACACGAATGCCCCTGGAACAGCATTTTTTCACAGTTTGACCTTGACAGATGACCTTGACCTTGTCACATGACCTTGACTTAGGTACCAGCAGATGCGGATCATTGAGATCAATCATCATGCCAAATATGAGCCTTGTATGTCAAATACTTTTGGAGAAAAGGCAAAGGTTAAGTTTTCGGACAGACGGACGGATGGATGGACAGACAGACAGACATGAGTAAAACAATATGCCCCCGATCTCTCGATACGGGGGCATAAAAATGTTTAGTTTGCAGACTCTGTTTAAGACAGGCATATTGAAAAGGCTTATAAATGATTCTTTCAGTGCTCTCAATAATTTTCTCAACAGGAGTAATAAAATTTATCTTATAACTATAAAAATATCTGTGCGATAACATTGAAGAAAACAAGGCAAATACAGGTTATAAGATTAATATAATATGTACTTAGTGTATTGTATGAAAACATTCGGTTGTGGGAATTGATAATTGTCTCGGCAGAGCTTTGACAATAATCAATTCCTCCAATCTAATAGTTTTTTTTTTCATACAAAATTCTAAAATTGCTTGTTTATGCAACTGTATATTTACTTTTTCAATGAACAATTTGATGACTTTTCTATCCTCTATGGTCCATGTTGATTCCTCTACTTTGATATCATGTTGTAATTCACCATCTATAACTGGTGGATGACCTTTCAAACCAACCTTTAGTTTCTGAAATATTAATTATTCATGACAATAGACCTAACACAAAAACATAAATATGTCTGTCATATCCACACTGGATTAACTTATTCATGTTCCAGTAATGCCCCAGTTGTTTAAAAGATAACCATTGGTTAAATTTTAACAGAAAGTTGATTTCAGCCAATCAGGATTGATGTTTCAATTGTACCAATTGGTTCAATTGCAACAACAAACATGATTGATTGAATATAACTTCTGTCTGATTTTAACCAATGTTTATCTTTCATATAATTGGGGACTCTACCTCTGTACTCTGTTCCCTAAAATTCTGTCAGATACAGAGTTGCCTCCCCTGATTCCTGAGCCATCTGGGACTCCTGATCTTTAAATGACATTGTCAAGGGTATAACTATATCATGTGAAGTTCCCTTGCCTCTACTTGTTCAAAATTTCATAAGTATCCTTGTTATATGACTCCCTGGATGTGATATTTCCAACAATTCTAACTTGTATTTCAAGGCTTGAACATCCTCTTAGCCATTCAGAGCAGTTGTAGATTTTGTTCTAGGCTTTGTCTATTAATGCATTTTGATTTTAACAGTATGTTTCAACTTTCATGCCCATGATATAAGCAGACATACAGCTATTACTAGCTGGATGCCATACATAAATAAAAACATCTATGCCATTGCAGAAATATATAGAGGATGAAATGTAATTAAAACCATTTGTTAATTTGATATATGAATATAGAATTATCATACCCTTTTCTCAAAAGTAATAATACAATCTTTGCCTTTTACTGGGAATGTTACATTGAATGGTACTCTAATCTGCAATGAAAAAGATAAAGAGGTCAAACATTGAATAATTGTATAATTGAAAAAAAACAAGATATTTTAGTTGGGAAGAAAGTTCAAGTCCATCTAGATTTGGTAAATGGAGAATAAATGAAGCAACCTATGAAGAATGACCAGTTAATATCCAATAACTCTTATATTCAAAATTGTTACAACGGCTGTTACTAGAACAAGAGCCGTCAGAGACGGATTATGCTCCCAAATAAGGCATTGTCACAAAAACAAGAGCCATGTTGGACATGGACATCCCCCGCCACAAAAGCTTGAAACTGAAGCCTAATAGATTAAAGATTCTTTTGTACTGTCAGAGATTTACCTCCTAAAAATTAAAAATAACAAAGGGCAATAACTCCAAAATTATGCAAGCAAGAGTTGTAGTTCTGGTGTATTGCACTTCTCCTCCATGAGATCTATCGACCCATAAAGATTCAAGTTGATAGCTATTATACTTTAGGAGATATGCTCCAGACAAAATCTAAGTATCAAAAATAACAAAGGGCAATAACTCCAAAATTATGCAAGTAAGAGTTGTAGTTCTTTGGCACTGCACTTCTCCTCCATGAGATCTACACTGCCCTCCAAAAGATCCTTCACACACATTTCATTTATAAGATTTTCAGCTTTAATCTTTTTAAACAAAATTATAGATTAGTTTTTATTACTTAAAATCTGATTATTCCCATTTGAACGCTACTTTAGACGACAAAATGACTGTTGATAAAGATACTATTTTAGAACAATGTATAACAGAAAATATTGAGACAAAAAGGAGAAAATGCTGATTATCAGTGGAACATTGTGAGAGACTTGTAAATAGCATGCCTAGATGCATGTTCAGGCTGCCTTACCTGCTAATGGAGGCTACACTAAATATTGACAGAAGTTGATCCCCTTGATAGAAAATTTGGCAAAATGGTGAACTATTCTGATTTTGTCGATTTTACACGATTTTTCCATTTCTGGTATTGCTTCTTAATTGATACATTGCAATAAAGATATAAAGTATACATTTTATTAATAAAAATAATATAAAACTTTGTTTTAAATTACTTAAGCTAAAGATCTTTAAAAGAAGTGTGTGTGAAGAAACTTTTGGAGGGCAGTGTATATACCCATAAAGTTTCAAGTTGGTAGCTATTACACTTTAGGAGATATGCTCCAGACATAATCCAAGTATCAAAAATAACAAAGGGCAATAACTCCAAAATTATGCAAGCAAGAGTTGTAGTTCTTGTGCATAGCTCTTCTCCTCCATGAGATCTATATACCCATAAAGTTTCAAGTTGATAGCTATTATACTTTAGGAGATATGCTCCAGACATAATCCAAGTATCAAAAATAACACAGGGCAATAACTCCAAAATTATGCAAGCAAGAGTTTTAGTTCTTGTGCACTGCACTTTTCCTCCATAAGATCTATCCACCCATAAAGTTTCAAGTTGATAGCTATTATACTTTAGGAGATATGCTCTGTGGTCAGATTGCAAGGACTCAAATAAGGTGTTATCTTATACAGCTAACATAAAGGTAACAATTAACCCCCTCTTTGCATGACATATTTTTAGACACAAATTTCAAATAGTTTATGGTAAAGGGCATCTGATTTGCTACTCAAGTGTGAAATTTCATCAAATTCTGAGCATAAGACTAGGAGAAATGAAAGAATAACTGTATTTTACACACTAACGTAAAGGTCACTAACATTTAGCCCTCTTTTTCCTTGATATATTTTTTTACATTAATTTCAAATTCATCTGATTTACTACTCAAATATGAAATTTCACTAAATTCTGACTGTTAGACTAGGAGAAATTTGGGAAAAACTGTTTTTTTACTCAAAGTCCGCTTTTCCCGTGGCCAGGCGTCAAATCCAAAAACTGTCACAGAAGCATCATCACTATATCGTAGGGAGTTCACATGGTAAGTTTCATTCGATTTTGCCCAAGGTTTATGGAGAAATAGGTGGGGACGGACAGACGAAGCGGCAGCTATATGCTCCCTTTTGGGGAGCATAATAAACAAGATATTTTAGTTGGAAAAACGTTTCAAGTTCATCTAGATTTGGTAAATGGAGAATAAATGAAGCAACTTATTAAGAATGACCAGTTAATATCCAATAACTCTTGTATTCAAAATTGTTACACTGGCTGTTACCTTTAAATTCTTTTTAATCTGCTCCATTTCCACTGTTTGGTTTTAATTTGCCTTTAAATCTAGATTTACCTCTAATTCCTCTAGTGTTTGTGTCCAACTATAATTCTCGTAATCCGCTCCATTTCCACTGTTTGGTTTTAATTTACCTTTAGCGTCTTCATCTTCTTCATCGTCAGACTAAAATACATGACAAACCGTCAAGGATTAATAAATGCCAAGGTGTGGACTATGAAGATTTTTTTAAGATCTGTGAGACATAAGTGAAATTCAACTCAAGTATATTATTGAAGACAAGTAATTATGTGGAAGTAGAGAAAACATTGGCACCTTGACAATCAAGCTAGCAACAGTTTCTGCCTTGTTTTTTTTTACACATTGCAGATGTTCTTTTTACCCTTTTTCAAAATGTTAACTTCAGTAACAGTAATTTACCTGTGACAAGTCATCAAAATCTTGTTAGAATATCTTTAACCCACTAGGATAAATACTTTAAAAATTATTTGATCATACAAGCACTGATTAAATACTGGCCTTGAAACCTACAATCACTGACAGGTCAGATTTATCATAAGGCATTTGATAATTAGAAACATGGTTCTTGTCGCCTTAACCCTTGTCATGCTGAACCCCAAATATTCCTGCTTTTGCAGGAGCTATAGGCATACATCAGCCTGCACCTATGTGCAGTCTGTTTTAAGTCTACACCACCTGTTCCTCAATTTCAAACCAGAATTGTCGATATATTTAGTTTTTCAAATAAAAATTGACCAACAGTTGGTACTTTTAGTGCTTTTTGCCCTTTGATTTTGATGAAAATTTTAAGCCAAAATCTATTCAGCATGACAAGGGTTAACTACACAAGAAATATGTCTCCACTCCCTCTACTGTGCTAAAAAGTACCCACAGCATTGGGTTAAGTTGAGTTATGAAGATTTTTCATTGACATCGCATTCTCCTTTTCTGGATTCTCAGATTTTGATGTCTGGATATCCTTTGCAGAAGGTAAAAAACTGGTCAAAATTCAAAGCAGTTCCAAACCACATTTGTATAAGGATAGAATTCCAAAATCATTATGAAATTGCTTATAAAAAGCAGTTACTTCATTTTTCAAAAATATTTTCACTATCATTGCTTATTTGAAATAAATAAGGATAGTGAGAGAATTTGTCAGTACCTTATCTTTGATCTCTTCCACCTGGACTTCATTACCATTCTTAGCTGCATCTTTATTTTCCGTTTTATCTGCAGATTCTGGCTCATTTTTCTTCTACAAAGATTAACATAGTAGGAAGTTATACAAAGAGAAAATAATTATGTGTTTATGAAACAAGTATTCCCCAAAACAGTATATTTTTCAGAACTTTGGCCTTGACAGATGACCAAGACCCTGTTACATGACCTTGAACTTTTAAACAAGAGTTGTCCGCAGACAACGTAGCTCGCCCAAACAGCTGCTTGTCACACACAGCGCTTGACCGAAGACCGAAGTTCAAAGTGGTTTCTTTCAATGTTAAAGTCCATGATCTAATATATATCTGTTTGAGTAATAATCAAGAAATTTAAACTTTTTTGTTTTAATGGCACGTATAAGGTTAGGGTAAAATGAAAGCCTACAAGCAGATAAGGTTACCAATGGAATTTCTTTGTATCAAACGTGAAGTTTTTCTTTAAAATTTTTCTAAGTCCACAAAAGGTCAAGATCAAGGTCAAATTGTGAAGGACCTTGGTCTCTGTAAAAGCCTATCACCTAGTGAGTATGTGTATGAAGTAATAATGTCCCTGAGTAAAGCATTTAGAAAATATAAGCAAGGTTAAATTTTTGGTAAAAGTTTTTCAGTTTAAGTTTTTCCAAGTCCATAAAAGGTCAAGGTCAAGGTCAAATTGTCAAGGCCCTTGGTTTCTGGGAAAGCCTTTCATCTGGTGACTATGTATATGAAGTAATGATGTCCCTAGATTAAAGCATTCAGAAAATATAAGCAAGGTTAAAGTTTTTGGTAAAAGAATTTCGGTTAAAGTATACCTAAGTTCATAAAAGGTCAAGGTCAAATTATCAAGGACCTTGATCTCTCACAAAAGCCTATCACCTAATGAGTATGTATATGAAGTAATGATGTCCCTAGGTTAAAGCAATGAGAAAATATAAGCAAAGTTAAAGTTTCTGGTTAAAGTTTTTAGTTAAAGTTTTTCTAAGTCCACAAATGGTAAAGGTCAAGGTCAAAGTGTGAAGGACCTTGGTCACTGGTGAAAGCCTATCACCTGGTAAGTATATATATGAAGCTATGATGTCCCTAGGTTAGAGCATTAAATCAAAGGCCTGAAAGGCCTGAATGCAGTCAGGACGGAACAATATTTGAGTATTGAAATATTCCAATTATAACAAATTCTCTAAAATCTAAGGCTAATATCTACACTTCAGATCATTGGTCTTCTATTCTGACCTTTCATTCCAAAATATTGCCTTATTCATGCTTAAAGCCCTTGCTTTTGATGAAAAGAGCACTGCTTGGAGGGCCAATGCTTTACTACAAGGCCAGAATAATAATATAAAAATAATAAGGGCTTAATTCTTATATCTTCCATCGTCATCCACCTTTATAAAAGGGATAGCTCCTGTGATGGCTAATACTCATGCCGAGTTAACAGAAAATTACTACAGACATAAAACCACCCCAAAAATTGCACTGAGTCAACAAATGGACATGATATTGTTAACTATCTAACTCTGCTATTCTCTTTTTTTATTCACAATGAACATGTCAAAACGTTGGGTTTCTCACCATACTTATGCCAGTAATATCTGTCAAGCAAGTAGGTGAGAAAACCCCGCTTTTCTTTGGTTTTTAGATCGGCAAAAGTCACTTGCTCGTCTGCTAAAATTTCAGATGGACAGATTTCCGGTGATTGTGTAATATAGACGTGGACCCTGTGAAAGCGGCCCGGGTTCATTAGAATCTTTTTCTATATTTACTTTTGCCTTCTTTTCGGGAGACCCGGCGAAAAAGTTATAAATTGTCTTTGATCGCCTTTATTCTTGATCTATTTCGTAAAGAAATGTGTAAACATAGAATGGTTCCCGATTTATTGGAATTCCGATAATACAGCGCCGATTATCATAACGCTGTGCGGGGTACCATAAAGATTTTGATTTTGGAATAGGCCAAAACAACAGGTCGTCGCGGAAGTCCGATTTTCGTCGATGTCGTATTTTAAGATTCAGGGCCCATCTTTTTGATTTATATTCGCTGTCTACAACTATTTAGTTCTAATCGCGCAGCCTTGGCAGAATCCTAACACCGGATTTCAAAATAAACGATAAACCTGTCTGAATAAGGGAAGTAACTCCAAAAGACGATTGTCCTTCCGATTCCCTTTAAAAAACGGTCGCTGACTACTTTCGATTTCATGTTTACTTTTCGGCGCCGTTCAAAAGCGTTTTTTCCCCCGGAATTTTGATGTCCAAATTTGTTATACGGAAATATGGCTTTGAAATCGGAATTGTTCACAAAAGTCTAGGTAGCTGGCATTCAGTCTGATATTATTCTCTCGGGCTAAAAATAATGAATGGGTTTACTTTTTCACGCTCATGGATTTATTCGAATTCGGTGTTGTGAGGATCCAATTGCCGGCGACCGATATATGCAAGTCAGACTTTCAATGAGTCTGACTGCATAAAAATATATGCAAGGTTAAAGTTTTTGGTTAAAGTTTTTTGGTTTAAGTTTTTCTAAGTCCACAAAGGGTCAAGGTCAAGGTCAAATTGTCAAGGACCTTTGTCTGTGGTGAAAGCCTATCACCTAATGAGTGTGCATATGAAGTAATGATGTCTCTAGGTAAAAGCTTACAGAAAATATAAGCAAGGTTAAAGTTTTTTTGGTTAAAGTTTTTGGTTAAAGTTTTTGGTTAAAGTTTTTTTGAAAGGGTCAAGGTCACAGTCTAAAGGTCATTTCGACATGGATGTTGGTCTCAAATGAAAGCCTATGCCCTAATGAGTGTTTCTGTAAACAAGAGGGCCATAGTGGCCCTTAATCGCTCACCTGAATTAACAATCTTAAAATGTTTTAAGATTTGACCCCATGACCTAGTTTTTGACCCCACTTGACCCAATTTCGAACTTGTCCGAGATTTCATCAATACAAACATTCTGACCAAATTTCAGGTTGATTGGGCAAAAAATGTGGCTTCTAGAGTGTCTACAAGGTTTTTCTAAGATTTGACCCCGTGACCTCATTTTTGACCCCACTTGACCCAATTTCGAACTTGTCCGAGATTTCATCAAGACAATCATTTTGACCAAATTTCAGGTTGACTTGGCACAAAATATGGCCTCTAGAGTGTCTACAAGGTAAATGTTGACGACGCACGACGGACATCACACGACCACAAAAGCTCACCTTGAGCACTTCGTACTCAGGTGAGCTAAAAATAACCATTCTTTAGGATAGAAAATAGTGTGAAAAAAGAAGAAATTCTTCTTCTTTTTTCACAATGTTTTCTCAATCATAAAATCACAGGCACATAAAAAGCAGGGATTAAACAGCAAAGGGTTAAATGACAGCAGAGATCTGTTAATTTCCGTACAAACCTTATCCAGTTCAGCTTGTAGTTTATCAGCCTCTTCATCCGTGAGTTCTTTAATTCTTGGTTCTTCTTGCTCCTTTTGTTCTTGAGCTTTCTTCTTGGCCAGTCTCTCTTGTCTTCTCTTCTCTTCTTCTTCTCTCTCTGCCTTCAACTTGGCCTGCTTCTCCTGGGCCACCTTCTCATACTTCTTCAACCTTTCTAATACCATCTGAAACACACATATTTTAGTCATTTATTTAACATAATTAGAGGCTGTGCGAGACATTTCCAACAATTTCACATCTGAATGAGGTACAAATGTTGGGTAGCGTTGACAATGATACAATGTAATAATAATATATGCTGATTGCATGAAGATTGATTAAGACCATATCTATCTATATAGTACATAGTTAAGCTTCTGGCCAGCCTGTGTATATACCACCTGTTTTTCCTTTATTGAATCCATAAAAGCTGATTTTTTTTTACTTTTAAAATGGTTACCTACTCACAATTAATGTATCCAGTGCTTTGAGCACTTTGATTTTATTGCAATTTTGCAAAGGTTTTTATTCGGCATGACAAGGGTTAAATGTACACAAAGTAATGACTCTAACCAGCAAAATAATACAGCAACACAGTCTGATCAGTCGTAACTAAGCTCTCAGTAAATAGCTATGAGTCCAGAGTTTCTGTAATGAGTCAGTGAAAATTAACACTGCACTTTATAGCTGTTTAAAAAAGGGCCATATTTTAGGGATGTTTACAGTTTACCCAAATTCTCAGACTAGTCCAAACCAGACTGTTGCAAAGCCACATTACCCCCTACAAGTGCTTGTCAATAATGAAAAGATTTTCCATCAAAGGGCCATAACTCTGTCAACAGTCAATGAATTGCAAGAACAAATTTTACCTGCACATTTCTGCTTGATACTGATCATATCTGTAAAGTTTGAATGAAAATAGTTGGTGTGAAATTGAGTGGACACTGAAAAGCTGCAGACAGACGGAATGTCTGACTGACAAGCTAACTCCTATATACCCCAAAAACATAGTGGGGGGGGGGGTGTATAATTAAACATACTTATTTATGAACAACAATTCAGTCAAGGATTAACTTAAGTAGCACTATTCCGTAAGAAATATACAGTAACCTTAATAGTAAAATAGTAAAATATTCTAGAGCAAGAAATTTCCTATCTGCAGTGCAATTATGATTTCAGCACATACCTTTTGTGCAGCACTTTTTTCACCTCCAGTGTAAAAATCTGTTTTTCTTGCCAGAAAACTAAAGATTCTGTCTAGCATCTGAAAATATATGCAAAAAACACAGTCAGTTATAACTCCTTTTCAGATCAAACATAAAAGTACTTTCCCCTTTACTATCAATGTTTATAACAAATACAAAAATCTGCCGTTTACTTTCTCTTAACCCTTTCCCAAGCAAAACCTGGTTTTAACATCCCTGTTGGAATGGGCTTGAGAAAACATCGCGACCAAAAAGAAACTGCTGATGACCAGCAGTTTCTCCTTTTGTCTCAATATTTTCTATGCCATACTTTACACAAATTCTATCTTTAACAACCTCTATTTTGTCATTTATGGCAGATTTTGAAAAGGATCGCCCTAAAATTTTGCTGTTTGGGAAAGGATAAGATGCATTTTGAAAGGCCATTGGTATGTCCTTTTTGATAATAATATAATAGTTTCTTTCAGGTCTCAATAACCCACTGATTATCTGATTTTTCAAGTTTTTTTCCTTCTTTATGAAAGGTATTTAACCCTTGTCATGCTGAACCCAGAATATTCCTGCTTTGGCGGGAGCTATAGACAAACATCAGCGTGCACATAATTGCAGTCTGATGTTAGTCTACACCACCTGTTTCTCACTTTCAAATAAGAATTGTCAATAGATTTAGCTTATCAAATAAAAATTGACCTACATTTGGGACTTTCAGTGCTTTTTGCCCTTTGATTTAAATGAAAATTTATAGCATGACAAGGGTTAAGCAGTCAAGTATCTAATGGTAAATCATCAGGCCTTGTTGTGGTATCATACTATCCAAATATTGACCCTTGTCATGCTAAACCAAAAATATTCCTGCTTTGACAGGAGAAAAGGCAAAGATCAGCCTGTATACATGTGCAGTATTATCTTAGTCTATACAAAATGATTTTTTGTCTTTTTTAAAACAGAAAAGTTTGAAAAATATATTTTCAAAATAAATGCATACACACATAATTTACAGCATCCAGAGCTTTCAGCTCTTTGATTTCATTACAATTTTTGATGAGGTTTTTATTAAGCCTGACAAGGGATTTAAGTTTCAGGTCATTGATGACTGGTTGATGACTTTAACTATATTTTCAAAAGGAACTTCAATCCCTTCAGGGTTTGTCACTAACAAGTACATTTTGCCACCAGCCTGAAGGACCTGTTAGCCCTAAATATTACGATCCTACCTGATAAAAATGGGTTCTGCATGAAAACCATGTAAAGCAATTAAGGGGAAAATTGCAAGGAAAACATTGTTGGAAAAGAAGAAATTGATTTTAAAAAGCAATTTCTTCTTTTCCTACAATGTCTTCCATTTGGAAATGCAAATTTCAGTATTGGAATGTGAAACTGGATGGATTTGAAATGATAAGTACTGCAAAAATCAAAAATCTGACAAGAAAGAAAAAAGCTGCCTATGTTGCATTTGTCGATTTTCGGAAGGCCTTTGATTCTGTGAATAGAAATTTAATGAACAAAGTATTAGAGAAAATAGGTTTGTCTGGAAAACTATTGAAATCTATTAAGGCTATTTATAAAACTGTCTCGGCTTGCGTTAAAACAAATTTTGGTTATACAGATTATTTTGAAAGTCCAATTGGTTTAAGACAGGGATGTAAAATGAGCCCCATTTTATTCATTATTTTTATAAATGAATTTGAAAAAGAACTCCGTAAGGAAGGGATTCGAGGTATTCAATTGTTTCCGGATTATTTGGAAATCTTCCTTTTAATGTTTGCTGATGACATAGCTCTTATTTCAGATACAGTTGTTGGCCTTCAAAAACAATTAAATGTATTAAATAAATTTTGTACAGACTTTAAGCTTTCTGTAAATGAAGATAAAACCAAGATTGTAGTATTCAAAAGAGGTGGGCAGCTATCCCAAAAAGAAAAGTGGTATTATAATGGCAAAAAATTGGAAGTTGTGAATGGTTTTACATATGTAGGCTTATTTTTTTCAAGTAATATTTCTTTTTATAAAATGGCAGAAAATATGGCAATAAAAGCCAAACGAGCTTTTTTGTATCTCCATTCATCATTGAACAGACTTGCAAATGTCCCATATAAAACATTTTTTAAATTGTTTGATAGCAAGATAAGTCCTATTTTACTATACGGATCAGAGATATGGGCTCTCCAAAAACCTAATTCTATTGAATTACTACATTATTTTGCATGTAAAAAATTTCTATCTGTTGATATAAGAACAGTAAATTGTGCTGTTCTTGGAGATCTGGGAAGATATCCAATGTGTATAAAGTCGTCTAAAAGATGTATTAAATACTGGTAAAGAATCCTTAGTCTTCCGGATAGCCGCCACGTCAAAATTTGCTATAAAATGATGTTGCATTATGATAAATTGGGTTACAAAAAATTGGGCTACATTAGTAAAAAATGAATTAAATAGTAACGGCTTTGGATATGTTTGGAAAAATCAACATGTCAATAACACAAACTCCTTTCTAATTCAATATGAGAGTAGATTAAAGGATCAGTTTCTTCAAACTTGGAAAAATACCTGTGAAAATAGCAATAGACTTTTTTATTATAATAATTTCAAACTACGTTTTGGTCTCGAACCATACGTTTCTATTTTAGATGTTTGTAAATTTAGAAGAGCTATGGCTACCTTTAGAGGGTCCTCCCATAATCTTATGATAGAAGCAGGTCGTTATCACAAAATTCCTCGTGAAACTCGAACATGCCCGTATTGTGAGGGAATGGTAGAAGATGAATTCCATTTCTTATTTATTTGTCCGCTATATAAAGATGTAAGAAGCCAGTATATTGGCCCATATTATTTGAATAATCCACATGGTAATAGAATTAATACTTTAATGGCTTCTTCAAATGAGAGGGTTGTTAAGAATCTCGCAACATTTTTGTCCTATTCCTTTAAGATTCGCTCTGAATTTCTAAGTAGTCAAACGGACTAAAATAAATCAGTAAAATAAAAAAAAAAGGAGATTAATCATTTTCGTACTTAATTTTTTTGTTAACATCAAATTGGATATTTTTGAAGTCAAGACACCTATTTTTATTTCAACCTACATAGTTTTGGGTATACATTTAACAAACAACTGATTATTCTAGTGATGAGTTAAGTAGCCATGTGTTCCCTGTCTCACCATGTATCATTATATTGTTGCATTGTTGTATTGTTGTACTTTGACATGTGTATGGGCTGGTGGCCTATATTTCACAATAAAATAGTTGAGTTGAGTTGAGCCATTAACTACAGGCCTGAAGGACCTGCACCATGGTAACATCTACCAGTCCTCCTTAAAATCCACAGGTCTCTGCCCTGAGGACTATTGTTTGTGTCAATCCATGACAAGAAATAAACATCATATAACAATATCACTTTCCATTCAAAAGTTATTGTCAATTTTGTTTTATTGAATGTTGCTTTTATCATAATGCGGATGCTGGAGGACTCTACTATGGATTCCTAGAACAGTGTAATCCTGTTATTAAATAACAACTCAAAATAATAAAACAACAGATGTTTGTAAAACATTTATGTTCCCCCATAAAAGCAGGTCATTGGCCTATTCTTTGTCAATCAACAAAGGGCAATAAATCACATAATATGAGTAGAGATGTGGTTCTTGTGCACTGCACTTCTTCTTAATGAAATCTATCCACCTGTGAAGTTACATGATTCTAGCTTGCATACTTTTTGAGATATGCTCCAAAAACTTGAAAAATGACTTTAAACTTGTCAACCGCTAAATTTTTTTGTCACCAGTAATATTCATGTGAAATATGAAGACTATATTGCCTAGCATTACAAAGCTATGGCCAATGCTAGTTTTGAACCCAAATTTGACCTTGAATAAGATGTGTTCCTAAAATTATACCCTGAGACAGCAATTTTTTATTAGATGTTTGAGTTTGATAAATGACATTGACAGTCTCAGATTATTGATTGAATGGAGTTTTATGCCACTTTCAACATTTTTTTCAGTTACATCACAGTGGCCAAAGCACCTTACAATTGATTCCTGGCATTTCTCTCACCAGTACTACCATCACATCCTTTCCTAGCCTCCAGCTGCTCTCTCACATAGATCTATGGCTATCGACTAATAGGTGAGACACAAATAGTTGGAAAGAATGAGTGCCATCCCGGATTGCTTCTAACATGATCTTTGCCTTTTAAGAGGCATATGTTCAGAGTAACTTATAAAACAGAATAGTCTAGTTTCAAACATTATCATCCATAGATGTGGCGACATTTAGTCAAGAGAAACCTTTCAAAATGCCCTACCAACATCAAGGCTACTACATACAAGACACTAGTAAGACCTCAACTTGAGTATGCTAGCACTGTCTGGGACCCACATACCAAAAACAATATAAACAAACTAGAGAAAGTCAAACTCAGAGCAGACCGATTTTGCAAAGGAGACTATAGACAGACAAGCAGCGTAACATCAATGCTGGACGATCTATGTTGGGAACCATTGGAAACTCGGCGCATACAGGCAAAGACTATAATGATGTACAGGATTGTAAACAGACTTGTTGACATCAACTACACCAATATCTTAATGCCAGCAGGAGTCCACACCAGAGGTCATGCAAGCCACTTTCTTGTACCATTTACTAGCATCAATTCCTACAGATTCTTTTTTCCATCCGGAATACGCCTCTGGAACAGCCTACCTGAGAATGTCACCGCATCCCCATCCATTGAGGTATTTAAGACCAGGATGGGCATGTTGAGCTGGTAACTCGGGAGCACGATGTTTTTAGCCTGATTTTAAATTTTTGTTGTTCTCGTCACGCATGTACATAGTTCACAGTTGTGCGACAATGCTCCAGAGGAGTCCAGCACAGTAATTGGAAGAAGAAGAAGAAGAAGATACTTCTGTACTTCTTCAAACAAAAATAAGGGGTGCTTTTAATAGTATCTTGCTAAATACAAGATCAATGTAAACTTTAACACACTTTTATAAAGCAGAGAGTCAATTTGCTGTAACCCGACTTTAGCTTATATCTGCTGCATAATAAATTAAAAGTTGGAAAAAAGATGTCGTAGGAGGGAAATAACGGCGTTGAATATTTTTGATATTAAACATGTGTTATACATTAGTTGAATAACTATGCGAATCTGCGAAGAGCAAATTGTGCTCATAAAATACCGGATTTATTAAACTCGTCATCTATAAACAGATAAAAATTTGGCGCAGCCTCGTTTTTATCTGTTTATAGATGACTCGTTAAATAAATCCAGTATTTAATGACCACTCATTCAATATCCTCTATAAAGACAATTTCAAGAAGTTTGTGCTATCCCCTTGACAATTGTAAACGGTTTTCCTTTTATCAGTATCAACTTGTTTGAATACCCTGTCAGTTCAAGCAAAGAAAAGGGGAAAGATTTTGATCACTTGAGATAAGTATTTCCAGACAAACAAACAGACGGACAATCTGCTTCCAGTATACCCAAGAAGCATTGGTTTGGTAAAGGTAAAACTCTATTTGTCTTTGCATGGGATGTAAGGCCTGTGTTAAAAGTATATCATTAATCCCAATCATTTTATGTTTTCAAACAAAATGCCTAATTTAAGGACCTTTCATACAGTCAAAATTTCAACCACAATCATTTAGTAGACAATACAATCTTAGATCAGACTACACATATCTGTGCAGGCTTATCTTAGTCTACACTATCTGCTAAGTTTTTTCAAGATTGTGTACCATAGGAATGGAATGAAGAGGAGTCAGGTTAATATCATAGCTGGAATAAATAACCAAATTTCTTTGTATTATTTCTTGCATGAAATGTACGTTTTTGGGTCCTTATGTGCATATGATTACGAACAAAACCTGGGCATTAACAGGAGAAAACGTTGATAAATAATTTAAATCATGTGCCTTTAATGCCCCACATTTTTTAATCAAATATCCTCTGCCTGGGCCTACATACTTTATCCGTTTCTAGGTCCATCATTAATATAGAGCATAAATAAAGATGTCAATCTTATTCCCACATAAATTTTGCTACTTCAAAAATTTTCCAAGCAGTGTCTGTATAAACAAAAGTGACAGTGTAATGCATAATGTAATTTTCTGGTATATTTGTGGGTATGGAGCTAGCTTTAAAGCTTTTCTATAGATCATTTATCACCTATCAGATGGCTATCTTTGAATATTTAGATCTAGTTTTCTTTTTATGCAATAATAGCGTCAATTCAAGGTTTTTTATTTCGAGCGTTAACTTTAGCAGAGACCCTCAAAATGCTTAAACCACTTTTCAGGTCACTGCAAATGTTAACGCCCTCAAAAACATGAATTAAAATCTATATTAATGACACCACCACTTACACTTACTAGATCCTTTCGGAGCCTCAAGCTCCTTATCCCACTAAGTTAAAATGAGCCTGTGCATGCCATTTCCAACAAATTAAAATGTTCATGAGGTGCAAACACTGAGTAGTGTTTACAGCCACATACTGTAAGTATAAAGTTACCTGATAGTCTACAGATACTTTGAGACCTTATCTATCCACTTAGTGCGTAGTAAAGACTCTAATCAGACTGTACAGATGCACAGGCTATTCAGGGTTTTTGGTATGCGCATATTTAAAATTGTTGGAAATCTCCCACACAGGCTCAACTATCAGTTGCTGAGAGATCAATCTTACAAAGAATGTTGGCCAAAGAAGGAATGGATCCACTGACCCAGTATTTCAGTAGACCATACTTCTAACTGCACTGTGGCTGCAGCCATAAACATTTTGAGGAGGGTAAATTTTTCCCCTTTTCCAGCCCCTTTTCATCCTTCCTTTGTTGTTTTTATAATTTGCAATTTTAATACAGCTTGCAACATTTTTGCTTTTGCATGGGCTTTTAAAACCATTTTCAACCATATTTCAGTAAATGGTGCAACTACCAATGGCTTTCCGTTTTTTCTTATACCAGTACATCCAATTACTTATCTTAGTTTGGTGTACAGCTAATCATTTGCTCATTCACATGTCACAATAATTGGTCAAATCATGTATGAATTTTGCATACCAAATATGTAAATACTAATGCCCCAAAACGGCTCTTTTTAGACAATCGATCTTGATAATTGACCTTGACCTTGCCAGATGACCTTCACCTTCAAAGATATTGATTAATTAGAAGAACCTTTATGCCAAATATCAGCATTGTAACTTGAATAGTGTTGACGTTGTAAAAATGTTCGGAAAATGTTTAGTTCACAGGTTAAGTTTTTGCAGACAGACAGACAAACAGACACCAGGAAAACAAGACCTTAGGACCCGTTTTACTAAACATCTTACAATCATTTTTTGAGTAAGTAAAAATATAGGATTGCTTCTACAGTAGTAAATAAATATGGAATTCTGCCATGTGTCATCTCATATGAATTGTCTTCTAAAGACAATTCCAATCAGATATTGCAAGGCAGAACCTAACAAGAGCAACACTGGGTGTTGCATTATACGCCCGAAGCTCAGAAATAAATGGGTGATGTTTTGAACTTTTTATTGATCCTTAGGATGTATTTTTTAGCAAACAGTATAGTATATTGTATTTATTATGGTGGTAGTGTTTGTTTTGTTTTGTTTTCCTATTTGCCTTTGGGAAAATGTGTTCTTAGCCAATTAAAGAACTGTGGATTACTTATTGATATCATCACTATTCTGCAAGTAATTATATGAACCCGAGTACTACTAAAATATTCACAAATTCAATCAGATTGAGATAATGTAATCAAACACCCTAGCTATCAGTTCTACATGCATGTGAAGTTTCAAAATTGTAGACCTTGTAGTTTCAAAGTTATGGACCTGACACTAATTTGCAAACTGAATCAAACAAAGGACAATGACTCAAAAATTATAAATGGTAGAGTTATGGTTATTGTGCTCTGCACATCCTAGCTATGAGATCTATACACATGTGAAGTTTCAAGACCATAGGCCTTATAGTTTCAAAGTTATGGACCGGACACGAATTTGCTAACTGAATCAAACAAAGGGCAATAACTCAACAAGAGGGCCGTTGGCCCTGGGTCGCTCACCTGAGAAAAAAGCTTCATTACCTAGGTATGTCCATGCAACCACAGAAAAAGAGATTTTCACTTATTCAATAAGATAACATTTGAAATAAGCTGATCATCCATGCCAATCTTCAAGTCTGTAGGGTTCTTGGTTCCGAAGAAGAAGAAGGTTAAAGATTACAAAATTTACCCAAAGTACTACCCCCTCCTCCCTGGTGCTCCGCTACTGGTGGCCCAAAAGATATGATTTTAGCTATTTTTATTAAGGTCTATGAGCAGATCCTCCATGCCAATTTTCAAGTCTGTAGGGCTTGTGGTTCAGAAGAAGAAGAAGGTTAAAGATTACAAAATTTTCACATAAGTACTACCCTTTCCCCCCTGGTGCTCCGCACCTGGTGAATCTACAGTTATGATTTTAGCTATTTTTATTAAGGTCCATATGCTTATCATCCATGTCAATATTCAACTCTGTCAGGCTCCTGGTTCAGAAGAAGAAGAAGGTTAAAGATTACAAAATTTTCATAAAAGTACTACCCTCTCCCCCTGGTGCTCCGCACCTGGTGTATCTACAGTCATGATTTAAGCTATTTAAATTAAGGTCCATATGCTGATCATCCATGCCAATATTCAAATCTGACAGGCTCCTGGTTCAGAAGAAGAAGGTTAAAGATTACAAAATTTTCACAAAAATACTACCCCCTCCTCCCTGGTGCTCCGCACCTGGCAGCCCAACAGATATGATTTTAGCTATTTTTATTAAGGTCTATGAGCTGATCATCCATGCCAATTTTCAAGTCTGTAGGGCTCCTGGTTCCGAAGAAGAAGAAGCTTAAAGATTACAAAATTTACCCAAAGTACTACCCCCTCCCCTCTGGTGCTCCGCACCTGGTGGCCCAAAAGATATGATTTTAGCTGTTTTAATTTAGGTCTATGAACTGATCATCCATGCCAAGTTTTAAGTCTGTAGGACTACTGGTTGAGAAGAAGAAGAATTTTAAAGATTTTCTTAAAATTTCACCTTTTGTTGCCATAGCAACCAGAGTTTTTCATGGATTTCAATTCTTTTAGCTATTTTTGAAGGGGACCACCTAAGCAACATTTCTGTAAAATTTGGTGTTAATTGGCCTAGTAGTTTAGGAGGAGATGTCCTTTAAAGAAATTGTAGACGGACGCCGGACGACGACCGACAAAATGTGATCACAATAGCTCACATGAGCACTTCGTGCTCAGGTGAGCTAAAAATTACAAATGGTAGAGTTGTGGTTCTTGCGCTCTGCACACCCTAGCTATGAGATCTATACACATGTGAAGTTTCAAGACTATAGGCCTTATAGTTTCAAATTTATGAACCGGACACAAATTTGCTAATTGAATCTAACAAAGGGCAATAACTCAAAAATCATAAATGGTAGAGTTAGGGTTATTGCGCTCTGCACACCCTAGCTATGAGATCTATACACCTGTGAAGTTTCAAGATCATAGGCCTTATAGTTTGAAAGTTATGGACCAGACAAGAATTGGCTAACGGACAGACAGACAGACGGACAGACAGACGATGCAGATGACAACATAATAAGACCCTTCGGGCGTATAAAAATAAATATAAATACCAGGTGCAATTTGTGATTTTGTCTTACAATTATTTTTTTTGTAAGAAATTTAGTAAAATGGGCCCCTGATCTGCCAATGTTTGGGCATAAAAACAGAATTCAGGGGTAAATGAATCAACTCATTGGACGTTACAGGAATCTATTTTTTATTCTTTGTAATTTCAACAAAATATTTACAGATCAAACTAACTAGTTCAAGCTAAAAATCAAAATCAATTTATTTGAAAATATTTCAAATCAATGGTGGTGTGCAAAACAGTTTTAACTGCTGATAAAATTATACAGTTACATTAGCTTTATGCCAAGCATTTGTTATGAACTTATATGAACTGTTTGTAAAATGTTATTTACTGTGTACCATAAGAAAATTCCTTATTTTGCTAAATTCCTTATTTCATTCAAGATGTCTCTCATATTTTGTATAAATATCTTGCTGGTTCCAAATATTTCATGTATAAACAGACAATCGACATAAATGAGCTTGTTGGCATGTAGTTTTTAAATGCCTGACTTGCCTTGCATTGGCTGTATTACATGCAGAAATATATTGTTTAAGGCTAGGTAAATACCAGAGCAAATCTTTCAATAGAACAAAATAGATATGAGATACATATAGGATCTGTCATTAGATTTTGTTTGAGACAAACTGATCTTAACCAAGTCTATAATAGAAAAGTTATTACAAACGCTTGAGTAAACTTAATAACTAATAAGGTTAAGATCAGCTTGCCCCTGATAAAAAAAGTTACAGATTCCTATTCTTACATATAAACATAAGTTTTGTTTGTTTCAATCAATTCTTTTTAAAACATAACAATGGGTTAAAACAGGGTTTGACACTAACCTCTTTTTACCATCAGCCTGAAGGACCCGTAATCTCTATATATTACAGGTCTTTTATTGATAACAACAGGTCCTGCATGAAAACTGTGTTTAATGTTTAGCAGTTTAGGGGATAAATTGCAAGGAAAACATTGTCTGAAAAGAAGAAATTGCTAGTCAAAAGCAATTTCTTCTTTTTCTACAAAGTTTTCCATTTGGTAATGCATATTTTAGTATTGGAAAGGCAAATATTTTTCAAAAATGATAGATTTGAAATACTAAGTACTGCCATTAACTACAGGCCTGAAGGACTTGCAGCATGGTTACATCTACCAGTCCTCCCTAAAATCCACAGGGCTCGGACCTGAGGACTGGTGTAAGTGTCGATCCCTAGGTTAAAATACCATAACCTGCTTTAGACGAATGTCGATGTCATGCCAACTAGAATGTGATCCTACATGCTTGCAGGACAAGTATGTCTCTAAATACAATAGCTGAGACATAATATTTCTGAATGACAGTGATTAAAACTACACCAGATACAGCAAAGTCATTCATCCCTACAATGTTAAGAGATTCTTAAGTTGTACTACCAAGCAAAACAAGGTGGCAAATTGTCAGAAGATATGCCTCTTAACACTGCTGGATGTCAAAGTATAAAAAAACAACAAGGGGAATAACTCATGAGGAACATAACTGCCATGTTTCAAGGCAACCAGACATAAGAGTTATGTTCTGAACAATGAAATGGATACTGCCCTCCACAGTTTATCGCATAATACTTCCCTACTTTCTATGAGCATGTCAAAAGGCGGTTTAGTCTGAAGGGATCGACACTAACACCAGTCCTCAGGCCTGTGGATTTTAGGGATGCCTGGTAAAAGCTGCCAGGGTGTAGGTCCTTTGGGCCTGTAGTTAATGGCCATATTATTTCCAAGACGATCCAGTTTTGAAAAGAATTGCCAGTCTCATACAATTTCTTTTTTCCTTACCCAATAAAAACATTGTGGGAAAAGAATTGATTGATTGAATGGAGTTTCACGCTGCTTTCAACGTTTTTTCAGTTATATTGCGGAGGCTAGAGCACCTAAAAATGGATTCCTTGTATTTCTCACACCAGTACTACCATTAGATCCTTTCCTAGCCTCCAGCTGCTATCTCACATAGGTCTACAATTTTGAACCCATTGGTGAGAGACGAATAGACAGAAAGAATGAGTGCCGCTGTCAGGGATCAAACCCGGGACTTCTAGATTGTCAGTCCAACATGCTACCAACTGAGCTATGACAGGGGCTTGTGGGAAAAGAAGAAATTGCTTGTCACAAGCATTTTCTTCTTTAACAAGACTGTTTTCTTTACGATTTACTCCTTTAATTGCTAAATAATTCGTATTAGGACCTGTTACGGTACCTTGAGTGAGGACCTGTAAGATTTGTGGCTAACAAGTCCTTCAGGCTGATAGCATTAAAAGTAAGTGTCAATTCCTAGTCATGGTGCCCTAAACATGTCTGATAGCTTTACATTCATTATTCTTAAAAGTGCTGTAGTTATTGATATGGTTAAAAATGTCAAACATTGCAGGGTGAGACGAAGTTACAGTATCAGCATAGATTTATATAATTAACTCATATAACAAGGACTGGAAGATTTTTGAGTAGAAAGACAGAAAGTTTTCATAACTGTTGCCCACAAGATAAGGATTTGACCTTTCAAACTTAGAGTAAGAAGTTGTCTACAATAATTTTTCTATTGGACAGGTCTAAAATTCTACCCAGGAGAATATGGTTGTAAAGAGAACCTTTTGCAGATAACCTTTGCTTGCATCTACTCCAGGGATCATTTTAGGATGAGATATTGAGAGATTCTCTCATTTTCCTGCCAGAAATCTCATCCAAACTGGCTGAAGGAGAGAAAAATCTCTACGCAAAATGTAATTTAGTGAAGGTTTAGATAACACATGAAATTGTCAACAATTCTTCATTTCTCATTACATATTGCTTTTATATATGAAATATTTTTGAACATGATACTCTGAGCCAGAATTATCTCTGCTTCTAGTAATTTTAAAAATCATCTTTTAAAATTTGAGGAACTATTGTGGAAAAGAAGAAATTACTTGAAATGAATATGAAAATTTGGACTCCTTACTTTTAGCTTGAACTCATAGATTTCATAAGTAAGGAGTCAACTGGACTCCATAGTCACAAATTAAGGCTCAATACCTGCTCTTCCATAGTGTCAAATCATGTGTAATCATTGTTTTTGTCTTTTCAGACAAAAGAAAAACTACAATAATTTGTGAAAGAATTAAAACTGTTGGCATTTGGTGCACTTTTATTTTTTTGTCTTGGGTTTAATAGCACTTTCAACAGTTTTTGAGTTATATTGTGGAATCTGGGGCTACTAACTATAGATTTGTGATATTTCTCACATCAGTATACCACAACACTTAATCAGAATCTCCAGCAGTTTATTCCTTTAAGTTGAATTCTAATAAATCATTGAGAAGACATATTACAAAAAAATTGTTGGTTGAGTCAGATTAGAACCTTAATCCTAAGATTTTTTTTACATTTTTTAAGACTTTTTAAAAGATGGTGGAATTCCAAACTAGTCTAGAATGGAAGAACAGACTTCACAAAATAACCATATTTTTTACCGGACAATGGGTCTGGTAAACTTTAGGTTTTTCCCAGACCGAACTCAATTCCCTCAGACATTATGATGGGACACATTGTGTATGTGGCTCAATTTTACCAGTCAGTTGGTCCTGTATTCATGTTGAACTAACCAGACCAGCATGATTTTTATCAGACACATCAGTGGGACTGGCAGTATTTCGTGAAGTCTGGAAGAAATACTTGTCAAAATTGAAATGGATGACTTTTACTTTTAGTAAACTTCAAAAACATGAAGTGACATTATAGAGTAGAAAAATTATAGAGTAAAAAAATACTCAGCAGGAAAAGAAATATTGCTTAGCATGAGGAAAGTTTTTTTTTTCTCAAAGTTTTTTTTAACAGTTGGTCTCATTAGTTAGAGGTTATAGTTATTCAAAATGCACTGATGAAACCTCCATGGTTAAACTGGTCTATCGTTTTTCACACAAAATGATCTTGCTTTACTGACCACCCCTATAAACCCTTATCCTGCTGAATTTAAATTTTGTTTGAGCCAATTTTTGGGACATTTCAACAAGTCTTGCTGTAGGTGTTCCCATAATAAGTAAAAATCAGGTAGTGTGGACTGAGATCAGACTGCACATCTGTGCAGGCTGATCTTAGTCTGTACAGTCTACAAAAGCTTAGCGTACAGCAGGAAAAGGGTTAAGAGAAAAAGGGTTAAGAGAAAAGACCCTTTGTCAAAAGCTTTTTCTTTTTCAAAGAGAGAACCATTTTCTTTAGTGTATTATTGTAACAAAATCTTATGTTATTTAAGAATACCATTTGGATGTAGATTAATTAAATTCGATATCAAAAAAGTTATCAAGAGTTATGTAATAGTTAATTGAAGCAATCAAATGGTTTGTTCTTGTTGAATATTTGTCTATGAAGTGACCCATTTTCTTTCAAAATTATTTTTCACAAAGAGGTCCAGTATAAACTATTTCACTTTTTCAAACATCTTATTTTTCCTGTTTACTAGTTCCCTGCTTCACATTTAGTTTTCTCAATTATCAGCCCTATTATGGCATGGACAGTAAAACTTATCATGTCTTCTGAGAACTTTGATGCTACAACAGTACTTTAAATGAGTCCAGTGGTCACAATTTTCATAGTCACATTTACCCCATGTAGCAAACTCCACAACATAACCCTCCCCTGCTAAATCTGGGTGATATTGCTTACACACACAACATTTCTCTGACTGAGGAATCTCTTCCTCAACACTTTCTATGACAACAGTCGGACCAGTTTCTATTTGTTCCTCGCCGCCAGTCAATTCCTCCGTAAATATTACCTGCTCCACTTTCACATTTGCAGGCAAGTTAACAGCTTCAGTTCCGTCAGTTTGTACTTGTAACTGAATTTCAGTAACATCGTCAAGTTCACCAGTCACAATCTCCTGTTTCAATGATTTTTCAGCCTCAGCCTTTTCAAACTCTAGTTTAGCTTTCTCAAATTCCTTTTCAAACCTTTCCCTTTGTGTACCTTCAAACAGAAGGCCATGAGAGCTCAGTAGTTCCTCTCTAAGTGCACTCTCAAAATGTTCCCGTTGTTTGTTCTGTGAATCATAATCAGGGTCTTGTGAATCATCTTCACTAGATAACATCTCCTCAATCTCAGAATCGGTTTCTGTTTCATAATCAGACGAGTCCACATCAGTATCTTCACGAGGAACTTGCTTTGATTTCCTCCTTCTACTACTACCACTTGGTGTGGAGGTATCTCTGATCAGTTTTAGTTTAAGGGACGGCTTTTCTGACATCCTTACAGCTACTTCCATTGATCTCTTTCTTTTTCTAGACACACGAGGAGTGGAACTTTTCTTACGATTACTATAATTCACTCGTGATTTCTTTGCCCGTTTATGTCTATACGCTTTCCTCACTAGCACCTGAGATTCATCCTCATTATCAGACTCTACTGGCTTGGGTGTTTTGGTCACAGCTGGTTTACGGCTTGGATTTTTTCTCCGTAGCTGCATCGTTTCTTGAGTGACAGATATCATTTTCTCTTTCTTAGGAACAATCGTTGAAGTGGAAGGAAGAGGAGAAGTGATGTCCAATTTTTTGTGAACTTGTTGAGGTTTAAATGGATAAACTCCGCATTTCTGGAATGTGTCTTTCAAACCTTCCTCCACTACCGATGAGTTGTATGCCTTACTAGATACCACACAAACATTTGCATGAATTGACTTTTCCATCTCACTTTCAATAAAGTCTTCAGCCTCATCAGCAAAGTTTCTCATGAAGTCACCCAGAATTCCTCGATTAACATTGACTAGCATCTGAGAAGCACTGGGAGGTATAGGGAATAAATGAACATTTTGAGTTTTATAAAGTTCTACCAGTGTTGGAGAGACGTGTGATCGGTGTCCATCATACAGTAACAGAATCGCTTCAGCATTATCTGCTCGCTCTATAAACTTCAGAAAGTGGTTTTCCAAATAAAGCTGAAACACATTGCCATTAGTTGTACCATCATCACTACAAGTAGCACCAGTTCCAGGAGAACAATCCTCAATTGACTCTGATGATACAGTTTTACCAGGAAAGATGAAGAATGCTGGCAACCTTGCACCACTAGCATTACCACTAGCTATTAGTGTCATTGTTGGCGGAAGAGTCTTTTTGTACTTCTCAAATTTCATATTTTCTCTCCATGAAAACACTGTGGGTGGGTTCCGTTCTAAGTCAATAAGAATCTCGTCCAGCATGAATATAGAATCAGGTTTGTCCATTAGGTCATGTTTCACCATTAGATTTTGTAAGTTAAAGAAATACTGGCTCAAACAGTCTACTGACATTGCCTTTTCATAATGTTTCTTCATACCTGATGCTCTTCTGATATCCTGGTTTGGCCATCTGTTTAGAAAGTTGTAATACCACTGATGTGTAAAAGCGTCTGTTGGAGCTCTCTTACCTAACAACACAGCGTAATCCGAGGCAAAGTTTATGATATCAGTTCTTGAGAATCCATAGCCAAAGCTCGACATGGTTTTCAAATATTCTACAAGCTTCTCCTCTTCATGCATGCCCAGAACTGGGGCAGGTCCTGATCTTTTTGTTGTTAATGGTATTTTGCCTTTCACTCTGTCTCGTAATGTTGACTCTGGTATACAGAATTCATCAGCTACCCTCTTTACTGCTAGCTTTTTCTCTGTGACAAGTCTGTAGGCTTTTTGTAGATCTTCTAATGAATAGGTTCTGTATTTCTTGCCTGACCCTCGACTGGACTGAAATTAATACCAGAGGTTTAATCAACAGTAGAGCTCATTGCATGTGTTTTAACCTTAGAGTATTAAATCTTTTTGGCTATTTGGTAGTTCATCTCTGGGCAAGTTGACAAATTGTATTAATATATAAGAATTTTTCCATTTCCATACTACCTTTTTGCAGAGCTACGGATAGAGAGGGTAATTTAGGTTTAAGATTGAAATATTTCAAAGATAACAGAATAATTCCAATGTTGTAGGTACTGGCATTGTCTTGTCAAGATGATCCACGAGTACCCAAAATATAGAGTTTTATTGAGAAATAAAGATTCTCAAACAAATACATTATTTATAGAGGTTTTCATTTTCCAAACATTTTTCATTAATTATTCCCTCTTTATATATTCCTGTTCTTCAACCTTGGCATGCTGAATAAAAACCTTAGCAAAATTGTATTAAAATCAAAGCGCTGAAAACACTGGATAAACTAATAATAATTAGTCAGTACTTATTCATTTTGAAAACACAAGTTTTTAAGCTTTTCTTGTTTAAATAGTGGTATCAGGTGGTATATTTTAAAATCGTTGTCTTTATCTCCTGCAAAAGTAGGAATATTCCGGGTTCATCATGACAAGGGTAATAATCATGGCCAAACAATTATGTTCTAAAAAGACCAACTTTTTCCAATACTACATACACTGTGTTCCTATCATCAATGATCTGAGATTGGTAAAATTGAGAATATTTTCAGTGATCAAATTATCCAAAACATATTCATTCTATCTTTTACCATACAACATTTAGAAAATTCAAATTTAAAAGCAAGACTGAATGCTTTAGGTGATCACTTACCTTGACAATATAAGTATAGACTTGATTGTTAGGGCATGTGATCTTCTAAAACATCCGAGAAATTTGCCGCAACTTGACTCAAGTTTACAAAATTGAATTGGTTAATGTGACAAGTCATACAAAAAGTGACCATCTGTGGGGTGATTTGTGCAAAAAGTCTTCCTCAATCTTCCTTTCTTGTCATTACTCATTATGGAAATGCAACATCTGGTTGATCTCTCTTGGTGCTAATTTCTTAAATCAAAATTAAGGATTTGACAGTGTCCCGGAATCACCAGGATCCCAAGGAGGGATCCCTGTGTTTATTCTTGGAGTTCAAAAGTGGGGGATTTCAGCACAGAAATTGATGTAATTGAGAAATGTGGTAATTCATGCTCTTTGGTTTTAGAAAAAAAAAAATCACCCAGAAATCCAGAAAATATGGAGAATCTTTGAAAAAGTTGGGGAATCCCCTAGTCCCCCTGCCTAGAAAAAACACTGGGATCCAATTACCTCTAGCAAGGTATTCTTTCAGGATTCTTCGATATTCATAGATTTTTTAAGTTCATTTTATCAGGATCTACCATCTCCAAACCAAAGTTCCATAACTCCACTTTGTTCCTTACAAATATAAGGCACAAAGTGGAGTAATAGAACCTTAGGTTGAAAAATATTAGGATACATCATTAACCAAGGGAAAGAGACTGACTCCTTGATTATGGGCGGGGCCATTAGATTTTTAGAGAATACGCCCATGTTTCTAATAATAAATATTTAATTTTTGCAGTCTGGGTCCCTAAGGTAAATTTTAAGTATTTTCCCTGTTAACCCATGTGTTTCTTGCTCTTTCTTTAAAATTATAAATGTAATAAAGAGAGAGAGAGAGATCCCTTGTTAACTTAAGGGATCCCAAGACCTACCATGGGTCAAAATTTCTTTTAGCCAACCGTTTAACATTGAAGTTACTTAAGCCAAATATACTACTATGTAGACATCTTGTTCTCCCAAGTTGAATAAAAAAATATTTAAATTTGAAATATTCTTTATTGCAGGGATTTTTTCTAGAAATTGGGAAGAGGCTTTAGCCTGTGCATTTTGGGAAATTTTAACACAGATTTCAGAAGAATTGGCAAACATGAGGTTAATTAAAGAAAGTCATAGGAGTAACAGAGCTGAATCTAGGTTTTCAGTCAAGTGGGCCAACTCCCCCATCACATTTCAAAATGTGGGCCAACATGTTAAAGATTGAGCCACAAGCAGACATTCACTTTTTATCACAAAATTTTATGTTTTGACATTGTACATGAAGTTGCACTCACAAGGACTAAACCACCTATAGACGATAATTATCTCCGATGGATGTTGTGTAAAATTGAAGTTTTGATTGGCGCATCTTTAAAGAGACATGTATAAATAAAGGAATTTCCCAAAAGGACAATCAAAGTTTCAAAACTAAACAATTAGAGTCTTGGTGTATAATTCCAATTTCGTGACACTAATCTGTTCAGACATAGACAATGGAATAATCTAGTTTTCGTACCTGATTATTATTCATTCATTATCCAACAATTATCTTTCTTATGTCATGATAGAAAATTCTGATTTGAAATACGACTTTCGGAAGCTGGGTCGCCTGTTTTGTGTTGAAAGTAATGCAAAATCTGATTGCATTATTAAGGTGTACTGGTATCACTTACGACACTATTAAGTTAGAATATTTCAACACATAAATTGTAGGCTATCTTCATTGAAGCGTAACTTTTATCAAGGAAGCTGATTGGGTCGGAATTCAATTTTTAGTGTCAATTATACCAGGGTAGATTTAAACAGCTTTACACAATGAAATATGAACTAGGGGATTTTCTCAATAGTCTCTAAATATATTCACAATATACACACAGCTGATTCAATAATGCGCCAATCTTTTAAAATGCGCGTGATCTGTGCCGAACGGCCTTCTGCTTTTGGCGCATGAACAATTTTAAAGCGTGAATCCCACGCCCTAGATTCAGCCCTGGAGTAAGATGTATGCATCATTTTTCAAGTTTTAATGATAAATAACTATATTCATGGGGCTAATCAGTGATGAAATTAATAGAAATATCAGAGAAAACAAAATTTGAAGAAAATAAATTGATATAATGCAAGAATAAGCTGTAATTTTGGTAATTTTTTCTACCATAAGTGGGAAATAAGGAGCCTTTTTTGAATTGGGAAGAAGCAACTGTTACAAAATGTATTTAAAAAAAGTTAAAAAGTCAAAATGTGCTGTCTTCACTTGGCAAAAAGCAAACAGGAGGGATTTATATTTATACAGCATCAACTAAAGCTAATTATCTTAGTTTTGAATTTTCTCTGTGTCCATTTCAAAACCATGATCTGAAAGAATATTAGCAGAATATCAAAATTTTAAGGCTTTTATGCATTAAGTTCCGGATATCTACATCTTTAAAGAGCATCAATTAAAAGATTGTAAGGTCCAATGGCTACAAAGGCATATTTTTTTTTTTTTTTTTTTTTTTTTAATATTGACAGCATAATCTCATTGGCAGTGATTAGTTTTATTAACGTTTAGTTAGTATGCCTATGATTGATTGATTGAATGGAATTTAACGCCACTTTCATAATTTTTTCTTCAGTTTTATATCACGGCAGCTGGAGCACCTTATAATGGTTTACTGGTATTTCTCTCACCAGTACAACCACCAAATCTTTTCCTAGCCTTCAGCTGCTATCTCACATAGGTCTAGGATAATCAACCCATAGGTGAGGGACAAATATTCGGAAGGAATGATTGCTGCCGTCAGAGACAGCATGCAAACTAAAGCCATATCAAGCTGATTTAATTTTGATTCAACTCTTGCAACAAGGGTTTGACAAAAAGACAATGGGGTCAATGAATTCTGATATTTGAAAAAGATACACAAACCCTCTGAAACGGTTTCTTGCAAAAAACGCGAGTACGATAGGTAAAGGGTACGAAATACACTATAGATGAAATTTCCTTTTTTTGGAAATGAATGTTATATGTATATACTTTTGCCTTATCTGCTTTATGTTAGGGCATTTCATGGAATAATTGCAACATCATGGTTAAATTATAATGAAATCGAAAGTTAAAAAAATTAGTCTACCCCACCCGCTCATTTCTTTCCGATTTTTTTTCTCACAAAAACACGATTTACAAGGTATAGAATAGGTACCTCCGGTACTCCACCCTCTAGTTGGGTGGCCATATTTAAAAGAAACCCATCGTATTTTTCCTCGTCGGACATTATCTCCTTGATTTTGATATTTTTAGAAAGAGGCCTGGCAAGTCCTTTCTTGTCACGGGTTTTCACGGCAAATTTCTTTGTCACGGGTTTTCACGAGACCATGAAACTTTAAACGAAAATCTTAGTTTTAATGTATTTCATACTTAAAACCAAAAATTCTTAAAGAAATTCCTTAAATGCATATTTGTTATTATTTTTGAAATTTGCCCACTGAAATATTCTTTTTTTTTTTTTTTCTAACATTTTTTGGTTCGATGAAAAGGGACATAATCTCATTTTTTTTCTTGAAAGATAAATTGGATAATGTCCCTTATTTTAAAAAAAAAGCTCTGGGGTACTTTTGAGTATAAAGCATTTCAACCATAAAAAATCTACTTTATTCCAAAGGAAGCCATGGAAGTAATAAAAATGTTAAGAAATCAATGGCCACCAAAACAATACAAATATTGAAGTTTATTTGAACCTCTTTAAATAGGCAATACAGGGGCCAGTTTCATAAAAACATTTAGGACATATTTTTGTCTTACTAATGACTTTCGAAAAGGTAACAACAAAAATCACTTTACATAGGTATAGATAGACTGGTGATACATGATTTTTGAACTATATATGAGTCAAGTCATCGGTAAGACAAAAATACGTCTTAAATGTTTTGATGAAACAGGCCCCAGGAATCTAATCATGAACAATCATAGGTTTTAACCTATCGGGCGGCATAGCCAGGCGGAAGCCTGTGGCCTATTTCATCAATAAATGTCCTGGGATGTGTCTTAAAAGTGTCGTAGGACATTTCCTGGGATGTCCGTAGGTCAGTTTCATGAAAGACATCCAGTAAAAAGTTCAGGGCCTGGGACGTACATTCGCGTTTCACCCCCGAGACATAGAATAACATATATATATGTCTATATGTATATATATGTCTCTGGTTTCACCAAACTTTATCCTAATTTAACTATGATCGAATAAAAAGCCCCAAAACGCATGAGATTAAATTACATGCAACCTAATTATAGATTGATTTTCCTCAAAATATGAAGATATCAGTAAATAGGAAAGGCTATTTAATATAATCGAACGGCCGGGACAGATAACAAGGTTTACCTTCAAAAGGTCGACAAAAAAGTAAGATCTCATCGCTAAAAAGCGGCAAAGAGAAAAAAATTGCTGTCATTTCTGTCATCAAGAATTATTAAAAAAGAGATGGAACTGAGGCAATCGCTACCATGTATGATAATAAAGTTTGGAAAAACTTGAGATTCCGTTCACCGTCTTCCGTGAAGTACAACAAATTCGGTTGTAAGTCCGTTAGAGGTTGAACTTAAGATTGTCATTAATAAAATGCTATTCATAAATTTCATTGTATTAAAATCCGAGTTCTTAATCTATTTCAAAACTTCCTTTCGACAATGTTAATTTCCTTTTATTGTCATCAATATAATCTTAATTCAATTGAACGTAAAAATCTTATTTTTCTTCTCTTGTAGTTTCTGATAATATTCATTAATGAGCAGTACGTTTCGAGTCACGTTCTGTGTTCTTCCCATGATTAGCCTTAACGGTCCATCTCTTTAAACACACAAACAAACGAGGAAGAGAATCTACCTGTCGTCTGGGTTGTCTGGATGACGCTCTAAGGTTTCGTTGCATTTCGATGGGCTAAGAAGACATAATGACTGCTATTTCACAGAGTCAAGAAAAAAAAGTTCAGCAAAACCGAAATATTGCAGTGTCATCTGAGGAATCAATAACTTCGGACTGATTAAAGACTATCAATCATTTGCATAGCCCTCTCAAAAAGAGGAGGGTACTACTTTTTGGCTCTACTGACCGAAGGTCATAAAGTCTGTAGAGATAGCGCGTTTCCCACCCATGCGTCCGTCCGTTAACTTTCTATTGTTATCGCGATAGAGTCCACCATTTTCATCCAATTTGCTTTAATTTTTTACACAAGTCATCCATTTCGCTTAAAGTTTTTACAGAATGATTCAACTATCATAATGATCGTTCCGTGTGAAAATAGGACGGGTCCGTCAAGTATCACATGGAATGGGGCCTTGTTAAAATATGATAAAAATTCCTTACCGCTACCTTTGTCTGCATTTAGAGGGACGGTCTTTCCTTAAATACAATTTACTTTCAAATAACATATAATTGTATCTTACTCAGACTTTTCGTGTCATAGGCTTCGATAGAGTAAGTAGATCGTCCCAGGCATTTGTGTGACTTTTTTTAAAGAATGACCATTCCTATTTTTTATTTTAGCTCGGCTGTCATTTTTAAATGATATTTGCTATTTTGTAAATTCTATGGTATTTCTGAAGGCGTCACATGAAACTTGTAACGTATGATAGGGTAATTTATACTATCAAGGGGATAAATCTAAATATATTTCGTATAAATTATGTCCCTTCTACTAAGTCCCTTCGACTAAGACTTTCAAGCACATAACTGCCGAGCGTTGGTGAACGTTTTTGGTGCTCTTGTCTTTTTGCTATGCTTTTTCCCTACATCGCAAAAGAAGGAATTTAGCGACGCAACGTATGTACACAGAGCGTTCGGCTATCGCTTGCAAAAAGCATTTCTTAATCAATTCGCCCCACGCTATCATTTCGCACCCACGTTTGTCTTTTTGTATAGTTTGAGTTCATGTCGGTTGCAAAGGCGACTCCGGGGTGCTTCTTTTGTATACTTATCACATCGCGCTTCACGGTCCCGGATTCGATCCCCGACGGCGACACTCATCCTATATAACTTTCTGTCTCCCAGCAATGGATGGATGATCGAAGACCTATTTCAGATAGCAGCCGGAGGCTAGGAAAGGATGTGACGGTAGTTCTTGTGTGAGAAATACCAGGAATCCATTATTAGGTGCCGAAACACCGCAATAGAATAGAAAAAATGTTAAAAGCGTCGTTAAACCCCATTTAAACAAACAAAATCCATTGTTTTGTAAAAAGTCAAAGAGGCCATTGGCTTTCTTCGTTCTGTACTGTCTCATCGCTCTTCACATTTGCTCTGTGCTCCGGCCAACTGCATACTTGAGTCTGCCATTGCAATGTCGATGTCATTTTTTAAGACAAAAATACTTCCTAAACAGTTTGATGAAACAGGCCCCAGGACTTCAATATTATTTTTTCAAGTATCGATTTCTGCGAAAACGCCATAGAAAAGGGGAAAGTAAAACCTGCAAAAGAAGGAAAGCTGATGAAATCTTAACAAATAATGGCAGATTTTCTTTTAAGCAGATTTCTGCTGTCTTATCTTTTGTTGACCTTTCGATTCAACCCTCCACCGTACGTAGTATTTTTCATCTTCTAGTGAAATCGTGTTTGGTTCCTTATTCAGGCGACTTTCGGGCTATACTGAAGAAAGATAAAATGAGATTTCATAATATTATAGAACTATTTATAGATGCATGTTTTACTAAGACTTCGTTGGATTGTCTTTGTCTCAGGCCCGTCAGTAAATTGCTAATCCGACGCAGTAACTGAATCCTTGAAATAGAATATTCCTAGAAAACAATCAGCGACCATGTTCGTCAGCGTAATATGGAGTGAAAACTTTTTACGACCAACAATGTAAACTGACAGAAGATGATGCTTGTATATCTATAATCACGTTCGAATAGATACATAAGAGGTGGTACTGGTATTATTTACGGATAGATAACACGGACCGGTATTGCCTTTTACCCCTAGCAAGCCCGATATGAAATGATAGAACTAAGAGTGAGAATGACCATTCTTACGTTTTAGGGTAGAATGATACTCTTCAGACGCTTGTTCAAACTTTTTGAAATACATATTACGGTGACCCCCAGGGACAATCTGGGTAGTGCGTAAAGTATTAACCCTAGTCAGACTGCGCGGACTGACTAGCGGTTGAAACTTTTTCACTTTACTAATTTTCTGAATCTAGAATAATTAATCTTCCTTCATATGAAAAAAGAAAAAAAAAAATGAAATACGAATTATGGTAATACTGTACTAGAGTCAATCTTCTTTTCAAATATTTATTTAACGGTGTTCCCAGATGGTCCATTTTTGCGTGACGGGTCTCATATATTTGTAAGAGTTTAAACGATAATTTGATTTTAATAAAATCATCACTTTGGTTTTCTTGCAACATTCCAGCTCTAAATTTCAGGCGTAAATTCGTTCTCATTTTCTGACAATGCCGAACCTTTAGCGAGAACGAAACAAAATTTGTAACAGGAAGCAGAGTATTGGGACTATATGGGTAGAAGAATCTTTATCTCTGGGTTGCATCTTTCGCAGTTTACAAAATAAATTATATTTAAATTCTAACATCTGTTCCACTAGATATAAATATGTCTTATTAAATTTAAAACAAAAGTTTTTTCTCGTTGTTTATAAGCAGCGAAGAACTGTTTTTTAGCTCACCTGAGCACGAAGTACTCAAGGTGAGCTTTTGTGGTTAGGTGGATGTCCGACGTCCGTCGTTCGTCGTGCGTCCGGTCAACATTTGCCTTGTATTCACTCTAGAGGCCACATTTTTTGCCCGATCAACCTGAAATTTGGTCAGAATGATTGTCCTGATGATATCTCGGACGAGTTCGAAATTGGGTCAACTGGAGTCATAAACTAGGTCACAGGGTCAAGTCTTAGAAAAACCTTGTATGCACTGTGGATGCGACATTTTTTGTCCGATCAACCTGAAATTTGGTCAGAATGATTGTCTTGGTGAAATATCGGAGGATTTTGAAATTGGGTCAAGACGGGTCAAAAACTAGGTCATGGGGTCAAATCTTAGAAAAAACCTTGTATGCACTCTAGAGGCCACATTTTTTGCCCGATCAACCTGATATTATGTCAGAATGATTTTCTTGATGAAATCTCGGATGATTTTGGAATCGGATCAACTGCGGTCAAAAACGAGGTCACGGGGTCAAATCATAGAAAACATTGTATGCACTGTAGAGGCCACATTTTTTGCCCTTTCAATCTGAAATTAGGTCAGAATGATTGTCTTGATGAAATCTCGGAGGATTTTGAAATTGGATCAACTGGGATGAAAAACTAGGTCACGGGGTCAAATCATAGAAAAACTTTGTATGCATTCTAGAGGCCACTTTTTTGCCCAATTAATCTGAAATTTGGTCAAAATGGCTGTCTTGATGAAATCTTGGATGAGTTTGAAAATGGGTCAACAGGGGTTAAAAACTAGGTCACGGAGTCAAATCTTAGAAAACCTTGTATGCACTGTGGATGCGACATTTTTGCCCGATGAACCTGAAATTTGGTCAGAATGATTGTCTTAATGAAATCTCGGACAAGTTTGAAAAAGGGTTAAATGGGGCCAAAAACTAGGTCACGAGGTCAAGTCTTAGAAAAAACTTTTATGCACTCTCGAGGCAATACTTTTTACCCAATCAATCTGAAATTTGGTCAGAATGATTGAATTGAAGCAATTTTTGATGAGTCAAAACTAGGTCGAGGAGTCAAATCATAGAAAAAACCTGTAAGTCAACCTGAAAATTGTAAAAAAAAAAAAAAAATAATCTCAAGTTGTATAGAAGCAACAGCATTGTTTAGCTTAGTGACATTTTCATCATTCTCTTTCTAAACTTGCTTTTGAAAATTTTAGACAGTAAATTCAAGTGAGCGATTTAGGGCCACTATGGCCCTCTTGTGTTTTTCTTTTCTTTTTTGAAATTTCAAACGATATTTTGGAAAATATGAACCAAAATCAGGTTAATTTACAATACGGTTTGATCAAAAAGGATATTATATAGTAACATTTGTGACAAAATCTGATTATGAATCAAATACCAAGACCCTGAACATAACAAAAACGGACACAGAAATGAGCGAACACAAAATCGGCACATTTAACCTCCACAAAAAAGTTTAAAATGAATCTCTGATTTGATTGGTATGTGATTTTTTTTAGTTATTGTTAGTGAATAGGCCCCTTTAATAAATCTGACCCGAGGACTCACTAAGTCGAGTTATATCCAGAAAATTTTGAATTACTTGGATACTGGCAAACCGTTCAAAATGCTCTCTTCCTTTTGTAAAGAATTTCACTTCAAAAAAACAATAACACAATTTTGATAATTAGAAGAACCATCATCATAATGCTTTTGAAATTTACATAAAGGATTTGAGGATATAAATTGTGAACATTTAATATATATATTTGCTTTTATCAAAAATACCCAATACGGATCAAAACTGATTCAAATTAAAGAACAATATGAGAAAACAATATAGGAACCATATGGGTACATGATGGGTAATTATTGATTAAAATGGTCCCAAATTATTCCCGGCATGTAGGACCCAAATAACCGAAATCTTGGTACCACATGGGTCCCTGATGGGTATTTTTAAGTCCATATTGGTCTCATATGTTGCCCATTTAAAAGACCTGGGAACCATGTGGGTCCATTATGGTCAATTGTTTACCCATTGGGATCCCATATAGCTTACCCATGTTGGACCCATCCAGAACCCGGTTGCACATCCCGTCTGGGTCCCACATGGGTTGCCCATATAGATCCCCGCAAAATCTCTGCTGCCTTGGTCATCTCTACCGACGTCTCCAGTGGTTGCGAACCGAATTTTTTGTTGTTGTTTATTTGGATTAACATCGCTTTCAATATGGCGGCGGCTGCATCTATGATTTTCTGTCGTTTCTATCAGTACGTCCAAAACATTTCACCCGAGCCACCAGATGCCCACGTAACACTCACTAATGGTGGGGGACTACTACGATTGATAACGACATTTGACAAATGTAGGAGGAAATGTGCTGAGCTTGGAATCGTACCCGCTACCACTTTTGGGAGCCTAGGCCTGTTTTACAAAACATCTTACGATATTTTTTTGCGTAAAAAAAGTTGTTTCTAGATTAGTAATTAAATATGGAATTCTGCTAGGCATCATCTCATTGGAATTGTATTCTAAAGAAACCGTGTTGTAAAATAGTGAATCGACCGCACTAGATAGACAAACTCTGTACAGGGCGACCCGATTAACGGAAATACAAGCTCTAAGCATATGGGCAGTCTTACATCTGTCCTTTTCCGATAGCTTGATATACCTGTTTCAATAGAAAAGAGCGGAGAGTTTTGTGTGTGTCAGTGATAAGGAATACGTGTGATTGAAGAACAAAGATCGCTCGAAATGGACTTTGGGTAGCTCAACTCGAGTATGTGACAAAACTGACCCAGAAGTGTCAAACGCACTAGCCCGAACGCGGTGCAACGGGTAAAAATCTTGCCTCGGTGTAGTCTCAATAGTAAGCCCGATATGTACATTTACTCTGAAAAAATCCAAAACTGACGAAGAAGTATGTAAAGTTTCTAATTTTTTCCAACGTATACACGACTAATCACAGTTAACTATCTGTAGGTTGTTAAATACGATAATGAATGAAAACTTGCCTCAAACCAAATTTTAATTCATTAAAAAAAGAATACCAGTACTCAGAATTCTCGAGGACGGGGGCTTAAAAGGTTTTAGCATTTTAACCCTTTCCTGTTTTACAAAATTTTGGACCTGTCCAAATTCAAAGGTGTTGCAGACGAAAATTTAAAGCAGATTTAATTTGAAAAATAACCATTCAGTAGGGTAGAAAATAGTGTGGAAAAAGGAGAAATTGCTTGTCGGAAGCAATTTCTTCTTTTTTCACAATGTTTTCTCCATCATAAAATCACAGGCACGTAAAAAGCAGGGATTAAACAGCAAAGGGTTAAGGTGCTTTTTGCCATACCATAAGGCGATCGTACTATAATTAAGGCGTACTTACGTGGACTCTTTCACAGTATAATTGAAAGTGGACAATATCTTGTCGCCTTGTTTTTAAGGAGACCTAGAGGGGAAAGCACCACGGTCATAAGCTCCCAAATCACAAGGTTATTGGTTCGATCCAAGACGACGGCACTCATCCTTTCCGACAATTTATCTCCCACCAATGAGTTGATAATCGTAGACCTATGTGGGGTAGCAGCTGGAGGCCAGGAAATGTTTAAAGGTAGTACTGGTGGGAGAAATAACAGGAATCCATTGTTATGTGCTCCCATCCACTCGATATAACTGAAAGATTGTTGAAAGCGTTGTTAAATCCAATTCAAACAAAAAAGATAAAACCAAAGAATACGAGTACAATTTCAGAATCTTTTCCTTTTTAGCTTACCTTAGCCCGAAGTGCTCAAGGGGAGCTATTATAGTTATGTGGATGTCCGTGCCCAAATTACCTTGTATGCACTATAGAGGACTCATATCTTGTCCGACCACCCTGAAATTTTGTCAAAATGATTGTCTTGATGAAATCTCGAATGAGGTCGGAATTGGGACACTTAGGTTCAAAACTAGGTCACGGGATAGAATCTCATTTATAACTTTTATGCACTCTTGCGGCCACATCTTTTTCCCGATCAACCTGTAATGTGCTTAGACTTATTGTCTTGATGGCATAGGCAAAACACGAGGTCGCGTGGTTAAATCTTAGAAAAACTATGTATGTACTTAAGAGGCTACATCTGTTGCCTGATCAAACAAAATTTGACCAGAAGGATTGTCTTGCTTAAATTTCAAACAAATTTGAAATTTGGTCAACTGGGGTCAAAAACTAGGGTATGGCGTCACACCTCAGATATACCTTGTATGCACTATAGAGGCCATTTTTTGCCCGATCGAACTAAAATTTGGTCAGGACGATTGTCTCGATTTAATTTAAATGAATTCGAATTTTGGTTAACTAGGGCCAAAAACTAGGTTAAAGGGTCAAATCCTAGAAAACCCTTGTATGCACCCCAGTGGCCACATTTTTGCCTAATCAACATGAAAATTGGCCAGAATGATTGTCTTGATAAAATCGCCGACGAGTTCAAAATTGGGTCAACTTGGGACAAAATCTTGATCCAAGGGTCAAACCTTGGATATACCTTGTGTGCACTCTATAGGCCACCATTTCTAACCGATTTACCTAAAATCTAGTCAGAATTATTGTTCTGATGACATCTCAAAAAGAGTTTGAAATTGGGTCAACTTGGGTAAAAAAGTAGGTCACAGGGTCAAATCTTAGAATTATCCTGTATGCACATTTATCCCTTACTTACCTGATTTTTGATCAGAATGCTTCTATTATTCATTAGTTCCAAATTTGGTCAACTGGGGTCAAAAAGAAGGTTAGGGGATCAAAATATAGAAAAACCTTGTATGCAGCCTAGAAGCCAAATATTTTGCCGAATCAATCTGAAGATTGGCAAATAGGGATTCCCAAGTTGTGTAGAAGCAACAGCATTGCTCAGCTTAGTGACATTTCATCATCCTTTTTCAAAAGCTCCATTAAAAGAAGTGCTCAAGGTGAGCTATTGTGGGTAGGAGGATATCCGACGTCCGTCGTGCGACGTCCGTCATCAACATTTGCCTTGTATGCACTCTAGAGGCCACATCTTTTGCCCGATCAACCTGAAATTTGGTCAGAAAGATTGCCTTGATAAAATCTCGTTTGAATTCGAAATTGGGTTAATTGGGGTCAAAAACTAGGTCACAGGGTCGAATCTTAGAAAAGCCTTGTATGCAGTCTAGAGGCCACATTTTATGCCCGATTAACCTGAAATTTGGTCAGAATGATTGTCTAGATGAAATCTCGGACGAGTTCGAAATTGGGTCAACTGGGGTCAAAAACTAGGTCACGGGTCAAATCATAGAAAAACCTTGTATGCGCTCTAGAGAACACATTTTTTTCCCTGAACAACCTGAAATTTGGTCAGAATGATTGTCTTGATGAATTCTCGGACGAGTTCGAAATTGGGTCAACTGGGGTCAAAAATTATGTCACAGGGTCAAATCTAAGAACAAGAGGACCATGATGGTTCTATATCTCTCACCTGTGTATCTTTGTCTAAATTAACTGTTATCAAATTTTCCAGCAAAAGTCGTAATTGTACTCTTAAGACTTGTGATCTTTAGAGTGTTAACAAGAATTTTTCATCAAGGCCCCTTTTCCCGTGATATGACACAGATCCTTTCCATTTTCAACAGGGTTCATCCTTTTGACTTGACAAACATTCTGACAAGTTTCATGAAGATTGGACCATATTTGTGGCCTCTAGAGCTTTATCAAGAAAATTTTCATAATGGCCACTTTTCCTGTGTTATGACACAGATCCTTCCCATTTTCAATAGGGTTCATCCTTGTGACCTGACAAGTATTCTGACCAAGTTTCATGAAGATTGGAAAATAATTTGTGGGCTCTAGAGTGTAAACACTTAAATTGTTGACGTCTGACGATGCACAACGGACGACGGATGACACACATCCAATGATCACAAAAGCTCACCTTGAGCACGATGTGCTCAGGTGAGCTTAAAACCTTGTATGTGCTCTGGAGAACACATTTTTTCCTGAACAACCTGAAATTTGGTCAGAATGATTGTCTTTATGAAATCTCAGACGAGTAAGAAATTGTAAAGAAGCAACAGCATTGTTTGGCTTAGTCATTCATCATTCTATTTCTAATACTTCTTTTGAAAATTTAAGACAGTTCATTCAGGTGAGTGATAAAGGGCCACTATGGCTCTGTTGCTAAGACGATGTGAGTGATTAAGGGCCACTATGACCCCCTTGTTTTGTGTAAAAATGCGGTATCGTGATTGGGCTTTATCATGCAATTAATTTGAAAATTGTCCCACATTAAACACATGGCATTGAACTTAATGGAAATTTTTGTTCAGTCCTTACTGCATTTCAGGCCTTTGATCTAAGATTAGACAAAAAATTTGACCCCACTTAGTGACCCTTACTCGAACTTCAACTCGAGATATTATGTAAACAGATATTCTGACCCTTTCCAAGACAAATAACCAAAGATATGGTCTCTAGAGTGCACACAAGGCTTTTCTTAATTTGACCTTGTGACTTATTTTTGGACCCCACTTGACCCAATTCAGACAACATTTCTTACCAAGTTTCAGGGCATTTAAGCCAAAAATATGGCTCATAGAGTTCACACATGGTGTTTCAAAATTTTTGGCCAAGTGACCTAGTATTTGACCCAATTTGAGCATTCAAGATTTCATGAAGAAAAGTATTCTGATCAAATTTCAATAAAAAAAAATTACTGGACAAAAGATATGGCATCTGGTGTGCACAAAAGGTTTCTTTTAAAATTTCACTCTGTAAACTAGCTATTTTTTAAACACACTTGACCAAATTACAAATTTGACAGAGGTCACATTCAGACAACTAATTTGACCAAGTTTCAAGACATTTTGGCCAAAAATGTGACCTTTAAAGTGCACATAAGATATTGACAGACGACAAAGGATGGACGCCGGACACAGCTTGAAGACAAAAGCTCAACATTCATACTCAGGTGAGCTTATAAAAGCAAAAGAGACAGAATAGCCCTACACAGCTTACCTGAACTTTATTGGGCCAATGGATATCAAACAAGTAACATTCTGGTAAAGTTTGATTCAAATTTGCTTCTGGTTGAGGAGATGTTATTTCAAGAATTCAGTCAAAAAGGACCTGTCCTGCCCCACCCATATTTAGTGCCCTATAACAGATTGTTGGGCCAGTAATTTTTCAAAGTCACCTTAGAAAGATTGATTCTTGTCAACTTTCATTGAAAATAGACCATTAGTTTAGAAGGTGTTATTCAAAGATTTCAAAATTGGAAATTAAAGAATGTATCCCTTTAAGCCATAAGCCTGCAGGCCATTTTCTAAGATGGCCACCAGGCTTATTGGCTTTAAGTGATGCACATTGTTAAGCAATCTTTCCTACCGTTCTTTACTTAAATGGTATGAGCTTGAGTATATCTTTGACAAAATTGGTGCTTGTATCAAAAAGTGAAAGATTTTTTGGGTACTGGGCCCCCTATTTTGGTTGAAAGCCTCTATTGGTATTAATATTGAGGAAAAGATTCATAGAGATTTGAGGGTTACAAACTGCCCCATACAACAACACCTGTCCAGTATTTGGGGGGGGGGGGGAATTAATCAAAATTTCTCGAACAGGGTCACCTAAGGAACATTTCTGATAGGTTTGATTAAAAATTCACTCATTGGTTACTGAGGTGTTTTAAGTAATTCATTATAACGCATAGTGGATCCCAAATGACCCTTAAAGCTCCCCTTGAGCACATTGTACTCAGGTGTACTAGCAATACTGATTTTACACATATGTTATCTAAGCAATTTACGACAATGTAGGAACAGCATAAAATAAATATTAAAAAATAAATAGATTCCAGTAGAGGACAACCATAGATAGCATTTCAAGAATTCTTCTATTGGAAGGTAGTCAGTATTTCAGTCAAATAAGCCTTAATTCATCCAATTTTTCAAAAGTTATGACTGGTTATAACTTAACCAATTTAAAATGAAATTTGGTTTGAAGTAACAAAATATTGTGGGAAAAGGAGAAATTGCTGTAAAAAGTACATATTTCACAAGTATGAATTCAAAGGGCTATAGAATCTTGAAACAGATAGGGAATATTATAGAAAGCCAAATAAATGGTAGATTAGTTTATCAATAGAGGAAAAATTGATTGTTCTTTAATTCCATTTCTATCAAATGTAAGCTATTGTTCTGATTAGAAAAAATATATTTGCACCTTTATAAACAAAATATTGAGCATGCACTTAATTTGTATTATCTTTTTTTAGAAAACAGTATCCTACATAGTTAAAAATATTTATTTGAGCTTGATGTCATCAAATTCTAAGAGACAAAGAGAAACTTTTAATAATTTTTTAAGAACTCATGTTAGTATGAACAAAAATCTGAATCACACAAATATATTAGTCTACCTCTTGTAGCTATAATTTGTGATCAGTTTATAGTTTCATACCTACATGAATTCAAAAAAAAATCTGTTCATGTGTTACATAAATTTAAAACAAGTGGCAGAGAAACAGAGTAACCTTGACAAATGCAAAGTTTTGTCATCCTGAACTCTGTGCTGGATTTTTAACTTAAGATTTCAGTCTTCCACCCTATGCAATACCTCATTTACTACATAGAGGATATTGAATGAGTGGTCATTGAATACCGAATTTATTAAACGTGTCATTTATAAACAGATAACAAGAGGCCCAAGAGGGCCTGTATCTCTCCACTGGCTTTAAAATATTTAGACTTTCATTAAATAAAGCTTACTTTTAAATGAATACATTTTACACTCTGAAATATCCTAAAACCTTTTCTATAATGATTAACTGGTTCTGGTGCACATTGCACCAACATACTCAATCACAATGACCCTGCATCCCTTTACTCATCTTATTAAAACATAAGGTACAGAGGGAGATGTTGTTCAAAAATTTTGGGCTCAAAATAGGCCCTGCCTACCACGCACATATTTATGGACCAATAAAAAATTCTTGAACAATTTAAGTAAATAGCCACCCAAGAAACATTCTGTTAAAGTTTCATTGAAATTGGCTGATTGGTTCAGGTGGAGATATCATTCAAAGATTTTGGGCTCAAAATAGGCCCCGCCCTGCCACGCACATATCTATAGACCAATCAAAATTTAGCAAACAATTTAAGTAAAGGGTCACCCAAGGAACATTCTGTTAAAGTTTCATTGAAATTGACCTGGTGGTTCAGGAGGGGATGTTGTTAAAAGATTTCAGGCTCAAAATAAGCCCTGCCCTGCCACGCCCATATTTATGGGCTAATCAAAATTTCTTGAACATTTTAAGTAAAGGGTGACTTAAGGAACATCCATGCCAAGTTTTATTGAAATCGGCCCAATGGTTTGGGAGGAGAAGATTTTCAAAGATTTCAAAGTGGAAAAAATGCCACGCCCTGCCACGCCCATATTTGGAGGTCAATCAAATTTCTTTGAACAATTTAAGAATAGGGCCACCCAAGGATCATTTCTACCAAGTTTCGTTAAACTCTGCCCATTAGTTTGGGAGGAGAAGATGATTAAAGAAAAAGTTTACGCACTGACAGACGGACACATGAATGGATGCACGACGGACACTCCAGCATGACATAAGCTCCCTGGCCTTCGACCATTGGAGCTAATACTGAGGCTGCGCCAAGTTTTATCTGTTTTAGATGATGAGCTTAATAATTTCCGTATTTTATGAGCACAAATTTGATATTCTTTTTATAATATGGCCTTAATTTTTGCAGAAAACATCAAAATTCTCCAAATTCAACATTTTAATTTTCCTTGAAACTTATTACGCCGTTTAAAACTGACGTCACATAATATAAATTATGACGTCTTTTTCGCAGTTACAAAAAAGCATTGCCATTCGCTCTGTGAGCTAATTTGCATAGTTATTCCACTGGTTGATTGATTGATTGAATGGAGTTTAACGCCGCTTTCAACATTATTTCAGTTATATCGCGGCGGCTGGAGCACCTAAAAATGGATTCCTGGTATTTCTATCACCATTACAACCACCACATTCTTTCCTAGCCTCCAGCTGCTATCTCACATAGGTCTACGATTATCAACCCATTGGTGAGAGAAAAATAGTCTGAAAGAATAAGTGCCGCCGTCTGGGATCAAACCCGCGAAATTTTTATTTTGACAGTCAAACGCGCTACCAACTGGGCTATGACGGCGGCTTATTCCACTGGTGTTTTACACCCATGTAATATCAAAAATAATCAACGGGGTTATTAATTCTCTCCCGCAACGTAGGTCATATCATAAAAGCCAGTAGATGGAGTTGAAAAATACAACAATCATGCTAGATACATTGAATAAATAAGCTGACTCACCCTGCATTCAGGATGACAAACATGGTGCAAAAACATTCTGCACATTATACCCCGCTTTGCATGTAAGCTTGCATGCAAAGCAGCGTAATATTTGCTAATACATGTAGTTTGCATATCTTTGTCATCCTGAATACAGGGCAAAATCTTTACTTTTTCTACTTCACTGCTGGTTTGTTTTCAAGTGATTTATCAAATATATGAGACCTTTCACATGAAAAGGGACCATCTGGGAAGTTTGTAAAATGTTGTGACTGTTCAGACTGCACAATTTGCACAGACTGAATAAGGTTGAAACTTAAGCAAATTACAAAATTCCTGAATCTAGAATGATTATTCTTTCTTCCTATCGAGTTATTTCAAAAATTCGCCTATTGGTTGATCTTTGCTGGATCCAATCCCTTTTTAAAATATTCATTTTACAGAGTTCCCTTGTGTTCCCTTTTTGCATGGTGGGTCACAAATATATAATCTGTAAATAATAAAATCCCTTTTAGCCCTGCTACTGTTCATGTTTTCCTACTTTACACAAAGCCTTGCCAGACAGTTTAGACTAGGATCAGCCTGCACAGATGCTAAAACTGATCTTAGCCTTCATTGTTTGCTTTCCACATCATTATTGTTGAGAAAACCTCGGCCAGACAAATTAAGATGTCCTAAAACATTTATGGCTCAGTGCAAAATAGTTGTAACTGCCTATATGTTTATAGGCAGTTACAACTGTTTTGCACTCAGCCATTGATATGGCAATAAATTTGTCCGAAATAAAACACAAATTCTGTATGATGTGGGTCAATAAATTTTATTTACCTGCAGCTCTATATATAACTAGAAATGTGTCACAGACATGGATACCACTGCAAATACTCAATATTTACATGTGATCTATTTGACTTTCAACTGTGACCTTGACCCTCTGCGGACAAACTCTACATGTTACTAGTTCTCACACAGAGAAACAACTGCACATATTAGTTTTGAAATTCATCTATAAATGTATAAGTATGCCCTTGTAAAACGTTAATATACCCACGCAAACAGTTTCAACACAGGGAAACAACTGCACATATAAATTTTGAAATTCATCAATTAATGAATAAGTATACCCAAATAAAACGTAAAAATACCCACATAAACACAGAAGTAACTCTACATCCCTGTTGCTTTTTCATGGAAGATGCATAAAAGGGCACAGTATTCTAGCTTCAAACAATTTTTGGGGCACTAAATATAATTATCTGAATAATTAATCTATATAAAGGGTTAAGGGTCTGTAAAAATGAGCATGCCGATGTCAAATTGCCCCTGTGCTTGGATCACTGTATGAGTTTATTTCCTTTTGACTTGACCTCATCACTTGACCATTGCATCAAAATGCACTCTTGTTTTTGTTGTATCAAGCTGCCTCATGAGTTTCACATTTGGTTTCCGTCCAAGTAGTCCATTCCAATCTACAACCATCATTCCCCGAGTATATTTGCCGTGTAATTCTACAGTTGCATACACTTCATGCGTGTCAACAACAACAGATGGATCAACAACTGTCACCATGGCATTCAGGTCACATGATCTATAAATTGGCATTTTTCGAACATGTTTTTGTGCATGAACAGCTACTTTTAATATGGCCTTATTAAATCTGCCCTTTTTGGTATCTGTCTCCACCCATTTGTCAAACCAGTCCTACATAAGAAATAGAAACTAGACTGTTACAAAGCTGACTAATACCCCCCTACAAGTGCTATTCAATAATGAAAAGCTATTTTCCATCAAAGAGCCATAACTCTGTCAAAAGTCAATGGATCATAACAAAGATATCACTCGCACATCTCTGCCTGACACTGATCAAAAATATAAAGTTTCAATGAAATCCTCCTCCCCCATTAGTTGCTGAGAAATTGAGTGAATGCTACAGACAGACAGGCCAACAAGCTGACTCCTAAATAGCCATATAATACATAGTTTAGGGGACATTACCTTGGGTTTTCGTTTGAAAACAGGAGAGCTTAAGAAGAACATGTCCATGTGTTGGACCGACATTAAGCAGCTTGGATATAAAACATTAAAATACTATCTGATTGTGAACAAGACTATGGGTCCTTAGCTACCAATTAAGTATATAGTAAAGTCCCAGTTCAGACTAGGCAGATGCTAGTGATAGGCAGATCAATTGATTATAAACAATGATCAGTTGGTTTAGGCTTCTGATTATGATAATTGACAAAGAAGTTTCATGATCGGTTGATGTTCCCAACACATGAATGAAAGCCATAGCATATTATTTTTGAAACTAACCACAGTAATTGATGGTTCTGGGTGAAACAGTTGTAACTGCCTATATGTTTATAGGCAGTTACAACTGTATCAAGCTGAACCATGGAGTTGGTAGTAAAATCTGCAGAATGAGTTTATATGTCATGAGTTTTAACTAAGCTTTCATGTTTCATTTTTGAAAGGATGATACTGGGAGTGCTGTATTAAGGTAGCAATGGACACATGGCGTCAATTTTTTCCAAAAATGTTTTTTTTTCCAGGTCACATAATTATGTTGTAGATTAACATTGTGTAGTCATTATATCAAAATTTGAAGGTACCTTTCCACGCTCGTTTTCATGCTAGAGTTATATGCCCTTGAGTGGTATAGGCCATTTTTCAGTAAAACAGTAATATTTGTTTTAGGTCTAGTATTAACTCTGTACTAGGTTATAGCTATAAAACACATACATTTTGATAGACCTTATACATGTACACAATGGCTATTGACAAGAAAATTTCTCTATGATCAAATTACATTTGCACTATTCCCTTTCAAAAGTTAAAAAGTGCACTAATTTTTGTAATTTTACTAGGTAAAAATGCCACAAAAACCTATTTTTTGAAGAAATTACCCAGTGATTTTTTCTTATTTTCCAACATGTATATAACCCATATTTTTCCTTTATTTGGTAAAAAATTCAGCATACCTTTCCATGCAAATAAGAAAGTTTTTCGTTATTTTTCAGTGTCCCCCCCTAATCGCATGACGGTTTTAACACATTTTTATTGTTAAATTAAATGATCCAGTCACTCAATTAGTATCAAATGTTGAAAAGAAGCTAAATTATGAAGTTTTACCATCATCATTGTACGTTATTTCCATAAGTAGAATCTTACGAAAACCGGTCTTTTTAAACAATGCACAAGAAGAGCCGTAAAATAAACAAAAACCCACTTCCGGTTTATAGAGTCGGGAGGCTGCTGTCCATTGCCACCTATATTTCTAAGAAAATGATTGTACAATGGATCATTAGTTGATTTACTCTTCCAACTAAAAAAACGATTATTGATTGAGATTACAAAGCCATTGCCCAACTCTCGCAGATGCATTGATCCGATTTTTAGCATTGGGCACCAGTCACATGAAATTGTTGAAAATGTAATGCGAGACTCAAATCTGAACTCAAAACTGCACAGTCTCCCATTTTGATGCAATAGCTATGTAAATCATGGTGTAGTCAAGGGATACATGTTTGTGACCATTTTCCCTTTCAAACTCTTCTTTTCTTCTCCATGTGAGTTTTTTTTCAACTCGTACAGATATTGGACTAGTCTAAATTTTGTTGTCTTGTTATGGTTATCTTGTTAAGAATCTTCCAGATCACTACTAACTTATCATCTTGTATCAATAACAGAACCATGCAACTTGAATATTTCTAACTTAAATGTATACCATTTACTTAAGAATGTTAGGATCAACGACATCAATACCCTTTATGTTTCAGTATTAATAGAGGACTTGTAAAATTGGATGTTTTGTCATTTCGAGCGTTCAGTGCAAGAGTGTACTTAGTGTATGTACAATGTATATACACTTAGTACAGTCTTGCGCTAATCCCTTGATTTGCAGATTTGAATCCTAGCTGTATTGCTGCACGAAGTATGTCTGAGTCGTGTTTTCTGAGTAACTGCTCAGTACTGGTGAAAGTAAGGAGGTAATCATATATCGATGGCTCAGTGCAAAAGTTATAACTGCCTATATGTTTATAGGCAGTTATAACTGTTTCGCACTGAGCCATCAATATGCACTCTTCACTGTGATTACACTGAAGAATTGTTTAAACCTCTTTAAACAAATTAGCATAAACCATCATAAAGGTTGAAAAATGAAAGCATTGTTTAGCAAATGGCCTAAATTAAAAGGAAAACAACTTAAATTTAGTATAACCATATCAAGGTGTTAGCAAACAATGAAATCACTATCATTAATGAAGAGACAAACACCTTATCCTTTAGGCATTGTTAAGGTAAAGGACCCGTAATACATGTAGTTTCACAAGATTAAAAAATTATGATCATTCACAATGTTAACCAGTTAACCAAGGTCCCTTATGATTTCATTAGGAGACCTCAGTTAACACTGTTAAATCATTACTTCCCAGACACTGTCAAACTATAATGGCTCCACTACCTTGATAAATATCAATGCTAAGGACTCAAAATAGATTGTCAAAAATTAATGTGACTATGTTATATCTAGGGAGAAGGTGTGCATGCATAAAAAACACCTGTTTCTATAATGTTAAGGAACCTACCCATGGAAGACCTGTAGCGGATGTTAGATTGATTTCCCATGGATGTAGGTCAATCATGATTCCAATTTCATTTAATACCACAGCGGCAGCATCTGGATCAGAAGCAAAATTGAATTCTCCGCATACTGTACTGTTGCCTTTTCCTTAAAAGACATTTGAGCCTGTGTGTGACATTTCCAACAATTTGAAATGTGCATGGGGTGCTAACAATGAGCAGCATAGGCATCCACCTACTGTAAATATAATGTAACCTGATGGTGTACAAGTACTTTGAGACCTTATCTATCTACTAAATGCATAGCCAAGACTCGGGTCAGACTGTGCCGATGCACAGATTGGTCGGAGTCTTTGCTATGTACATATATCAAATTGTTGGAAATCTCATGCACAGGCTCATTTAAACTAGAATTTAGACAGAATATAATTGTACTGAATCAGAGGGTATAAAACTTTTCGAATTCTCAAATCAAATTTTTCTCAAATTTCAACTTGAAATTAAAGTCATAATTCTGTTGTAATATTAATATAAATGTATGAACATAAAAGCTAATATCAATAAGAAGTTATTTATCACAACTTATTAATATCATCTTTTATGCACATAAAATTATTTGAATTATAAATTTGAGAAAATTCTCAGTTGAGAACAAAAATAAGCTCTATAACCTCGGGCCCAGATCTTGTGCCCCCTAGGGCCTCAACTATATAGATACAAGTATTTTTCATATATCACTTCAGCCCTGGAACTAAGAAATCTCACTAAATATATATGAAGAAAAACATGGCAGCATCTAAATCATATGCGCAAAACAATTATGTAAACTATCAAAACCTTTTGATTATTAAAGCTACAAAATACACCAAGAAATCCTTGGTGAAATTTAAGATAAACTGATGTGAGACAAGGAGACTACTCAAAAATGTTTAGAAATAGTCATTTCCATATAAATTGTACAGCATGAATCAAAAGAGCACTGCATGCACTTACAAACATTTGGATGTCAGATAAGGGATGAAAAAATTTGGTAAAACAAGAGGGCCACACTGAGTTAACTGTCTTAAGATCTGACCTCTCAACCTAGTGTTAAACCAAACTTGACCCAAATTCAAACCAGACTGAGATTTCATGAAGACAATCGATCTAAGCAATTTTACGGAAGATTGGGCAACAAATATGGCTTCTAGAGAGTCAACAAAGTGTTCCAAGATTTGACCCTGTGACCTCATTTTTGACCCAACTTGACAGAATTTTGAACTTATCCTAGATTTAATCAAGACATTGATTCTGGCAAAGTTTTAGGAATGAATGGGCAAAAAATATGGTTTCTAGAGTGTCTACAAGGTTTTAACATTATTTGACCTTGTGACCTCATTTTTGACCCAACTTGACCCTATTCTAAACATGACCTAGATTTCATCATGACATTGATACTGACCAATTTAAGGTTGATTGAGCAACAAATATGGCTTCTAGAGTGTTTACAAGGTTTTCCCTAAATTTGACCCCATGACCTCTTTTTGACCCCACTTGACCCACTTTCGAACTTGACTTAGATTTCACTACGACATTGATTCTGACCAATTTTCAGGATGATTGAGCAAAAAATATGGCTTCTATAGTGTCTACAAGGTTTGTCTAAGATTTGACCCCATGACCTCAATTTTGACCACACTTGACCCAATTTCGAACTCGTCTAAGATTTCATCAAGATAATCATTCTGACCACTTTTCAGGATGATTGAGCAAAAGTATGGCCTCTAAGAAGTCTACAAGGTTTTTCGAAGATTTGACCCCTTGATATCATTTTTGACCTACTTGACCCAATTTCGAACTTGACTGAGATTTTACCAAGATAATTATTCTAACCACTTTTCTGGATGATTGAGCAAAAAGTATGGTCTCTAGGGTGTCTACAAGGTTTTTCTAAGATTTGACCCATTGACATCATTTTTGACCCAACTTGACCCAATTTCGAACTTGACTTAGCTTTCACCAAAACAATCATTCTAGCCAATTTTCAGGATGATTGAGCATCCACAAAACCTCACCTTGAGCACTTCTTGCTCAGGTGAGCTAAAAAGGGGCATGGTTTGTACAAAAGATTAATTCTTTATCCTCCTTTATTATATAGTATTCTCTTCTAATAATGAATATATATTTCACATATAAGTGCCTTGAGTAATGCCAAAGATAATACAAAATGAAGGTTTTCAAACAACACTTCAGAACCTATAGCAATACTTCCCATGGCTTGTGCAAGTGTTTGAAATAGAGGAGTCAACGACCCCTTTAGTTTAGTATGAAATTCTTGGAGTCAAATCTGTTTCAAAGGGGTCAAACAACAAAGAGAAAAATAATATTAATTGGAATTTTGATGGTTTTGTAAAGAGATATTCAGTAATCACTTCATTTGTTAAATTTTAGATAGTATAAAGAATGAATAAGAGAAAATAAGGGATAAAACCTAGTTCTGACCCTAAAATTTTTTTCCAAGGGGGTCACAATTACCCTTTTGGAAAAATTTCTAAGGGTCAAAATAAGACATTTTTAGATTTTTAGGGTCCTAAATCCTGGTTCAGGGGTCAAAAAGGAGCCCTGCCATCCAAAATTAGCTTATACACTTTTTCTGAATTGTATCATTGTAATGATGCCATGAATTTTGCCATATATTCTCTAAAACATAAATGTTACAAAGTGACTGATCAGGGACTCCGTTTACAAAAACTGTATTTGTTAAATTTATCTCATTCTTTTGGAAAATAGACCATATGTAATTTTATCTATATCTAAAGGACTTTAGGTGAACGCTTGGTACAAAAAAAATATCCCAGTTAAGCTTACTGTTAAAAAGTCAATTTGAACAGTATGCATGATTTTAGTTAAGATTTAGTTAATCTAGATGGAATAAATATTAGGTTTCCGTGGAACAGAAGACAAAGGGAAAATTAATTTAAACAATACATCCATTGTCTAAATATACATGTAATTCATGTATACAAGAGCTTATAACTTAACTTGGTTGTGCTTGGAAAATAGAAGACTGTATTGAGTGTTACAATGGATTGGCTCAAATTTTGTTATCGAAATGGAGTTCCTGATTTTCCCCTTTTTGTATAACATCTAAATTAGCTCTACTTTCATGCAATCTTTTAGATATATGAGATATATGGCAAGTGATTTCAATCTTGATGCATTAGATTTTATTAACTACTAAACTGAACACTTTAGAACAGTCTTACCAAAGGATTCCATTGAGTGCCGATAGAATTTTGAAGAGAAAAAATAAATCTCTTGGTAAATATTGACATCTGTTTCACTTATCTTGACATATCAAAAGGTTTGACAAAAACTATCGAATGCCTATGTATTGATAGGCACTAACAACAATTTTGCACTGACCCCTTGATATGATGTTTGTATACCTTGTCATGCTGAACCATATAAAACCTGAATCATTTAAATTTTAAAAGAAATGTTTGTGAAACAGTATTACCCCAAATACGACATATAGTTGAGAAAATTGACCTTGAATGATCACTTTCCATTTGTCAGAAGACCTTGACCTTTTTATCAGCAGATGATATCATTGAGATCTGACACCATGCATAATGAAATAAATGCATCTTGCATTGGCTCAGAGAAATAACCATGTCACCTTCTTAAGTTAAGTTTTGTAGACAGATGTAACCAGTAAATCCATATGCGCTTGATGGGACATACAGTCATATCTAAGCCCTTCCGCCTGCTTGAGGAAAAACTTGAGCTAAGTGGGTTGAAATGTTCCAAAAATGTTCAATTCATTTGAAAAAACATTCAAATTCAGTAGGATAGGAGTTAATGCACATCTGAAACAAGATTCTGTTCAGCATGACATGATATTCAGTTAACATGTACATAAATTGGTCCATCTTAATTCCTTTAGGGTAACAAATTAACGGGAGATAACTCTTGCAGGACAAAACAGGCAGTAAAGACTAAGATCAGACTGCACAAATGTGCAGGCGGATCTTTGTCTATACCTCACGCCAAAGCAGGAATAACAAAAGATTAGCATGAAATGGGTTAATACAAATCTGAAACAAGATAATATTCAGCATTACATAACATTTAGTTAACATGTACCCAAGGTGGTCCATCTTTATTCTCATAGGGTAACAAATTAATGGAAGATAACTCTTGCAGAACAACACAAGCAGCTTCTGGATCCATGTAAAAATTGAATTCTGCACAAGTTGACATTCTTCCCCTGGCTTGAATAGAAAACACATATCACAATATTAACCCTTGTCATGCTGAATAAATTTTGGCCAAGATTTTTTTTATCAAAATCAAAGGGCAAAAAGCAATGAAAGTATAAACTGTAGGTCAAATTTCATTTTCCAGGTTCAGCATGATAAGGGTTAATGAACTAACATACCTACTGAACTTGCTGCTGCAAAGTTACATACTGTATTATACCTAAGTATTCAGACAGGTCAGACCAAACATTGTAGACTTAGATCAAACTGTTCCAAAGAGAGCAATTTGATCAGGATCTACAACATTGCCTTGCACTTAGCCTCCTTTGCGCACAATAAATGTTTCCAATTTATTTTCAAATAATTTAGTAAAATTAATATCCATAAATTTTCATGCATTCTGAAAGGCTGAAAAATTGGTTTTATTCCTCAATGAAAATAATAGTGAGTATGCAGCTATTTTTAAGCTTGCAGGCAAAGTAGTCGTGCAAGAAATCTCTCTTATTATCGAGGAATTCTTCCACTTTTGCTCCATATCATTGAATCATAAGATATGAAGAGAGTATTCCTTTTTTTCATAGAGGTATGAAACCAATAACTAAATCACACTCATGTATGAATACCAGTGACTGGGAAAGGCTTGTGCCATGTGGCAAAGTCACATTAAAATCCAAAATGTCACATCGTTTTTAGTAAAGATTGTGCCCTTGTGCCATTCAATTTTTGTTACAAAAAAGTACGAAAAAGCCTTGAGACAAATCCATTTTAATCTAAAATGATCACAAATTTGTTACAATTATCAAATAATAATTCTTAATAATCTTGAATCACACAAAATATTTAATCATATTTAGTTAAAGATTTTGCAACCCGTAATTAGCAATTTGCTGATTCCAACTAGCACTGGCGATGATCATTTGACAGGTGGTAATTGCCTCTTTTACTAGAGTAATTGGGCTACAAAAATATTTTTTCATAGGAATTGAACTTATACTTGAATATTTGTACAGGATATACACAGATAATTTGTTTTAAGTCATGAAGGCAAGAGAAAAGTAATCTTGTTAAAAATGTCATAGGTTTTCGCGACTAAGTGTTGCTACCACAGTATTCTATTTTAGGAAAGGCTGCATGATAATCATAAATATAGGTAGGCAACAACAACAAATGGTGACATAGAAATTTGCAATTATTTTATCTGCATTTTAAGAAACATGTGGAGAAAATCTATATTTCCACACCCCTAGAGGTGATATAATATATTGCAGTTTTTCACACTAAATAGAAAATGGAAAGAATGAGTAATTGAGCCACGTTAGAAGAATATAAACCTAATTTTTTTCTGATCTGTCATACAATAAAGAATGATCTAGTAGCTCTCTAGAATAGATATATGAAAGAGAAATTGGTTCCAGTACAGGTCAACTGGAGGTCATAATTTGAAAGATAATTATCCAGAAATGTAAAATAAATATTCTAAAGTTCTGAAATTCAGACAAAAAAAGAAAATTTACCCTTGTCACACTGTGCAGTCAGATGAGGTACAGTGTTACAGCACTTTAAACATTATCCTGATGGACCCTTTATAGGTAGTTACAATTGTTTTGCACTGAGCAATCAATTTGTTAAAATAAACATGTAAACTTTCAGCTGTGACTATTGTTAGATTGTAAGACCTCTACTTTCCAAATCTGATTTGTTTGTTTGAATGGATTTTTACACCGCTTTCAACAATCTTGCAGTTATATCGCGGTGGCTGGAGCACCTAACAATGGATTCCTGGTATTTCCCTCACCACTGCTCACCATCACATCCTTACCCAGCCTCCAGCTGCTTTTTATCATAAGTCTACGATTATCAACACATTGGTGAGAGTCTGAGAGACAAATAGTCTGAAAGGATGAATGCTACAGTCAGGGATCAAACCTAGGACCTCTAGTTTCAGACCAATGCACTACCAACTGGGCTAGGAAGGCAGCTAGTATAGATGGGTAAAGGTTTTGATCATCATCATTAGACATACAGACACACAGACAGACAGACAGACAGGATACCCTCCCTTTCATACTTTGTTCGTGGGGAATAAATAAGAATTTTCTATCATGCTAGGGGTACAGATTGACTTATATAAGAATTTTCTTGTATGTAATTAATAAGAATTCTACAAAGGTTTTTTACAAAGATCATTCTTCATCAGGTACAGATACGAAGGGGTAAAGCCAAGTTAAAATCTTTATTTCTCAATGAAATCAAATATTTTGGGTAATCATTTGAATCGTTTTGATGAGAAGATTCAAATGAATACCATCAATAAAGATTTTGTACTATGAAAATTAAAATATTTTGTTTAAAATCCAAAAATACCCCACTATCTGTAGCTCTGATTCTTACCTTCAACATTGCCTCCCATTATTGTTATACTTTTTAACTTTTTGCCAAATTCTGGATCTTGTCGAATAGCCATGGCTATGTTTGTAAGGGGGGCAAGGGCTACCAGGGTTATTTCTCCTGGAAAGAAACACATATTATGGGCCTGTGTGTGACATTTCCAACAATTTCAAATGTGCACCTTGCAAAGACGCTGGCCAGCCTGTGCATTTGCACAGTCTGGTCAGAGTCTTCACAATGCCTTCACAATGCAAGATAAGGTATAAGTGTATCTGTAGATAGTCATTCAGCTTTCTTATTGCTCATTAACTCTGTCAAGGCTGTTCAATGATTTAAACTCGAGTGCAAGTCAAATTGTTGGAAATGTCGCACACAGGCTTATATGATCCCAAATTCATTATTCTCAGTACATCAGGGTTTGATACTAACAGTGTCCAGTGATTCTGAGGATCCCAAAATATTGGGAGGGATCCAATTAATTCAAAGCAAGAGATTCCATCAGGACCTTTCTTTATCCATAAAATATACTTGGTATTCTTTCAATCAGAATCATTCTTTTTCAAGCCAAGGTTCAAAGTCTACTTTGTTCCTTATGATTGTAAGGAAGAAAAGTGAAGTGAGACTTTATGGAGTTTTAACCCTTATCATGCTGAACCTGGAATATTCCTATTTTAACAGGAAGTATAGACAAAGATCACCCTGCACCTATGTGCAGTCTGATCTTAGGCAACACCACCTGTCTGACCCCTTTTAAGGCAGAGTTGTTAATTAATTTACTCTTAAAAAAAAAGATTATATACACCCTTTGATTCTAGGGATGCAATTCTGAAAGAGGATTTTAATTCAGTATGACAAGGGTTACAGATACTAGAATAGACCAACATATGTTGTTTTTTTTTTTTTTTCTCTCTCTTTAACATTCAACCTACATATCTTAACCTTGTCATTCTGATCCTGGAATATTCCTACTTTGGCAGGAAGTATGGACAAACATCAGCCTGCATATGTGCTGTCTGATCTTAGTCCATACAACCTGATTTTCCCTTTTAAACCAGAAAAGTATAAACAATTATATTTTCAAAATCAAATGTTGATTTACAATTAGGAAATACAGAGCTTTCAGCACTTTGATTTATATATAATTTTGCCAAGGTTTTTTATTCAGCATGACAAGGGTTAAGATGAAGGAATGAAGTGACTTGTCCATCTGTTTGTACCATGTTATACTAAATCGTCTGTAAAAACTGAATTTCAACAATATGTGTTTGTGAAACACTATCCCCCCCCCAACAGCATTTTTCAGATGTTTGACATTGATAGATGAGGACATCTACTATGGTGTAAAGTATATATATCAATGAAATCTACCATCATGCCAAATATGTTGAGTGTTGCTAAATTTGACCTTGCTACATGATTATGAACATTTAAGATGACCTTGACCTTAATACATTGTATTTGCAATTTTTCATTAATAAGAACTATCATCATACCAAATGTGATTATCGTATCTGGAATAGCTGAGAGATCACTTTTGGGTGAGATGTTGAGAGATCCTCTCATTTTTCTGCCAGAAATCTCATTGGGAATCCCAAGAGAAAAAAATCTCAAAGCAAAATTTAAATGAGTGAAGAATTTTGTTGGCTCAGTGCAAAACAGTCATAACTGCCTATAAATATATAGGCAGTTATAACTGTTTTGTGCTGGGCCATTGATTTGTTAAAATTTATCAACAAAAATTCTTCATTTTTCTTTCAGCTAAAAGAGGATATTTTTGCAACTGCTATTCTGAAACAGAATCATCCCTGGAATAGGCTTAAAGTAATTGACAATAAAAAATTTGGGTGTTAAGTTTTGTAGGTCTCACACAGGCACTGGGATGGTAAAACAAGATACTCCCTATCTAATCAATTGTTAACTGCTACTTTTGAATTATGACCAGCCTAAAATTGTGTAACACTATTATCTAATGGTGGATTTATTAAAAACCAAGATAATACCTGGGTATTGATTGACTAGTCTAATTAATGCATTCACAGCATGCTCTTTCTGTATTTGGTCCATTGACACTTGTATATCAAGGTTGGCATCTCCCAAGCCATCTGAACCATGATAATGAGTAGCTTCTAAACCCTCGCCAACTAGGGCTGTACTAGCCCCTTTATAAACAGGTACCTATAAATAGAAACAGAGATTCAAAGTTTTATTGAAATTCATTCCTGAAAATTAGGAGATTTTTTTTTTTTTTTTTTTGCCTAGAGGTACATGTATTTGAAAATTAATACTTTAGTATTAGTATGGTTGATTTGCCTAAAGCCGTGGGTTGTCTTTTATCCGGGCTATTAAAGAATATTGAACAAAGATAGGAAACAACTCTCAGGCTTCATTACTGAGGGGTCAAGAATTAAGACCTTGGCCCAGTCAAGTATGTCCTATGTCTTTCACGTAAGGTAGTGGAACTGTAATAGTTTTTGCAACATTTCTGAACTTATGTTCTTTCACAATGTTGACTGAGGTTTCTTAATTGAAAATCATTAAGAAACCTCGGTTAACACTGTTTAAGTTCATTACATCCTAAGTGTTGCGGAACTATTACTGGTCCACTTTGCCAAGAGAAAATAATTAGTAGTTGACCAAGTATTTGGGATGAGTACTTGCACCCTGCTATTTATATCCATTTTCCCTTCTGGACATTGTCTTCTTATCAAGCTGTAGATACAAAGTTAACCTTCGTCATGCATTCGGAACACCACTCGGCCAATCTCACGATCAACCTCGGATGTACATAGACAGACTACCGGTATTTTTAAAAATTACGGGAAACCCTTGGAAACAATCGAATCCTTATATAAATATCTTTAGATTCTTAAATAGCAGCTGAAAAATCTTAATTTTTGAGAATGATTTGTCATTCTCAAAAATTTAGATTTTTCAGCTGTTATTTACTGTAAAAGATTTAATTCTATAGATAGCGCCGGTTGTTTCTGCGCTAGTTTTTTCTTACACTGTTTCCCCCTAACAAAATGCACAATTTTGTTACATACCCATCCGCCTTAAATACATCCGAGGTCTGTTGCAGTTTACGGAAATGGCCGAGGGATGTTCCGAATGCCTCGTCATGTTGACAAGGATCAAGATCACCAACCAAATTCTTACTTTTCAATTTTGCATTTTGATTCATGTCCCAGAACATACAACTATATTAGGCAAACTTATATTGACATAAAGGTAACTATGTGACGTTTTTCAACGAAATTCCAAGCAGGTTAGAATGTATTTATAGTGAAATGTTGGTGTAAAAACCTTAAACTACAGCTTGATCAAAGCTGTAAATACCAGGTTTTAGAATTACACCATTGTTAAACAAATAATGGTTGAATAATTAGAAATTACAAATTAATGAATTATGATATATCAAAACTAATACTTTAATACGGATGTGACCAAGGAGAGTATTCCTGCACCATCCGTATTCTCTACTCATAGGAACTTAAAATTATTCCGTCCATGTAGTTCTGAATCCCCACACCCACAACCTTAGTAAAGCTGTAGAAATGAGAACTCAGAAACACATTGACTATATCGTTATAAGAAAGTGTCGTAATTGTCCATGTTTTGGAGATCTTCCTCGATGTTTCAGATTAAGGAACCCTTAAACGAAACGAAACTAAAGGACTATGACCTTGACCTTTGTGACCGAAAAACAATACGGCACTTCCTTGGGTCATAAGCAGCATTTATACAAAGTTTCATGAATCCAGGTCACCTGCTTCTTGAGTTAGGGTCCGGAAACTAAAATTGAACAAAGGCTGACTGTGACCTTGATCTTTGACCTATATGACCCAAAAACAATAGGGTACTGCCTTGGGTCATAAGCAGCATTTGTATAAAGTTTCTTGATTCTAGGTCACTTGCTTCTTGAGTTATAGTCCGGAAACGAAAAGGTCTACAGAGGGACGGATGGACAGACAGACATGGTGAAACCAATATACCCCCCTCTACCTTTTAGGTAGCGGGTATAATGACCCCTTTGGTAGTGTTTGAATCACAGTAACTTGAAATTCTATAATTGATATCTGACGTACAGAATTCAAGCAATTAGTGCCATATATAGTTCTTACTCCTATCTATATAGATAGGGATACTGTGGGACTAATTACTCAAATTATAGGTTGACATCGAAACCTTTACAGGTACCCTAAATCCACTGCTGTTCTGTCATTTTATAAGTCAAAAGATCTTACATCCAATCGATCACAAGATGACAGGACCTTCAATGTGTTCAGACAGACTTGGTCAATACCACAGTTCCCAGCAACGCATGTTATCCCAAGGACATCAATATTATGTTTGGACAAGGCAAGCATTATCGCCTGGGCATCATCAACTCCTGTGTCCACATCAATGATGTATTTCTGTGCCATTCTCGACGTCTGAAAATGATATTTAACCCTTGTCATGGTGAACCCAGAATATTCCTGCTTTGGCAGGAGCTATAGACAAACATCAGCCTGCATATAGGTGCAGTCTGATGTTTATCTAAACCACCTGTTCCTCACTTTCAAACTAGAATTGTCAATAGATTTTTTTTTTTAAATAACAATTGACCTACAATTAGTACTTTCAGTGCTTTTTGCCCTTTGATTTTGATGCAAATTTTTAGCCAAAATTTATTCAGCATGACAAGGGTTAATTTAAATCACTTAAACAGGAAGAAAATTATATTTTGTTAGTTCAGATTTTAAGGTAAATATGTTTCCAAGTGATTATCTTTGTTTTCCATTCTTTTCATTCTAACTGAATTGGAGAATCATGACAAAGACTTTTTACAGTGTTGGACAAAAAAAGTGTTTTTCAAGCAGGAGACTGCCTCTGTTCATAAATGGATTCTGTAATCTGTAGTGATCGATATTGGGTAGACTCATGACCAGGTGCCCAGTTAGCTCAGTTGGTGGAGCGACCTGCTAGCATTCCGGGGGTCATGGGTTGGAGTCCCTTGTTGGGCACATCTTTTTCGCCCTAAGTTACTTCAAATCTTACACTTAGTCACATTTCTGTCTTGAAAAAATTCCTTGTACAAAGCCAAAATTGTTCATGAAAGCAGCAGTCTATTCATTCTTTTTCTCTAATTGTAGGAACTTGAAACATTTATTTTCTTAATTTTTGTTCTATCTTATTCGCGAAAGATTTTGATTATGGGCACAGGGATTAGGAAAATGTAGAGCATTATTTAGCACTAATTTTTTTTTACCAAAATAATGTATAAATATAGACTATATGAAGAAATTATTTATTTAAAGAATATTTTTGGGACTAAATCATTATGTGTCGAATCTCTTGATCATGGAGCGAAAATAGTTGGGGCGAATCGATAATTATATTTTTTTCTTTCATAAGATCTCTGATTAATAACAACCAATGATTACCATTGAAAGAAGGCGTTTAGCATTTAAATATGTTTTAATTTTCTGTAGCTGCTGCTGTCTTGCAAACAATCGAGTGAAAGTAACACATTTAATAGCACTTCGTAGAGCCATAAACGAGGACGTTCTGACGGGGTACCAGCATTTAGTTCTAATTGGTTGTTGTTGTTTGTAAACAATTAGTTGGTGACCTAATTGAGGACCTAAAGGTTCGTAAAACTTTTAAAAACACAATAAATATGATTTAAGATCAGGCATTGTCTAGACTTAGGATCTATAATGATGTGTGTTTGTTTGAATTAGGGCAAAAAAGGCCCAGTGGTGACAAAAAGGCCTGGGTCAAAAAGACCTATTAATACCACAGGGACTCTGCGCCTTATACAATGATTTGGCTGAAGAAAATAAAAAATGGTATATAATAATAAAGTCTATATTTATATACCATTATTTTTTTCAGCTAAATCATTTTATAATACTTTTTCATCATGTGCAAAGTCCATGTGATTAATACAAAAAGGCCCACTCTTGTAAAGTAATAAAAAAGGCCCACCGTCAGAACAGACAAAAAAGGTATAATCTAAACATTCAAAAAGGCTCAAATTACATTGACGCGGTTCACAAATTTGGTAATAAACTGTTTAACTTGATAGAAACAACTTAAACGTTTATTAAATTAGATTTATAGGCTAAGGCTCTCAATTTTATTTAGGGTCCGAGGTTTATGAAACGATTTTTGATATTTTGAGTGAAAATATTTTACGTCGCCAAGGCTAACTTAACTCGTTATAAGCCCATGCAAAAGAATACTTGTCAGTTTCCTCATTTAGATATCTTAGGATTTTATTTAGCGGCTTAAAGTCTTCATCTTAAAACGTTTTACATCTTTGAAATCTTGATTAGACTCAAAAGATTCTTTATCCGAGAAACTCCCACATCAGAGCGTTCTTTTTGTGTGTCATCCCTCTTCTATTTGCACCCTTTTTCATTGGGAACAGGTAACTGAACCTGTAAATAGATCACAAAGTGGGCATCACCCTTGGCTAGCGAAGACGGGATATCCCCGTCATGGTGATATCAATTCAGGCTGTTCTTATGTTGATGGAAATTTGAAAAGTTGGTTGCATAGAGAAATATATTCGATTAGGAAAGGGATACATACTCGTACATAAATAAATATAGTATGACGTGACCCTGAACACGTAACTACTATAGTTAATTTGTGTGTGGTCACCTGCCAAATATGCTCAAGCATAAAAAAGCCGCGATCGCTCTTCAAATCTATGGAAATATGTGTAATATATAAAAGGGCATACAATTCCCCAAATATGTGTGAAATCTGAATTTGCACGATATATATTCGATACTGCCACTCTGAAAATATAGCATTTTGTTGTTCGATCTATGAAATGAAAATCGATCTTTCACTGAAACAAACGATTATTCTCTATATTTCTTTTCTTTTTTTTCTTTTATTATTTTAGCAGAATGGCGAATTCTGAAGAGTCAACGTTTACGGCACAGATATGGAATGTAAACAGTATTACAACATTGCTTGTTTTCATCTTTACTTTTATCGCTATATACATGAATACGAGAAGGAAGAATGGTGTGCCGCCCGGACCGCCTCTCTGGCCTATTGTTGGTAATATACCAACATTAACCAGTAATAACGTTCTTGGGAGACTGGAGGAGCTTCGTGGAAAATACGGAGACATTTATGGACTTTATATCGGATCCGATTTGAACATCTTTTTGAACGGATATAAGGTGATCCACAATGCTCTGGTAAAAAAGGGAATTTTATTTTCGAGAAGACCGTTATCTAAGTACAGTAAACTTTTTATAAGGAACTTTGGAATTGTTTTTAATAATGGTGAAGCAATGAAGAAAAACAGAACATTTGCTCTTAATTCTTTACGAGATGTATGCTTTCAGGATAAAGGACTTAGAATAGAAGACAAAATAAACGAAGAAATAACATTTTTTCTAGAAAGACTCGAAAACTCGAACCAACCGTTAGATCCGTCTGGTCATGTCAATTTGAGCTTTTCAAATGTTATCTTTTATGTTATCCATGGTAGAAGGATTGGCTACGAGGACAAAAGTTTTAATTGGTATATGACGCATCTGGACGAGGCATTTAAGAATTATAAAAAGTATCAAGTTCTTTTAAGCTGTTTCTCTTTCCTTTCGAACTTTCCAGTGGATGTTTTGAAAGTCAAACAATCTCAGAAAAACGAAGATATATTACGAAAATATCACAGAGACATGTGCGAAAAGAACTTTGAAAACTACGTCGAAGGTAGCAGGAATTGTATTATTGACTGCTACCTTACAGATATTTTACAGAGTCCAGTCGATTGTCCACACAAGAGTTACCGAGAATATTATGATGACAATCTATGGCTTGTAATACACGATTTGATGGCTGCGGGCAGCGAAACGAGCGCAACAACTTTGAAATGGATCATGTTCCATACAGCACTGAATCCAGGAATACAATTGAAGATTAAAGAAGAAATTGATGACAAACTTGGACAAGACCAAACAGCATCTTTAAGTGACCGAGATGATCTCCCTTATGTCGAGGCAACCATTTTAGAAGGGTTAAGGATAGGAACAGTTGTTCCCCTTGCATTGCCACATGGTGTGGTGGAAGACGCCATCTTTCAAGGCCATCTATTTCCAAAGGAAGTACAAGTATTTGTTAATGTAGCGTCTGTCCTAAAGGATCCTGACATTTTTCCAGAACCCGAAGTTTTCAGACCGGAGCGATTTCTCAGCGAAGACTTGAAAACAATCATCATTCCAAAAGAGTTCATACCGTTTTCGATAGGACCGAGGTCTTGTATTGGGGAGACATTGGCGAAAATGGAATTATTTCTGTACACAACAACACTGTTTCAGAAATTTGACTTGATCATGGACCCTGAAACAAAACCTTCGATGCTTGGCGAATTTGGGCTCACTCATCATCCGAAGAACTTCAAAATATTCTTCAAAAGGAGACATTGATGTGGTAAGACTATGTTAACATGTTACCCAAAATCTGTTCAAAAATACTTTAGAGAGCCTCCGAGCCACAGCCTACCAGTTTTTGCACGTCACCATTCACCAGACTTTCATTTTCTTTAATTTTTGTTATAACCATCAAGAATCGTTCATTCTGATAGGCAGAAAATATACTTTCATCCTCAATTAAATAAACAATTTGAGTACATATCTACCTCGTATTTTGTAAGCTTGTAAGCTTTGTAAGCACACAAAATAGTCCAATAAGAAATCTGTCTCACTGCGGAGAAATGTCATCAATTTTGATTCATGTTATCAAATTATAAGAAATAAAGAAATTGTTTGTTCCCAGAGTGTTTACGGGGTTTTGATAATAGGAATCAGCATGTTTGTCTGTCAATCCGTCCGTCCATTTGTCTTTAACAAAATACTGCCAAATGTCTCGCGAAATCCTAGAGTTTTAATTCAATACTTATGAAACTTGAAGTGTCGTACTTTCATGACCTCGGAAATATATATTCAATGCAATTCATTCATTCGGCAAATCAGCAAACATTGCTTTTGGCCAATAACAAACAATTTGTACACAAGTATACTGCATACATGGCATTCATCGTAAACTAGATTGTGTCTATACTAAGTAGCAAACGGTTTGGCCGAGCGCTCTTTACTTAGAAAGGATTGACGAAGTTTTCAGGTATTTTTTTCTTTTGTCCAAATATATTTAAATAATGTAAAGGAATGTCTTTAACCGAAAGATATGTATGTAAAATGAAGTTTATCACTGGCCTGTTTACAAGATTTGAGACTTAGCTTCGGTTTGACTATATACATAATACAATCTTAGTGCTTTGTATGAAAAAATATCTAACGAGGTTGGCAGAATTTATAATTGTCGAGGCTCTGCCGAGACAATTATCAGTTCTCACAACTGAGTTAGATATTTTTTCATATAATACACTAAGTACCTATTGTATTTATCTTGTAACCTATATTTGTCTTTTTTTCGTCGATGTTTATAACTGAAATGCAAGTTTCTTAAAATAACCACATTATATGATTGTTCTTAAAATAACTATGTGATATCATAAAAAATATCATACGGGATGTTATCATACGGATATTTGTATAGATATAAGATAAAAGATGGTACGCTTTCTAAAGAAGCCAGACAAGGCTTGCCAGAAATTTATGCAGGATACTAATAAAACGCTGTATAAGAATTCTACCTCCAGTCATACATGGCTGAGACATTTGTCATGGACCGCTCCTTCGTCCGGTTTCCAAGAAACGTTCGCATTGGTGCATCTTTACAATAGCAAGTGCTTCTACTGCAAAAAGGACAATCTCGAGCTCCCGAGTTCGATCCCCGACGGCGGTACTCATCCTTTTTGACTTTTTGTCTCTCACCAATGGGTCAATAATCGTAGACCTATGTGGGATATCAGCTGGAGGCTAGGAAAGGATGCGATGGCAGTACTGGTGTGAGGAATACCAGGAATCTTTTGTTAGGTGCTCCAGGCGCCGCGATATAACTGAAAGATTATTGAATACTCCGTTCAAATAAACTGCAATTAGACCCTCGTTTCACATTACTTCTACAGTTTAAGTAGAATTTTACAGGTATTTAATATCATTGTCAAATTGCTTTTGTCTCTTTAAACCTAGAAGCAGGCTTTCATATAGACAATTTTTCATTTGAAAAAAAAAAAAAAAAAAAAAAAAAAAAAAAAAAAAAAACAACACTTTTTACTTTACATTTTCTTATACTTTTAGAGCGGCTGCCCAAAATTTAGTACATTTCAATATATATTCTAACATACATGTACTGATCAGTGCTGACTATATTTCAGGCCTTTGACTATGCCCTTGCACCGATAGATCGGGGGCAAACTTTTTGGCCAGCCTGTTTTTGTTACAAAAAAATTCTTCATAGTTACTCATTGTTCATTTTCGTAGTCTTCATATTTCGCATGTATTATGCTTTTGACAAGACCTTTTTGTTGGTACCAACTGCAAGGGCACAGTGTAGGTTTTTTAAGGTCAAATATTTGTAAAATGTAGACTCCTACCTGGGCCATAACTTTGGCATGGGAAGTTAGAGACTTCATGCCACATGCGCATTGCTTATGACAAGGCGCTTTAGGATACCAAATCCCTAGCAACACTTAAGATCCAGGTAATATTTTTAATTTGCAACGTTAACCATAAAACGTTTACATAGACCATAACTTTTGAATATTAAGTGGCAGAGACTTCATATTTACATGTGTATTGCTTGTGACAATACCTTTTTATTGGTACCAACTTAAAGGTAATCAGTAAAGACCATTTTTCAAGGTCAGATGTATGTGTATAGTATTTTAACTTTTACATATGTCATAAAATGGTTAAGTTTTCATTGTTCAGACGTGAACTATACTGGACAAAAAAGTTGGGATCAAAACTTCAAAAATCATTTTTGGGCTGGAAATAATTTGTGAAGTTTTTTTCTGCGTATCTGAATGTTCTTTGGTGTATCTTCTTCCAATTTAAGGCATAATTAAACACATGCAATTAAAAATCAACCAGGCCCAAGGATAATTGCAATCTAACCACCTAAAATAAAGTGAATATGGGTTTTCCTATCTTTATTTTTTTGCTTCAATGTGGAAACCATGTGACCTTCTTTTGTTTACAAGGCCGCGGCAATAGCGCAGTTGGTAGCGCGCCGGACTTCTAATCCAGAGGTCTATATTCGCACGGGTTCGATCCCCGGCCGCGGCACTTATCCTTTCCGACATTTGTCTTTCACCAATGGGTAGATAATCGTAAACCTATGTGGAATAGCAACTGGAGGCTAGGAAAGGGATGTGGTGGTAGTACTGGTGTGAGAAATACCAGGAATCCATCGTTAGGTGCTCCAGTCGTCGCGATATAACTGAGAGATTGTTGAAAGCGACGTAAAACCCCAATTCAAATCAAATCTTTTGTTTACTTTCTGCATATTTGTGTTTTTGACCCTTCTATTCGCAAGACACTCCAAGAAGTGCCATTTTTCCTGCATGGCAAGTTCAAAATGCATTTGGCATGTTTTTAGCCTAACCAATTTTAAGTAATGTGGTCTGTCAGTTAGATATCGCAAAATGATTGTTTCTAGACCCTGGAGTTGCTTCAACCTGACTAAATTTGTGCGCTAAAGGCAACAATTGTGTGTATATGGGAGCATTTCTGCTGGTAATGGTCATGGCATTGGTAACTTTGGAAGGTTCAACATGTTTCAGACTTCAGACATATACCTGGAAGGCAAGTGCCCATCCAGACATTCAAGAACATGCCCCTGACTTTTCATATGCGCAATTACAGACTAGCAGTACGATCAGTTTTGACGAGACACATGAAATTCTAAGTCTGTTCTGAGCAAGTAGCAACGTGGATTTAGAGTAAGGTATCTTACAGCTTTTCTTTTCATAGACGAGTCAAGGTTTTGTATGGATTTCAAACGTGCTAAGAGAAGGGTGTGTAACATACCAAGTATTGTTTCCATAAATCGACCAATCTTTCAATTGCATTATTGAAGGTTTTGTCCAGCATGAACATCGATTGCCACTGGGATCTCGGCATCATCCAAAGAGTTGCGCCAAGTGGTGTGTACTATAGATTGGAAAACTCTCTTCCAATTGAAAGGCCTTTTGCAACTGCTATCGTGTGTGGTTTCTTTTAAATGGATGAAAATGAGCGCACTCAAAGGAATTTTGTTGCCATTCAGAACCACGGAATTGGAAATCTTATTGGAACAGTCCGCTCCAGACATTAATATTCAACAGAGCATTCATAAAGCTTATTGCTAACAAAAGATCGTAGACCTTAAAAGCATATCTGAATCACAAGATGAGCTTGTCCATGCGATTACAGAAGAATGGGGATAATTCCTTAAATGTGCGACAAAAAGTGGATGAAAAAGGCACAGGGGCACCGTAAAGCAACTATTCGTGCAAGTGGAAGTCACCCTAGGAACTGTGAGTTGCTTTACACAGAAGATGCAAGAATTCTTTAATTTCAGGGCTACTGGTGAAACCAATTAAAAAAATGTTTTTGGGATATGTTAGGTTTTCTTTTGATGCAGTCGTATCTTTTGACAAAATTTCGCTACTTTTCATAAATTTATGCCTAAGGAAGATGGACGCATGGAACAGAATAAAATCAGTTTTGAAAATGAAGTATATCCTTTAGAAAGAATAAAATAAGTTTTGAACTTTTTATGCCCAGTATTCTAAAGACAAGGTTTTTCAGAAGGTAGGAGGGTTACTTAATTTTCGTAACTAAAGCCGTCGCAAATTACGATTTTTCGAGCCGTTTTGATATCCGGACAGGTCAGCCATGTTGGAGGTAATTGGGCGCAGCTTAAGTTCGAAAGGCGGAAATTCAAGGACACTGACTACACACGTTTCCATTGATAATACCATGGAAACGGGTACCCGACACACCAGATAAAATCAGCCCTGTGGTCAGAATGACAAAACGTTGCAAACTATTTGCCAATGATACCCCGCTTTGCACGTGCATTCGCATGCAAAGCGGGATATAATTGGCAAATAGTTTGCAATGTTTTGTCATAATGAACGCTGGACAAATTACCCATCAGTGGAAAAGGTACCAACGGTGTTGTGCATTTAATCTCGATCCTAGTCGACTTAGTTTGCTAGGCCACTTGTCCGTGGACAAGTGAATACCAGAGTAAATCTTGTAACAGTACTAGAAATATAGGAGAAAAGCCATCCTAATGTTTGTATCAAACGGGAGAAAACATTGTCTTTAATGAAGAAAATGCTGGGTTACAGCATTTCTTCATTACAGACAATGCTTTCTCAATATCTATCAATTCACTTTATTCGGGCAACTTCATTTTGAACATTATGGACAAGTAGGAAATCGACTTTTACTTGTCCATGGACAAATGGAGAAAAGACGTATTTCCGCACCCTTGTATTCAACGACAAATCTTTTGCTCCAACATTACATTAGCACATAGGGATTCCTGTGTGAAAAGATTTAAAGGTCTCGGCCCACTCAAGGCTACAATGAATAGCCACTTGATGAATTAAAATGAGAAATGAGGTGTGTTAAATAAAATCGTGTATCTTAATGCATATTCTAGTCTATTTTATTTTTCAGCTCAACTAGACAAACTTCAGCTATTGATATGGCATGTTGTCCGTTGTGAGTGCATACGCCCATTCGCTTACCCTTTCTTTAACCATCTTCTCTGGAAAAAAAAACTTGGCAGAACTCAACCAAATTTCACACAAATAATCCATGGAACTTTTTTTTCAGATTTATTCGTTCAATTCTGACCGGGTTCATTTTTATGGGTTCAATGATCTGTCGCTTAACTAAAAAATAAAATGTCTCATAGGATGATACATGAACACGAGCACCGCCTACGAGTGCCTACACTCAGCTGTTAGGTGCTGGGTAGTATACAAAAATATCAATCAAAAAAGGGGCATAATTTGCACAAAAAGCATCTAGAGTTACCCTCATGATATTGTAGCTTGCTTTTTTTTTATAGTGAACACATGTGCCAAGTTTCAAGTGAATATTTTCAGTAGAAACAGAAATATCACAAAATGTCAAGCTTTTCGCACGACAATAACGACGACAACAAAGCAATGCCTCGAGTTTTCTCCGAAAACAGCCGAGTTTAAAATATTTCTCTCTGAAACTACTGTTCAAACTTCAACCAAACTTCCAATGAATGATTATTTGTGCAAACTCTTACAGAATTCTCCGTTTACATACCGACCGGGCTGTTGACATGGGCTTTTTAGGCTGTCGTGCTACCGAATATGGTTGCATATGTTGAAATGAAAAAAAAATCATCTTCTCTGAGACTACTGATAAGAATTCAACAAAACAGGTAAGGAATGATACTTTTTTTTATTTAATTCCTCCAATAATGAAGATTTATATTTACAAAAATATCAAATGAAGATAAAAACAGACACGCGATACAAAATTGACGAAGACATGTAGAAAGATTATTTACAAAACGGGAAATGCCTCAAATAGTTTTATATTTTCTTCTGCTAGTTAGGTTATTTAAGAAACAAAATCAATTATGGAATGCAAATTTTACAGTTGGGAAAAAGAAAAGAGACTTAAAATACATGTATCATTGAAACGCCAAGTGTCTTTTCGCGAGGGCCACAAAACTCCGCAAAAACTCAATTGGCGGCAATTACTCACCAAAAATTCATTACTATGATTTCGAAAGTCCGTCGTTCCCTAAACCCAACGCAAATGCTTTCTTGAAGAAACGGAATTGAACACATCTATTGTGAAAGGAGAGCCCCCGTTTTACGATATTTCTTGATATTACAACTTGCACATTTATTGACAGATTTTCACGAACTTTTGATAAAATGTTGCTAGTCATATAACTATTGGCACATTAAAGCTTCTTGGAAATATTATGCTACAACATGGAAAGGGTCTTTTATGTAAACTTGGTGATTGTCTGCTTACAAATAGATTATTTCCTAGTGTAATACTTTGAAAGCAATTTAGTGATGAATTTTCATAAATTTTCTAGACATTAAATGCCGGTGGGGCGATTCTGGCCCTCGGTGACAATTGTTTATTTCTTATTTTTTATCTAAACACTCGTGAAAGGCCGTAACGTAATTTGACTAGTTTACTTTTAAAATAGTTTGGGTTCTTTCGAAAGTTAGCCGAGCATTGTGGTGAACATGTATAGATAACTTAATTTTAAATTGTGCTAAGCGTAAGTGATCACATTTCATCGTTCGGTTACCAAATTCGCGTAACTTGCTGAAGTTACATGGATTTTGTTGTAGACATTCAATTTTAAAAAAATGTCGAATATCTATTAAACTGCGAAACTATAAATAAAAGTTTATTTACCTTAACCTTACATGCAACGAACCCATTCGGAACACCACTCGGCCAATCTCACGATTGACTGGGTTACTGCCCCTAGATCTATCGATACTAGAGACAGGTATTTTACAAATTTTCGTAAGGTCATGTGACCCGGTAGTGACGTCATTTGATCAACGTTAAATGGAAGCTAGAAAATCGTAAAGCGTTTGGTAGCGGATTTGCGACATGCAGTTGATCGAAAAGCACGATGAATGCAGCGAAAAACAACAAATAATGAGTTGATTGTTTGTTTTTCTTTCGTATGTTTATCTCGTAAAGAGCACATTTATATAAGCAACAGAATTTAAGTCCTTCCATTTTAAATTATGCCGCCAAATTTCAACGGATATCGACATGCATGATGGGAAAATACTTACGGTTTGTAATAACTTACTTAGCGTGAAAAACACACATCCAATCAGATTGCCGTTAGATTTATACACTACCCGTTGTCTCTCACAGACTTTTGGGTACCAGTTCAATCTCACGATCAACCTCCGATGTACATAGACGGACTATTTTTAAAAATTACGGGAAATCTTTGGAAAAAACTCGATGACGTCAGTTAAAATGGCGTTAGCTCTCGAAAGATTGAGCGAAATCATTCGACGTCGCCAACGCTACTCGTTTTAGTCACTAACGTGAAACCAACCTATCCATGAATTAATAGCTTTAGATTCTTAAATAACGGCTGAAAAATATTAATTTTTTTAATGATTCGTCATTCTCAAAAATTAAGATTTTTCAGCCGTTGTTTACTGTAAAAAATATAAATCTAAAAATAGCCCCGGATGTTTCCACACTAGTTTTTCTTACACTGTTTCCGCCTAGCACAATTTTGTTACAAACCCATCCGCCTTATATACATCCGAGGTCTGTTGCAGTTTGAAATGACCGAGTGAAGTTTCGAATGGCAACGAACCGACACTCAGGCTCCGCCCTGCCAGGAAAATGATCTTGTATTTTATTAGTTACTAAGTGAAGTCAAACGAATCTTGCCAATCTAGTCTGCAGTGATTATTTTGAAAATGTTATCAAAGGTGCCATAAATCATGAACATTTCAAGCAGTGGATATAGTCACGAAATGAGGTAGACAAAAACATGAAATTGTGTAACGTTTTTTTTTTCATATATTCACGATAATTTTTATAACAGTATTTCAACATATAGAGATCTGCTTAAATTTTCTTGCAAGCTGTGCAATAATAAGTGTAACCCGCAGATATCGAGATTCGAACCCGGGTTCTTTTCATCCCAAAGCGAGTGCTCTACCACGTCGCTATGGGTAAGTTCATATCGGACTCGGTTTCGACCCGAGTTAACCGGGTTTCCATCAGAACGACCTCGGTTTTGACACTAGTGATGTCATTTTAACCTTTCAACCTCGACGCTTCTGATCCTGGGTCAGGCTGGTGTTACTTGGGTTCCAAAATGGCGTCGAAAACAGCGCGCAACAATTCGATTACAAAAAAACAAAAGTTCTCTATTCCTTTAAACGACAGATACTTTTTTCTTATTTTATATAGTTTTTTGCACGAGTTTATCACATTTCTTAATGGGATAACGATATTTCATAGTTAATTAATTATTGTAGCGGTAAATGTGAAGTTTGTTTACTACCACCAGTGGGTAACTCCGTTCACATAAATGTCCATTCTGCGCATGCATATTACAGTCAAATTTAGATTATTACATCATCTCACGCGACTCCCGGGCTGCCATTTGAATTTCCCCTATAACAGCTATCTTGTACGGCAAGGCAGTACAAACACCCCTTATACTCACCCGGCTACATACATCCCCTCGAAAACTAAGATTCTTCCACGAATCTTCTCAATTCAACATCCTCAACTACCAAATCACATAACCACCACCTCATGTGGGTTATTTACGGTGGGCGCCAAACGTTACCCGCAATTAAATATTTGACTCAATCGGGATTCATACCCGGGACCTCTACATCCCAAAGCGAGTGCTCTACCACGTCGCTATAAAAGATAGCATATACGACAAGGCCGTACAAACACCCCTTACACACCCTCGACAATTAAGATTCTTCCACGAATCTTCTCAAATCAACATCATCAACTACCTAATCACATAACTACCACCTCATGTGGGTTATTTACGGTGGACCCCAAATGTAACCCGCAAACAAATATTCGACTCCTTCGAGATTCGAACCCGGGTTTTTCACATCCCAAAGCGAGTGCTCTACCACGTCGCTATAAATGCTTTCTTATACGACAAGGCAGTACAAACCTCCCTTATACCCAACCCGGCTACATTTAGGTGTACGGCGTCTGTTTGTCATTTACGTTCAATATTAGTATTTTTTTGCTCCCTACTACGAAAGTAAACTTTAAAATCGACTGGTTGGTAAGTTACACCAAACTCACCCAGCACAGATTTGGGTTCGTTTTCCTTATCAAGAATAATATCAAATTTCTGTAAAAGTATTGCTGTGTACATAAACAGTTCCACTTTTGCTAGTGTTTCACCAATACATGACCGAGGTCCGATAGAAAATGGAATAAACTCCTTAGGTACCGTAACGGTTTTCGAATCATTGCTCAAAAATCGCTCCGGTTTGAACGCTTCTGGGTTCTGAAAGACACAAGGATCTTTTAATACCGATGCGAGGTTGGCGAACACAAGGGCCCCTTTAGGGATATGATAGCCCCTAAAATTGATATCTGATTTAATTCCATGGGGAAGTGCAAGGGGTACAACACTACCAATTCGGAGCCCTTCCAGTACTGTTGCTTGAACAAAGGGGAGCCTATCTCTGTCGTTTAAGGTAACCATGCCTCTAGAATCAACATAATCAATTTCCTCTTGAAGTTTCTTTTGTATTTCGGGATTTAAAGCCAAATGGAAAATTATCCAAACCATTGTGGTTGCACTTGTTTCAGAACCAGCGGCCATTAGGTCATGCATCAAATGCCAAAGATTTTCATCGAAAAATCTCTCGACATCTTTAATGTCATCTGTTGCATTTTTCATAGCATCCGTGAGATAGCAATCGATGATACATGCTTTGCTCCCGACGACAAAACTATTAAAGTTTGATTCACACATCTTACGGTGGTATTTCTTAACCTGTTGTTGAGTTTTTGCCATCTTCTTTAAATTTAGAAGGTCAAATGGCAGGTTTTCTAGAAATGAAAAGCAATTTATTAAAACTTGATTATTAGCAAAATCATCAAAAGACTTCTTTAAATGTTGCATGAACCATATAAAGTCAGTATTGTCGTAGCCAACTTGTCGACCATGTAAAATGGAAAATATGACATTTGCAGAGCTTAAATCAAAGTGGTCTTTTGGGTTGACTGGTTCTTTAATTTCTTCAAGCTTTTCTACCAAATGAGATATCTCTTCCACTATCTTTGTCTCAATCTCCTGCCCTCGATTCTTGAAACAAATCTCGTTTAGAGCTTTAAGTGTAAAAGTTCGTTGCTTCTTCCAATTTGGACCATCCGTAAAAAACGTTCCCCTTCTTCGTCATCACCATTCTGTTGAATTTACCCATTGGTCTTCCTGAAAACACAGAGCCTTTCTTGATGAACGCCTCGTGAATAACATCATAACCGTTCAAAAAGACACTCAATTCCGTGCCAATGTACAGGCTAAATATGTCCCCGTATTTAGATCGGAGCTTATCCACCACACCGAGTACATCTTTCGTGGCTAACGATGGTATATTACCCACGACTGGCCAGAGTTTGAGCCCAGGTGGAATGTCTGTGGGTCTCCTAGACGAAACCCAGATAATGATTAATGTTGATAAAAGCAATATAACATTTGCAAGATTGCTTATCCCCAATTCCTCCGAGAAACTCTCAACTTATGTTGTCATTCTGCTGAAAAATATGCAAAACATTGTTAAAAATGAATCATGGGCAAATTAACGAGCACTTAAGAGTCTAAGAAAAAAATAGCAGATATTCCATCAATTTCTTATTTAAAACATAAGTGGTAACAAGATACGGAATTAGGTAACCGTATAAATGTGAACTATCACCCGTTTAAAGACAATGTTGGAACTCCACGATTAAAATATTTTTAAAAGGAGATTGTATCAGGCAGAAGCCAACCAAATATCACTTATCACAATAGTTATAAACGAAGGTAGAGTATTTTTTGTATATTCAGAAAATGTATAGAGCAAAAAGTAACGTCTGAAGTCCGCGTAATCTGACTAAAGTCGACTCTGAATGCACTACTTTGGTGGTACCTTTTTATCTTATGCAAATACAGCTTAAAAATACAGTTAAAAACATCGCGATATATTCACACTTAATTCGATAACAAAAAGCTCCGAAATCTTTAGAAAACATTTCGAAATCTACCAAGACGATCAACATTTCATTTAAACCGATCAAATTATTCTACAATTCTTTTGGCTGGTGTTGATTTTAGAATGTCTGATTGGTAAATAATAGCTGCAATAATGTACCCCTCTTTCTGATATGCTGCCGGTCGAGGGCTACAATTTCCACCCTATTTGTTTTTTGTTGCAATTATCTGTTTTTCAAACTGAGAGGTTATCTAAGAGCTAATGTCATTCCTACCTTAGTTTTGAAAGCAAATAATGATAAAGGAACCAATACATTACTTGTATTGTTCTTAAAAAAGTGTTTTCTTTTTCAATTGTTCAAATTTTCGAAGTTCGGAGGCCATGGCAGTTATGTTGATCATGTGATTTATTGTGACGTCACTTTGTTTACTTATTCTATGCTGTCAAAACAGGTGCTGGGTAAAAAGCATAGTAGCTATTTTCACCTACCTTTCAAAACCTTTGCGAATTTGAAGCATCTAGTAGCCTGTATCAATCTACTACCTTACCAATTTAAGTGACTTTACAATATTTATCATTCAATTTTCATATTTTATTATGATCAAAGCAAGTTTGTTTACAAAAAAATACTACGGCTCTCAAATATGGCGACCTCATTTTTCATTAGCTGAATTTTGGCGGGAAATGGGAGAACTCACGTGATCTTCAATAACATCAAACAAAATGGCTGACTTTGAAGGGTTCAGACAGTGATACTAATTAAAAGTGAAATTCTTGGGATAGTTAAATTTGTGGCGATAAATTTTTATTGGGACTTATAAATAAATTACCAAGGTAGGTTTAGATTGTAAAAAAGTGTTTTTAGCATTAACACATATTCCAAAAATTGACCTTAAAGTGCTCGGAGTGAATCACTCCGGGCGCTGCAACATAGAATAAAGAGGGACCGCGTCGTATCCCTCCCACATCAGATTATCAAAGGAGGGATACGTTATCGTATCTAGGTAAATAAGGACACACAAATAAAATAGCGAGTATATTTCATTAAATGGGGTGAAAAAATATAGCTTATTTTGTTCATTTTGAACAAAATTAGCGATATTTAATTACCCCCCCCCCCCCTTTTATTTCACCAAAGACTCGCTCTACACACTCATTCAATTTAATTCTAAAATCATTCCATAATCATTTATCTTGCCAATTTCACGGTGTGCTTAACTGCAAGCCAAATAGAAATTTCAAGATTCTAAGAAAGACCCAACCTCAAACAAAATAAGACGACAAATCAAATTACTCATTTAGAATAGAAAAGAATGATTGATCTCAGTACTTTTCCTACATTTATGTCAAGCAGTTTGTGGAATCGTGCCTTAAATTTCGTAGCTACGACCCTTGACCATCGCTACCGATTTGCTACTGACATAATCATTTATACGTGTATAATTTCAATGTCTACATAATTATGGAGGTATATTTTTCAGACTCGTGTCTCTCACTTAATATCTAAGAATGTCCAGTACTCGGTCGAAGCGGCGAAGCGACGTACAGAGCGATTAAGATTTGGGTCGAATTCGAGTTTATTACTTTGTTCAAAGTCTGGTGCCATAATATTAAAAAGTATTTAATTATTACAGTCTCTGCAAGCTGGGGCTTCCGTTGCATCGTTTAAGGTTAAGTGCCTGATTAGATTTGTTCATTTGTTTGTATGGGATATAAAGTCATTTTCAAAATTCATGCAGTTATATCGCGACGGTTGTTGCACCTACCCATTGTTTCCTATCATTTCTCAAACCAGGAGCATACTACCACATTCCATCCGAGCCACCACTAAGGCTTAATACCTTTCATATCGAGGGTTCAGCGCAAGATTGTACTGAGTGTATATACATTGTATATACACTTAGTACAGTCCTGCGCTGAATCATCGATATGTTCATTGGTGGGAGACAAATGACGTGTGTCAAATGTTGGATGAAAGTTGGCCGAGCCGTGGTCCGAACTCTCGATCCCGGCATTGACAACCCAGTTAGTTACCTCTTAGCTAGCCCGGCTCGGCTATTTTGTAGTCGTCACTCGGGAACCTTCGGTGATTCTACGTAATAGACCTCGAGAATAATTAGGGCGGCGCAGACATGAAAGCGCGTCATATCGCGCATGGGTCTATGTGACGTCACAAACATTACTTGGAAAGATTGCGAAAAAAATCAACAATAGGATAAATTGGGCATATTATTATTTGATTACAAACGCAGTGTTCTTTTATGCGTTTTGTCATCAAATCATAATATACCCCAAAGATCTCCACAGACGATCGCAAATAATTAACAAGATGTGTTTTTCTTCAAGCGTATTAAATAACCGAAGTACCAATAGAAGCAGAAATACCTGAAAATGACCGAAAACTACTACACTTACGTCCGAGGTACTTTCCAGTTTACGGAAAGTCCGAGCGAGGTCCCGAATGGAATAGTCTTAGGCTAAGGTCGATTAAGAGCTTTAGTCGTGAACTGGAAAAAGCCAACAATTATAGGAATGATAAAAATCATGTCTATTGTGAGAGAGAACAAGAAGGCAAAATACACTTGTCAAAACAGACAAAATAATAAGCATAATAATAAAAATAATAATATATACTCAAGCAAAGTCAAATTTGCAATACGATATCGAATGCATAGAAAGTGAAAAGTTAAGCTAATGCTAGTCACAACATAGCTTTGACAGACAGTAGATTTTAAGATCCGTCTGTACAGACTTGCGCTCAGATCTTAGCCTACTCTGCCTGCTGTATACTTATTTATTAAGAGTAAAACTAAAGCAAGACTGGATGAAATCTCCAAAATAATAACATTTTGTTTTAAACAGGAAAGGGGTTAAAAAAGCTTTATTAGTGACCCTCTATTTTCATAAAAGAAATGGTACAGAAAGATGAGTCGAGATCGCCCAACACTAGGACAAGCGTTTCATTTTGTTCATCTGATTTAGGTAGACCCATTTCTTTCTGCCGCTGATCAAACATCATTTTCTCTACCATTGAGTTTAGACGAGTTTCACCGTCTAAATCTTACACCTGTAACAGGGAAAGACAAAATTTTACATTGTGAAGTCAGTGAATAAGGGGGTTGTAAGGGGTTCCTAAATTGAAAAAACAAAACAAAACAAAAAAAACACCACGACTAACAGTTTCAAAATGAGCACTGTTGTTTTAAAGTATCTAAATCTCTATCTTTATATACATTATTTATTAAAATCTATCAATTCCAACATTTTGACATCTGCATGAGGTGCAAACAATGGCTTAATTATATATTGATTATTGTACTCGTATATATTATTAAATATATTGTTATTTTGTTTGTTTTGACAAGTGGATTATAATTGTTTTATTATATATTAGGTTTTTTTTTTCAAACAAATTTTCTTTTTCCCCCACTATGATTTAAAGTAGAAAGCGGGCGGTATTGGCTAATACCAGACTGTGCGTTTGTGTAGCCTAAACTCGTCTGAAATGTCAGCCAAAGCTTTGTATACAACTGGAAAATGAGCCTGCGGATGACATTTCCAACAATTTTAAATGTGCGCAAAGCAATGACTCTGGCCGGTCTGTGCATCCGCACAGTCCTACCAGAGTCTTTACTATGCGAATTGTAGGAAGATAAGGCCTTAAAGTATCTGAGCACATTTAGACAATCCTCTACTTACAATCAGCAACTGTCTGGATTGCTATATGTTTGCACCAATGCAGATGTCAAATTGTTGGAAATGGTTCGCACAGGCTTAAATGTGAACTGCATGAGAACGGTTATATATTTTATTAATATAAAGTTAACATACCTGTGATAATTTCACCTTATATATTTTACATGAAGCTATAAGTCCATCTATTTCGTATGTTTACTCATTTGTTGAAGTGTGAAAATTTTAATATTAATATCAATTTACTGACGGATGTAAATGACTCATGATAAGCGACGCCATTTTAGCGAAACTATTTGTATTTGTAGAGAGGGAGTGAAATTTTCATGAATTCGAGGTATCAGCGTCTGCATAATGATTAAATTTCCAAGGCGTTACTTATTTTTAAAAATTCAATTTCTTTTAACAATTTAGTATAAATAGCTATCTATATAGTATATATTTGCTTTGATTTGATTTGAATTGGGGTTTTACGTCGCTTTCAACAATCTCTCAGTTATATCGCGACGACTGGAACACCTACCGATGGATTCCTGGTATTTCTCACACCAGTACTACCACCACATCCCTTTCCTAGCCTCCAGTTGCTATTCCACATAGGTTTAAGATTATCTACCCATTGGTGGAAGACAAATGTCGGAAAGGATAAGTGCCGCGGCCGGGGATCGAACCCGTGCGAATATAGACCTCTCGATTAGAAGTCCGGCGCGCTACCAACTGCGCTATTGCCGCGGCTATATATTTGCTTTCAAATGTTATCTCTGTTTTTTACTAACACTGTTGCGTTTGAATTTTTCACATGCTTCAGTGACCATAATATCAGCCTCTAGGCAAAGATTCGTTACTCTGATAATATAATTAGACTTAGTGAAATTTCGAACATATAAATCTTGAATAACATTTCACTTGCATCAAACACACACATATTTTTCAACGACTACTTTAAATTGGGCAATTTGCATCAATGTCGCGATTGTCAGAGGTCGAGCGTGGACAAGCTTCAACAAGCACCAAGGCCAACAGCAGGTTGCTGCACATTTGTATGCGCATATTCGAACTATTGAACGTTTTGTTCAACGTCTGCTAGTGACGGGGAGGGTCAACGAATGACCGCGAATTGAACGTCAGCGCGTCACAACGCCACGTCAGGATCGGTTTATGACACTTTCTCACTTACATAATCGCGGCGTATGTTACACCGACGCATGCGTCGTTGAACGGGACAGGTATGGTGGTGGTTTGGTTTGTATTTGGGGCGGAATCTCCTATTGGTTTAAATCACCATTGATCGTGATTGACGGTAATTTAAACGGCGTCAGGTATAGGGACGGAATCCTCCGCCCAAATGCCGTCCAAAGCGTGCAAGCACGGAACCTGATATTGCAGCAAAACAATACCCGGTCCCTTGTCGCCAGAGTTTGCCAGCAATTTCTTGCCAACAGTAGCATACACCAACTCGATTGGCCAGCATTAAGTCAAGATTTGTTCCTAATTGAACATTTGTGGGACATACTGGATAGGAGGGTAAGGAAACGTCCAAATGCCCCGACTAGTCATTCCCAGCTCACACATGCCTTGCATGAAAAATGGAATAACATCCCCATGATCCCCATGGCCATGATAAACACCCTAGTGAATTCCATGCATAGACGCATCAGGGCTGCCACATGTCCATGTAGGACACACAAGATACTGATATGTTAAGCCGTGTTTCGCAAAACAAGAAAGTCATCGTTAAAAGGGGGTGGTTTTTTTACATAATCAGCATCGGAAATCGATTGAAACTTCAACAGCTGGTTCAATACAAATGACAATTCATACAAAAATGAATATAATAATCCAATAATATAATTTATGCCTTAAAATAAACATTTTAGGTTACCCGGCGGGTTTTTTTTTTACGTCCTAGTATATATATACATATATGTGTGTGTCATAATTCTGTTTCTTCTAAAGCTATTACATTGAAACCTAGAGCATGAAATACATGTTCATGCTTAAATGCAATTCAATTGAAAAAAAAAAATATAATTGGTTATTCCTGTCCTTCAGATTATCAGACAAAACATCAAGAATAATTGGTGTAAGTTGCATCATCAACGTTTGAACTGCGTTCGAAGCTTATTATTTCAAATTAGATTAACTCTTTTTTCCTTGTCTAATTTTAAATTGAACTTTAAACCCAGGAGGTTGGTAAGTAACCCCTAGCTGCCCGAGGAGAGATGTTGGTTTTGTGCTTGGATCGAGAACGATGTCAAACTTCCGTAATAGTGATGCTGTGTACATGAATAATTCTATTTTAGCCAATGTCTCACCAATACACGATCGGGGCCCACCAGAAAAGGGAATAAATTCTTTCGGTACTGCAAGAGTCTTCAAATCTTTGCTTAGGAATCTTTCAGGTCGAAAATGTTCAGGATCCTCGAATACAGTCGGATCTTTCATAAGAGATGCCAGGTTTGAATACACTTGGGCCCCTTTGGGGATCAGATGTCCCCTGAACATGAACTCCTCATCCACTCCGTGCGGAAGTCCGAGTGGAGCAGGTACACCGATCCTCAGGCCTTCAAGTACTGTAGCTTGTACATACGGAAGCTTTTCTCTATCATTTACGCACACCATTTGATCAGGATTGAGTTCACTGTCAATTTCTTCTTGAATATTTCTTTGAATTTGAGGATTCAGACTTAGGTATAAAATGGTCCAGGTTAACGTAGTGGCGCCAGTTTCACTTCCGGCTGCCATTAGGTCATGTATAAGATTCCACATCCGGTCGTCAAAATGATCTCGTAAATCTAACTTTTGAAGAGTTGTATCTTTTACAACATTAGTTAAATAATTATCAAACACACAATCCTTACTACCACTTACATAGCGATCAAAATTCTCGGCACACATCTTCCGATGGTATTCTTTTACTTTGACACCGATTTCTGCATTCTTTTTCAAATTCAAGAGGTCAAATGGCAAATTCTTCAAGAACGAAAAACAGCTGATCAAAACTTGGTACTTGGTAAATCTTTTGAACTCATCCTGGACCTCCGACAAAATCAAGTTAAAGTCTTCGTTTTCATATCCTATACGTCTTCCATGTACTATAAGGAAAATGATATTTGAAAAACTGGAATTTAGACAGTCTTTAGGGTCAATTGGTACCTCAGTATTTTCAAGTTTAATGATAAGGAGAGCAATTTCTTCATTTACTGTAGTCTCTATCCCCTTTCCTTGGTCTTTAAAACAAATTTCATTGAGGGATGCGAGGGCAAACGATCTTTGTTTCTTCCACGATGATCCGTTATTGAAAATAGTTCCATTAGGAGTGAACACAAGTTCTTTATACTTTAGAAATGGTCTCGTAGAAAACAGCGAACCTTTCTTTACAAATGCGTCATGAATGACGTCATATCCGTTTAGAAAGATACTCAGCTCGCCACCAATATACAATCCAAAAATGTCGCCGTATCTATTTCGGAGCTTGTTAAGTTCGCCGAGAATATCACTGGAAAGAAATGTCGTCATGTTTCCTATGACTGGCCACAGTGGTGGTCCGGGTGGAACTCCCTTTCTGCGTCTCACTGATAAGTACACTAGTATAGTCGTAAGTGTTAGAACTATAAGTGTTGTCAAAGTACTCACACCCAAGTCAGACAAACTGGTGGATGCAGTCTGTTGAGCCATCCTGTCGCTTAAAGAAGACAATTAAATTAAGGTAGTGGACACGTAAAAGTTCCGCAACGCTTATGAACCAATGAACTTGAACCGTTTTAACCGAGGGTTCCTAATCATTTTCATTAGGAAACCTCGGACAGCATTGTAAAAGATCACGAGTGCCGGTTTGTTGCGTAACTTTTACGGTTCCACTACCTTAAGTAAATTCCCTGTGCTGTCAGTCGGGCCACTTCAACCAACTATACCTAACCCTGTGTCAGGGATTTGTGACAAACCGTTTGCAAATTCTCGCCCGCTTTGCACGTGCACTTGCGTGCAAAGCGGGGTATAATTTTCTAACAGCTTGCCCTGTTTTGTTATACTGAACGCAGGGTAGGTTTCTGAAATTAAATATTGCATAAATTACATTCTTATTAAGCACCTTAAGTATTCACTCAACCAAAATAAGTTGATCATGCATGGTTTAATTTAAATCCATGTTTGATAGGACAATTTTGTTTGTAAAAAGAACAACTGCAATATTAACTTTTTTTGGTTTGATTTATCTTACTGAAATGCTAATCTTACATAATAAGTATAAAGGATCAAAAAGACAAGTACAAAGTCCACCACAACACCTATCTGAGACATAGTTAAGAATGACGCGTTAATTAGATGGATTACCTTAAGTAATCAGTACAATCATTTTAAATTCTCTAAAATGTTAAGAAATGATGGATTAATACTTTAAAATCTTTGTTTTATCTATAAAAGGATAACCGATTAATCAACTCTAGAATTCATCAACGAAATGTTAAAAAGAAAGTACATACTGCATACATACATGATTCTTGTGTGTCCGTATTACCCGCTGAGACAAAGAGTGCAAACAAAACGAAGACAAGTGTACTGAACTTGAGATAACGCTCGGATGGTTGACTGATTAATTCAATGTCGGATATTAACCTTGTTTACACCAGTAAACTTTATAAAACGCATCAAATTAGAGAGCATTATACACCGACAATAACAATATCTTTTCATTTGGTTGGAACCCTTAGTTATAAAGTCCTTCTTAACTCTTTATAGTAGAGAAAACGCTCAACAATTGAAAAAAACGCATGCTTTCCTTCTATACGTAAACGAACTGGATAAGCTTTTATGAAAGTGTATAGACGTAACGTCAAAAGTTGGAGTTAAAAACGTCACGTCAAACAGACATTCCGAACACCACTCGGCCAATCTCACGATCAACCTCGGATGTACACAATCGGGAACCCTCGGCGATTCTACGAAATAGACCTCGGTAATTATACGGGCGCAGCCACGAGAGCGCGTCATTTCGCACGTGGGTTTATATGACGTCATAATCATCAACGATCCCAATAAGGATGACGTTTAATAAACAAAATTAACGAAATAATAAAAGTGGGCATATTATGATTTAATAGTAAAACGCAATATCTTACTGTGTTTTGTCATCGAATTATATTATGCCCAAAAGAATCTCAAAGACGATCGGAAAGAATTAACAAAATGTGATTTCTTCAAGCGCATTAACCTTAGTACCACCAGAAGCCAAATTACCTAAAAAAGACCCAAAAATTACTTCACTTACGTCCGGGGCATTCGGGAACCTTTGGCGATTCTACGGAATATACCTCGGGAATAATAAGAGTGCAGCCATGAAAACGCGTCATTTGGAACGTGGGTTTGCATGACGTTACAAACATCAACTATCCCGCTTAGGATGACGTTACATACAGCAAAATGAACGAAAGTATTAAAGTGGGCATATCATAATTTGATAACAAAACGCAGTGTCTTACTGCGTTTTGTCATAAAATTATTATATGCCCAAAAGATCTCCAAAGACGATCGGGAAGAATTAACAAAATGTTTTTTTCTTCAAGCGTATTGATGACCAAAGTACCACCAGAAACCGAATTACCTAAAAAATGTACCAAAATTAATACACTTACGTCTGAGGTACTTTCCAGTTTACGGAAAGGTCCGAGCGATGTTCCGAATGCCGAATGGGATGTACATAGACGGACTATTTTTAAATACGGGAAAACATTGCAAAAACTCGATGACGTCAGTTAAAATTGCGTTTGCCCTCAAAACTTTGAGTGAACACATTCGACGGCGCCAACGCTACTCGTTTAAGTCACTGACGTGAAACCGTCGCGTCCTAAAATAAAAATCTTTAGATTCTTAAATAACGTTTGAAAAATCTTTGTTTTTGGGAATGATTCGTCATTCTAACAAAAAAATGAGATTTTTCAGACGTTTTTTAAAAAAATAAATCTAAAGATAGCATCGGTTGTTTCCGCGCTATTTTTTCTTACACTGTTTCCGCCTAACAAAATGCACAATTTTGTAACATACCCAACCGCCTTATATACAGCCGAGGTCTCTTGCAGTTTACGGAAATAGCCCAGTGATGTTCCAAATGCATTCGGAACATCGCTCGTACATTTCCGTAAACTGCAAGAGACCTTGGACGTAAGTGTAGTAATTTTGTCCATTTTTAAGTAATTCGGCTCCTGGTGGTAATTAGTTTAATACGCTTGAAGAAAAGCAATTTCCTCTAATGCTTTCAGATCGTCTATAGAGATTATTTTTGGCCTATCATGATTTGAAAGCAAAACGCAGTAAAACACTGTGTTTTGTTTTCAAATCATAGTATGCCCGATTTTTACCTTATGTTGATTTTGTTTTTCGCAGTGTCATTCTCAGTTATATTTGTGACGTCATATAAACCCACGTGTGAAATTACGCGCTTTCATGGATGCGCCCGTATTATTCCCGAGGTCTATTCCGTAGAATAGCCGAGGGTTCCCGATTGGTTCTAAATGGTCAAACAGATTGAAAACGTCGACGTTTTCTGCACGATTTAATAATCATTCGTTTACGTAGGCGATACACGATCATTTTTGATCGCCAAATATTTTGACCCAAGTGCAATGATGGTTTATTAAGAATGTCGCAGTGCAGGTTATGCGTCGGCTACAAATTAAAATAAAAATCTTGAAAAACCGGGGGAGGGTATTCTATGAATTATGGAATACCCGTGACCTATAGCAGAAGAAATTACCAATCTTGCAAATGTGAAACGTAATGGATCGTGTCAGGCACTGCTTATTTGCGTATTTTACACTTTTTGGAAGATTTACAAAATCCAGATATATATAATACGTACTTAGTGTATTATATAAAAAATATCTAACGAGGTTGGGAGAATTGAAAAATGTCGAGGCTCTGCCGAGACAATTATCAATTCTCACAACCGAGTTAGATATTTTTTCATACAATACACTTAGTACGTATTATATTTATCTTGTAACCTCTTTTTGTCTCGCTTTCGTCGATGTTTCTAACTGAAATGCAAGTTTCTAAAAATAACTGCATGATATTATTGCTCTAACAAAAACTTTGCGATATCATAAAAAATATCATACGTGTTGTTATCACACAGATATTTGTATTGTTATGAGATAAAAACTATTGTACTTTGTATTGCATTATTTTCTAAATGTGGTTTTGGTTGGTTTTAATCGTATATCGTTTTTATTTTGCATGATTGGTAAAATATACAAACTAGCAATGAACTCATGGATCGAATGTGTTAAGGTTTGGACCCATAATAGTGCAAAAACAGTTCGGAACACTCGATCATTCAAAATATCAACCGAGGTTTCCTAATGAAATGCTTCGGAAAACTTGGTTAACACTGAAAGTTCATGACTTCCGAAACAAAAAATGATACCTCAAAGTCCGTTCAAACGTAGAAAAACACATGGTAACAGACATTCTGCGAAAATTTCATTCAAATCCGTTCCTCACTAGAGGAATTGAGATCATAAGTACATTTGATAGGAAGCCCGCTTTTCTGAGCGCAACTGAAAATATCAAAAGCTACATAAAATGTCACATAATGGTAAATATTCTTTGAAAGTATTATTGGAATCCATCCGTAAATGTTGAAGTATTACGTTCGTAAAGTATTTATGAATAACGGCACTGATGGGCGGACAGACAGTAAATATGACTTCAAGGTACAACCTACTAAGGAAGTTTATAAAATGAATCATTCACTCTAATTGTTCATATTGTCGGAAGTTTCATGTATCTCTCCTACTTTTGTGTGATACAATTATCCTAGAAGACAACTGAAGCGTCGTGAATACATCGTCGTTGTTATTCTAAAACCTCGTAACTACAGCTTTGAATAAGCTGCAGTTACGAGGTTTGAGAATTACATCGACGATATCCTATTTCGCCTGTTGTTACGACGTTAGATTTCCTTTGCGGGGTTTCTACACATATGCATGAAGAGGTTAGTAGTGAATCGTTTATGAATTACAGATGTCTTAATTATCGCAACCTAATGTCGGTTAAATAGAGGATAATCGTTTGTTTCAGTGTAAGATCGATTTATATTTCATTTCGTGAACAACAAAAGCTATATTTTCCGAGAGAAAATATAGCTTTTGTTGTTCACGAAATGAAATATAAATCGATCTTACACGAAAAACAAAAGATTATTCTATTTTTTTTCATGCAAAAATGAGACAAAATGTGAAATTTCTAGGACAATTTTTCGTAAAGCGCGTCATTTTGCACGTGATTGCTATGCAATGTTCATTGTGACGTCACTAATTTCGCCCCGCATAGATGACGTCAGATGGAATGAAATGCACAAAAGCAGGGTATAAAATTTTGATAACTTCACTGCTTTTGCGTCGAGATTATCAAGTGATAATCTACCGTTATTTCTCGATAAACCACCGAAAAGCATTAAAGAATATCTCCTGCATAACTGACAATTCGCAGGAATGTTGGCCTGGCTAGCCGGTCGTGAAATTTTTATAGACTGATCTTAGCAAGGAGTGTTCAATATAGTTGGTATATAATCGAGCCAAAACGCCATTCTGGATCCTTCGAAATTCCACTTTATCTTGCTAGTGTAAGGTGACTCTGTAAACTGGACGAATTCCTGAGCGTCCATGGTGTATTGTGGCCATGTTCCTCCAAGGTACTTCTCTACTTTCAATGGCTTATTAGGATCACTGGAAAAAATAAAACTAAATGTTGAGATCGTATCCCATCGGCTCAATTTTAAGAAAAGACAATTTTATACAAAGTGTAGGTTGTCATAAGGTAATAGTCTCGTAAAAGTTCTGAAACATTTTAACCTCATGATCTTTCACAATGTCAATAAAGGTTTCCTAAAGAAATCGTTAGGAAACCCCGATTAACACATTAAAAGTTTATCAAGACATCCCAAACGTTGCAGATCTGTTACGGATTCACTACCTGAACTTAGTTCAAATGTTCAAGCCATAGCCAGAGACAGATAGACCGACAGAGATTGAGAAGGGTTGAATAAAAAGTTCGAGTTTGTGCATTACTACAGATGCACAAGTTTGAGTGAGTGATCAAATGTCGATTTTATCTATATAGTGTATAGATAAAATTTACCTTTGATCACTCACTTAAAATTGTACACCTATATATCCTTTTTCTCAAAATAATCGTGATGTTTTGGTGTAATTTTGTCTGTTTTGAATAAGAGTAAGACATTGATAATTTGGATTAAAACACTGCAATCTTGTTTGAGGGACTAGCATTTGAGGTTTGAACGCATGGTTTGCTCACCAGGCCTGAAACTACAGATTGAGTTTTCACTTTAAACTATGTTATGGAAATTAGTACACCCATGAAAGCCACGCTTTTCATCAAAATATAATTTCGAGTACAAAACAGAAATAAGGTCACCCAAAGATCGTTTGTGTGAAATTGGTTGATATTCATAGGCTGGCAGCTTGTTTCAAAGAAAATCTCATGACCAGTCCTGTACAGTTATTTGCTATAGAAAACAGTAACTGTGAATAGCATATTTACAATCATTTTGAGCAATTAGAAAATTCGAAGTTCAAACCTACCTAGTTTTGGCAAAGTTCGTCCAAAGAGACAGCATTGCCCGGGACACAACCTTCTGGCTATCTGTATATGTTCTGTTACTTTTATGTGCGTCGCTAATTGGGTAACCAAACACGAATGCTATCTCGTCGGCATGATTTGATCCTGGAAAACGCAGGAACTTTCTTTAATATTTTCGTAGTCTCTGATCCTTCCCACTTTTTTCCAATTACCCCTCATCGTGCTTAATAAAAATCTTGGCAAAATTGCATCAAAATCAAAGTGCTGATAGCACCGGATGCAAAAGGTGTTAGTCAGTAAACGTACTTATCTAGAAAAAAAGGTGTATCTAAACTTTCCTGGATTTAATTAGAAAATTAGGGCCCGAGGTTGTAAAACTTTTCTCATTCTCAATTAATTTTTTTCTTAAATTTCAATTTGAGATAAAAGCCGTAATTCTGTTTAATTACTCATTTTGATGTATTAACATAAAAGATGATATTAATAAGTTATTATTAATTACAACTTATTAATATTATATTTCATTTTAATTCTTTTATTTGAATTTAAAATTTGAGAAAATTCTCAGTTTAGCCTGAGAAAAGTTTTATAACCTCTGGCCCAGGTAGTAAAGACTAACATCAGACTGGTAAGTGCAGGCTGTTTCCTTGTCTATATCTCCTACCAAAAGCAGGAATAACCCATGGCCCGAGGTTATAAAACTTTTTTTCACTCTCAACTGATAATTTTCTCAAATTTATAATTTCAATAAATGTATGAAAATGAAACAAAATAATAATAAGTTGTTATTATTAACAACTTATTAATGTTATCTTTTATGTTCATACATTTAATAGTAGTCTTACAACAGAACTACGGCTCCAATCTCAAGTTGATATTTAAGAAAATTTTGAGTTGAGAATGAGAAAAGTTTTATAACCTCGGACCCAGGTTCAGCATGACAAGACTCAGTGCATGCCATTCTCTAAATTAGGAATTCAATGTTGGAATGTTTAAAGAAGATATTCATTTATCATATCATTTAAGGATCAATAGAACCTTTGAAAGTTTCATCTAAAACAATATTCTGAATGTTCCGTCTAAAACAAAGATCGTTTTAATATATTTCCATTCATTTTTCATCGCTTACGCATCCTTTGCCCCTTTGGGAGACGCCCAAAGAAGATGTTTTCGATTTGTTGTGGGGGATAATGCAAGGATTGAGGACTAAAGTATATGTTCTGCTGTTTTCCGCATGATTCCGCAACGTGGTCAATGTAATGCACAGATACTTGGGAGCAAGGTTCCACGTCTCATCCGAAAAACAATAAGTTTGTGAGTTGGTATAGCGCGGTTTCAATGACCCGAACCTGACCTCTGTCATTTAGATTAATAAAAACCTGATTATTCAGACTCGGCTTTGCACACGCTTTTATAGGAATGAATAACAAACGGTATTGAATGTAATATACATTTTGTTTATTGATGAAATATGTCTGTAGTTGTTAATTTAAGCATTTTTTCCACAGAGGTCAAAATCGGGTCAAATAACCCAAGGTATAAACAAGAAACTACCCCTGTGTTAAAGGGGCAAAAAGGTTTGCAGAAATTTAGAAATTGTCCCCCGCTTTGCATTTCTCAAACGTTTCGTGCAGGTTTTTATCTTTACTTTAGGGCCTATAGCGCGGTTTTTTGACCCTTATCTGACCCCTGCTATTTAGATGAATAAGAATCTGATTATTCCTACTTGGCTTTGCACATGCTTTCATAGGAATTAATGACCAACAGTATTGAATGTACTTTATATTTTGTGTATTGATAAAATATGTCGGTAATTATTATTTAAGCATTTTTTCCACAGAGGTCAAATTCGGGTCAAATAACCCAAGGTTTACATACCTACTATATAGTCTGGCGTTGGTAAAGCGTGTTGTATAAGACTCAATGCGAACTCATATAAGTACGTTTTCCCCGAGCCGAATCTCCAATGCCCCCTGACAGTATCTACAGCTGGACTATGGAAGGCTATATCGGACGAGAGTTCAATTAATTTATCCCGTATCTTCGTGACGTTATTCGGGTCCGACCAGTCGGTGTATTCAAAAGCAACAGCGGCTATAATTCGGCCAATGACCTTTTTGCACTTTGTTTTGAACACACTTTTTACAGTTAATGGAACGACAATATTAAGGAATTGTTCTCTATTTAGATGGATATCCGGAAAAGTCTCATTCAGAACAACTGGCCAAACATCTTTCAGATATAAGGCACCGTCAAAATTATTTATACCAGTTAAAATATCTAGCGAGGCAAAGAAAGATCGCGCTTTTTGTGATTTTGTATTGTTCCCATATATGATATCACGAGGACTTTCGAGCAAGAAGTCATTGTCAATGCAAGGGGTATATTGTATTTTTTGTCCCTTATAAACAAGTGTTTCAGACTGTAAGTTAATAGCTGGTAATAATTGCAAGCAAAAAATTGGATCAGAAGCATTGTCACACCCTGTGAGTTCTAACACTTTGTCAGCATTCGGTGGGTTGACGGCCCAGTATGCTAGAGCTGCTCCGCTCTCTGCTATAACCCTTTTGAAGTAACCAATGTTTCCTGGGTAAAGTGCCTGGAAAAGAACGGAGGCCGAACCTGCAGATTCACCAAATATGGTCACTTCATTGGGATCACCATTAAAACTAGCAATGTTCTCGTGTACCCATTTAATAGCTAGATGCTGGTCCCATAAGCCTTGGTTGCCATCTAAGGTACCATCATTACTGCGTAAAAATCCAAACATCTCCAAACGATAGTTTATAGTGACAACAACAACCTCACCATACGTACTCAGCGCTTCCGCTTGAAATAAACTCGCTGCGCCAACAACGAAAGCTCCGCCATGAATCCATATCATTACAGGAAGTGACGTGTTGTAGGACGTCTTCGGGATATAAATATTCATGAAAAGACAATCCTCAGACAATGTCATTGGTTTATAGTCGATCATCTGATAGCAAGATGGAGGATAGTGAAATGCTTGGTATTTAGCCGAAAAATGTCGCTTTGGAATCGGTTTTTCGAATCTGTTGTTGCCTGCCGGTGGCTCCGCGTACGGTATTCCAAGAAACTTGACGACAGATTTCGTATTTCCATCAACATTAACAGAATCAACAAATCCTTCAATATCTCCAACTTTCGTTTGTACTGTCACGAAGTCCCATCCATTAGCTAAGTGCCCGAATAGCCATAACATATGTAATCCGATGCTTCCCAACAATTTACTGAATTCCATTTTATACAGTGTTCTATAGACTTCGGTGTATGTATAAATGACCGAGTTTCAACAGAACACTTACTCTTATGGTCAATCTCACCTTTTAAAACTATAATGTTATATAGCAACCGAACTTTGTCACGTGGCAAATATAGTACTTCAGTGTCGCTGAAATAAATGTAGAATGAGTGATAGTGAGTAATGGGGATAACGGTAGTGGACCCGTTAAAGTTCAGCAACGTTTTGGAAATGATGAACTTTAACAGTGTTAACCGAGGTTTCCTAATGATTTTCATTAGGAAACCTCGTTCAACATTGTGAAAGATCATGAGAACCGAAATGTTGCGGAACTATCACGGTTCCACTACCTTAAATCACATATCGTTGGTGGCCGAAACATAATGTCGTAACTATGGACTAGACAAATGCAGTAACGATTTTTTCGATCTTTCGCTTTCACAGACTTTAATTATTCGAGATGACAAGAAAACTGTATTGTTGGCAGGGAAAGCGGCTAATAATTTCAACTAAGGGACGAATCCTTCTTAATTTCAGTATCAAACATTATGGGTATGAGTATTTTCTCCAAACTTTCAGCCCAAAATCAAGGGAACATGAACGACTGGGTCCATGCTAGTCTTTTCGCCTCCGATTGAGTGGTGAGCTGCTACTCACCCTCCTTTTTTATTTATTTTTATTTATTTTAACACGGTAGTCTATTCTAAAATTAAGCATTTAAATATGCCATTCAGAAAACAAGTCTTTTATGCTCACCGAAAAAGAAAATTCGGGGAGCATATAGTCGCATACTTGTGCACATGCCAGTACGTTCAAAGCCATCTTTCCTCAACCCCTTGGCCTAAATGAATGAAACTTCATATTTGAATTTCCTAAGTACATGTATATTGCAAAACTTCATATTTTGATTTAAAGAATTTGAGGCTGCGTCACGGAAAAGGGTCATAAAAGCAAAGATCAGTTTTTCTCTAATTTCTCATATCCTAAAAGTGGATTGCTTGTGACAAGACCTATCTTGATGCAAAGTTCAATGTCATCATTCAAGATCGAGGCCATTTTTATGGTCAAATTAAGAAATCAAAACTTATGAATTGGCCATAATTTTACAATGGTAATTGATAAAGACCTTTGTTTCAAATGTGTTTAACTTGTGAAAGGCCTTTCAACAGATACAATATAATCAGACACGACCAATGTCATATTGTCAAGGTCAATGACTCCCATCATAAACAGCTTTGAATTGGCAATGACTTTTAATGGGTAAGATATTAAGTTTTCCTATTTCTCGTGTAGCTTGCTTGTTGCAAAACCCCTCTGTTAGTACCAGGGTCAATACCTTTACCCAAGGTCAATATCATTTATCGAGTCCAAATAGTTCTTAATTCTTAAATAGCATCTCATATATCCAAGGTCTGGTATAAGCTCCTATATATCTAAAGTGGTTGAGAAAATTCAAAAAGATTTCCATTTTACGTTTATATTCTTTAGTTAAAATCTTCAATACCTATGGGGGAAATAGAAAATATATACATAACCAAATCAAAATATTCACTCAAGGTCATACTGTCAGGGTTGATAGTTTCCGTCTAAAAACTGTATTATTCCCATATCTGTTGATTGGTAAGAGATATCGTCTTCGTATTTCACGTGTGGCTTACTTTTGACGTGGCCAGGTGCAAGGTCATTGTCACGTTTCAAGCTCAAACTTTGCTTAACTTTTTTCTTCATTTAAGACAAATTTGCGTTATTCAGTGATAAAGCCTTCATATTTCACACGTGTATTGCTTGTGGCAAGAACTTTCGGACAATATTTAAGCCAAAGTCACCATTCTCCATATTTTACATGTGTATTATGGACCCTTGAATTTTACCATTCTTTTTAAACAAGCTTCTATCTGGGGCCCGTTTTAATAAACTTCTTACAAAAAAATTATCGTTAGTCAAAATATTAAATTGTACCTGGTGTTTTCATCCATTGTTAGATTATGTCAATCGCCTTTAGAAGACTATTCCAATGAGAAAATACATGGCAGGATTCAATATTTAGTTATTACTGTAGAAACAACATTAATTTATGACTTACGCCAAAAATGATCGTAAGTTACTTAGTTAAACGGGCCCTGTAGCGTAACCCGTCTGCGACGGCTCTTGTTTATATTTGACGCCATCTGTAGATTTTACCCGGTGAACTGTGTTCGAAACGAAACATCAAGAGATCGTAAATTACCCTTGCATACCTAACAATATTTGTTCACTATTAAGATACAGCTGCTTTTGAGTCTGTAGCACCACGACGCATGGGGCTAACGAATGCGAAAGTATGCTAATACGCTCGCATACGCTGATGTTCGCAAGGCGTTCGTTATTCATACGTCGCGTACGTTACAAGTGCGCTGGTATACGTTGGTTTAAGTTTTTATATGCAAAGGCCAAAAAATATTTTTAACATGTTTGAAAAACTTCCAACGTATGCCAGCGTATAAAGCATACGCTAGTCATTCGGTATCCATACAGTCAAAACGCTAAAGGTGCGTTACTCATAAGTCAAGTACGCCTGTCATACGCCGCATTTAGGAGTAAGAATCAGTTGCGATGACGCAGAACAGTTAAGCGCCCTACCGCGATTAAGAGGAGAGCAATCGAGACCATTAACTATACTTTCAGCATGTTGTATTTGCTTGGTTTCAGGGACCTTTTAAACCTGTCCTATAACATCAGCGGGGAATAATAGATTTCTACCCCCCCCCTCTCTCTCTCTCTCTCTCTCTCTCTCTCTCTCTCTCTCTCTCTCTCTCTCTCTCTCTCTCTCTCTCTCTCTCTCTCTCTCTCTCTCTCTCTCTCTCTCTCTCTCTCTCTCTCTCTCTCTCTCTCTCTCTCTCTCTCTCTCTCTCTCTCTCTCTCTCTCTCTCTCTCTCTCTCTCTCTCTCTCTCTCTCTCTCTCTCTCTCTCTCTCTCTCTCTCTCTCACTCTCTCTCTCTCTCTCTCTGCATGACAACTTCAAACAGTACGCACAGAAAAGCAGTGGCAATGGCGGGAGGGAGGGTCTGTCCGTCTACCATTGCGGCTGCCTGCCCTTCCATAGACCTTTTACAAGTCAACAGCTCTATTTGACTCTCTGCGAAGTTATACAGAATAAATGTGTCATCGTAAGGATCTATCCTTTTGAAATTGGACAAGATCCTTTAAGAATGATGGATGGGAAACGGGTTTTGTGTAAACTTGAACAAATATCGTTATCGCAGAGTGTACAAATTTGCACTGGGTTTTCTTTAAACATACACAAATGACTAAAATATTACTTCCAAGAATCATTCGATTCGAAATAGGACCAGATCCTTCGAGTCTCGCAAGAAACGAAAGCATTAGGATATTTCAATCAAAATAGCTTCATTATCAGAACAGAGTCTCATTTTCAATTGGGTTCCCTTTAACCATTCGTAGAATTATTATACTTAAATACAAAGATTTCGAAAAATAGCAGATTCCACCTTATTTAGTGAATAAAAGCGAGAATACTAATAATGTATTTTGACTGTAATTGTATCTCGTAAAACTAGAAAGCCATGAATGGCTTGAGTCGCTCCACAGGCTTGAAATTCTTGAAAAAGCAAATAAATGTTTTGACATGATTTTTAGATATTTGGGGTTCTACTGATGTTGAAAATGATTTTCAAAGTTTCGATTATGTGACAGATAGAGAAATGACCTCTGCTATTAAAAGACATATTATTCATCAAATCAAAATAATTTTTGGTACACTGATAAAGGGTCACTCAAAGATCATACCAAAAATGTTAGATTGATATCCATCAGTTACATTCTGAGAAAATGTTTTTCAAATTTTCCACTATATAACATTATAGACAAATGACCTCCGCCCATAAAATGTATATTTTCCATCCAATCAAAATAATTTTTGGTACACTGATAAAGGGTCACTCAAAGATCATTCTAGTGAAATTTGGTTGATATCCATCAGTTACATTCTGAGAAAATGATTTTCAAAGTTTCCAGTATATAACATATAGAGAAATGACCTCTGCCCATAAAATGCATATTTTTCATCTAATCAAAATAATTTTTGGTACACTGATAAAGGGTCACTGAAGGATCATTCCAGTGAAATTTGGTTGATATCCATCAGTTACATTCTGAGAAAATGATTTCAAAGTTTCCAGTATATAACATATAAAGAAATGACCTCGATCCGCCAATTAAATGCATATTTTTCATCCAATCTAAATAATCTTTTTGTAGACTGATAAAGGGTCACTCAAGGATCATTCTAGTGAAATTTGGTTGATATCCATCAGTTACATTCTGAGAAAATGATTTTCAAAGTTTCCAGTATATAACATATAGAGAAATGACCTCTGCCCATAAAATGCATATTTTTCATCTAATCAAAATAATTTTTGGTACACTGATAAAGGGTCACTGAAGGATCATTCCAGTGAAATTTGGTTGATATCCATCAGTTACATTCTGAGAAAATGATTTCAAAGTTTCCAGTATATAACATATAAAGAAATGACCTCGATCCGCCAATTAAATGCATATTTTTCATCCAATCTAAATAATCTTTTTGTAGACTGATAAAGGGTCACTCAAGGATCATTCTAGTGAAATTTAGTTGAAATCCAAAAATCAGATTCTGAGAAAATGATTTTCAAATTTTCCACTATATAACATATAAAGAAATGACCTCTGCCCATAAAATGCATATTTTTCATCCAATCAAAATAATTTTTGGTACACTGATAAAGGGTCACTCAAGGATCATTCCAGTGAAATTTATATATAACATATAAAGAAATGATCTCCGCCCATAAAATGCATATTTTCCATCCGATCACAGTGATTTTTTGAAGACTGATAAAGGGTCACCCAAGGATCATTCATGTAAAATTTAATTGGTATCCATTGATTAGAATCTGAGAAAACTCACTTTTTACCATATTTGGAAATTAGCCACGCCCATTAAATCCATATTTTTCTTTGGATCAAAATTTCATGAACAACTTTGTAAGAGGGTCACCCAAGGATCATTCCTGTGAAGTTTGGTTGAAATCCATCCAGTAGTTTCTGAGGAGAAGATTTTTAAAGAAAAGTTTACGACCGGACGCACGCACGCACGCACGCACGGACGGACGCACGACGGACACAATGCCATGACAATAGCCCCAGTGGCTTTCAGCCAGTGGAGCTAAAAACCTATTATGCTGTCTAAGGGAGTCAGTGAGCGTCTCAGGTCCACATCATTGGTCTCAAGTTTGTTTTTCTTTTTTGAAAACTTATCGGCGATAGGAACTCAGAAATAAATCAGCCAAATGATACTCATGCGGTATTTATACGCTTTCATTCGTAATCCATATGTTACTCGTTCGCTGGCATACGCTACTCATACGTAGATAAGCGTTACCTCAATTAAGGACGACATGCGTCGATGCACGTTTTATTTTCGCTGCGTATACGTTGGTCATACGTTAAAATAACGTTGATGAAACGTTGACCATTCATCTAAGATGAAAATTCGGCGGGGTCTCTAGTCACATGGAGAAATGTTGTGCATAAATCAGAATTTCTTATCATACGCGGGGCATACGTTACTCTTGTACGCTGAGTTGTGACAGATCCTTTAGCATGATTTAGCTGGCTTCGACGCAGTAACCGTCTTAAAATCTATTAGTTTTGAATAGCAATTATTATATATAGGTATTTATCTGAGTGTAATTGATAGGCTACCTTATTTACCTACGCAAATCGACTCATCTTCTACTCAGAGCTCATATTTGAAAATAAAAAAAACAAACAAAAAAAAACACCTATATATGTATTACTTTGCAATATAAGGGGATAACCGGTTACTGGTATAAGTTTCTCACCGATGCAGGGTAGCCTGAAAACTATTCTTATGGACAAAAGTCTTGTCCGGTTTCGCGAAAATTCCAATTAGACGAAATCCTTTTTATGAGAATTAGAACATGAATGAGCGAAGCATTATTGTAAAGTATACGGTTCAACCTTTCAATCTACGGTGGTTTTGCAAAATTTTGAATTACGTTCTTAGAATAAAATGACGTAATAACAACGACGTCAGTTTGTCAAATTACAACTCGATATAATCAGAGTGAGGGCAAAATTTAATGAACAAAAACCATGCATACTGTACACAGTATCCATCTTAATGACACCACGCATAGATTTTTCTAAAAAAATAAAACGGGACAACATAACGTTGTTTCAACTGCAATTAGGCTAACGTCGTGAAAAAGCGACATGGCGAACCCTTAAATTAAAAAAAAAGGGATCGTGCTTCATAAACAACGCCCAATTAGTTAATTAAATGCGTTTTTCATTAATCGAAATAGGAGAGAAAACGTCCTCATTTCATGACCCCAACAACATAGACGAAAAAAAAAACAACACGCATACTAAAATGAACATAATTTTTCTGAAAGGCAACCGATTTTCTACTTTTTTAGTGTTTTCCAATATCAAGCATTATTTATCAAGTAAAAACTTTAATGAATAAAACAAAACCGGAGTCATAACTTTTGTCCATTACAGTAGTATATAAACGACCGTGTTTAAATTTTGTAGACAAACAGACGGAATGAAAGGCGGGGTTTTTAGAATACAGACGGACAAATTGAAAAAAAAAATCATACGCCTGCAAAACGCAAAACTTATAGATCTACTTTCGTTTACTCCTCCGAGTTAAATTGGCGTAACTTCTACCTGACTTGTCTATTAGAAAAAGAGAAACTAGATCCATAATCATATGTAGTACTGTAGACGGTATGAAAGTATAAATCTAATATTTGAAAAGAGAAAATAACAACATAACTAAATTTTGACATAACCGACGGGGAAAAAATGAGGTTCGAATAGCTATTCTTTTCCAAAAAAGTTCTTACCGAATAACCGAGACCACGCGGAAAATAACCGACAGTCAAGGTTGAAAAATAGGACATGACATAGACCTAACTTATGTCTTTCTTACATGTATGTATCAAAAGGGCCTATTACCTATTCGAGTAGAAATTGTGACCAAGCTGCTAACGCCAGCCCTGCGTTCAGGATCACCAAACCTTGCAGGCGAAACAGTTTTCCAATTACACCCCGCTTTGTACGCAGGAGTATGTGCAAAGCGGGGTAAAATTGGAAAACTGTTTTCACCGTTTTGTGATCCTGAATGCAGGACAGTCTTCACATTTATGCAGGCTTGTCTTAGGTTTAACTGTCTGCCCTGTGCTAGTCCAAGCTTTGTCACGGTAAGGCTTTAAACGTCAGCAGGCGGCTTTGCTTTGAACATCGTGAGAAAGGTTAAGTTCTTAAGAAGAAAAGCTTAGTCAAAGTTATTCATTTAGTGCAATTGCTTCAGGAAGGAGATCTTTACTATCATTTAAACAAACTTACATTGTTCAAGTTGCTGTCAAAAGTCCTTCCTTTTTGGTTTATCCGGGTATTGGGCCAGTTTATCAATAGGCACGGTAGGTAACCACAGCGATGTTATATTAAGTCGAAATAGATTTACTCCCCTTTGAATAGAAGTAATCTCTATAAAGAAAATATTGCCACAAACTGATCAAGTTTTGATAATCTTTCTTCTATGGAATCCCGTATTTGTAGGAATTAAAGAATTTCATAATGCATTTCTCATTTATAAGACGATTTATGTATCGCGTTGTCCAGAGGTGCGTTTCTTAGATAAAGATTCTTGAGAATCTTATGAAGATTTTTAAGATGTGTTTTTAGACTAAGATTTTTAAATTGCTTAAGATATCTTGATGAGGAAAGGAAGGTGATTTGCATTGGCTTAAAACGAGTAGCCTTGACGACGTCGAATGTTTTTACTCAAAATATTTAAAATCGTTTCTTATGACGGCTAAATAATCTTATTTAGCAGAAAATGGATTGTATGATTCCAACAACATATTGATAATTTAAAAATGTTTTTAAACATACAATCAAACTAATCATTCTTTTAATTTCCTAGCCTGGAGAAGGAGTAGGCTTTTGAACGACTATTTTAAGCAGTCGCCATTCCGTACCATGATTAATGGTCGCCTAACCCTTGTAATGCTTAATAAAAATGTTCAAACATTGTTTGGAGATCAAAATGCTGAAAGTGCAGACACACTTATAATTGAGTCCCTTTTTCGTCCTTGCCTTTCGTTTCTAGTAAGGCGAAAAGGGAAAGTTGTAGCCGGGGCTCCCGAGTCTTTATCCAGATGGCCTCTCAATGAGCAGCTTGTCATAAGATGTGGATGCAGGGCGCTCGGGAACTAAGGGACAAATATATATTTATATTCTGTTTGTTTTCTTTTTTGTTACATATCCCCAATTTCGAGACGACAATCTAATATTTCTTATCAATCTTAGACCTTTACTTACAAAGAATCAAGATCTATCTCATTGGAAAATAATCGCCCGCAAGAATTTATCTAGAAACATAAAGTTTTATACATCTATTGAATCGGAACCGAAAAATATTTATTTTTCATGTTTATTTGATGTTTGTCCATATTGCACACTACTCTGTACCTGGATGTAAATAAAGATATATTCTGTTCTGTTCTGTTCAGTATTTATAAAGATATTCATTTAGAATATAACTTTTAAACAAATTGTGTGTTTTAAAAGGAAAGCAATGTGATAAAGACTAAGACCAGACTGCACATTTGTGCACGAACTGATCTTTGCCTATGCCTCCTGTAAAAGCAAAAACATCCATGGTTAAGCACGGCAAAGATATCAATTTGACTGTACAATACGAATGAAAACATTTTTGTTCAACAAGTAGGAACTTAGACAGGATTGTCGTCAATCTATTTATTAAAACTGGAATATTTACAATAAATGGACGGTACAGTAAGTCGATAAGAATGGTGTAAATTATTAATTATTCAAATGGTAAACATGACAGGTCCTTGAAAATTTCTACCATTGTCTTTTTTTTTCAATGTACGATAACAAAGTAACTCTCCGTACAAAATATTTGATAGGTAAATAGCCAATGGAAAAAAGCCACGGAAAATTGATTACGGAGTAGTCTTATATATGCGAAGCGTGGAATAATACTGCCCTGTGTTCCGGATGACAAAACTGTGCGAACTGTTTGCAAATTACACCCCGCTTTGCACGTGCACTATTGTTAAGCTTGGTATAATTTGTAAACAGTTTGTATCGTTTTGTTATCCTGAGCAAAGGGCTAGCGTTTGAAGAATACTTCATTGCACCATTTGAGCGAATCCGTATTCTTTGAAATTCAAGTTACCTAAATTATTTTTCTATCTAAGCTTTACATTCAATAACAAAAACACATTGATGAAGATTACGTGTACATACGATGTAATGCATAAGAGAGAGCGCCTGCGAAAGCGGACTGACCAGATTTAAAATAGAATCTTTCGGGGGCTTTATTAATAATTTTAAATCGCCATTCTACATCATTATGTTGATGTGTTTTTTTGTTGGTTTTTTTTTCTCTCCTTGACCTCTCCTAAATCTTATTTTAATAATTTTGTTGTTTTTGTTTCACGTAATCCGTCTTTTATGGATGAAGGTAAAATAATAGGGACTGTATTTCATGATTTTAAAAAGGCGTTTGGGTTGGTTGACCATGAAATTCTGCTTTATAAACTTAAACTTCACCATTCTTTCAGAGAGTGCCTGTAAGCTTTTCAAATCCTACTTACATTGTAGATATCGTGTTATTAAGAATAGGCCTGTCTCGTTCGATGTGCAACCAATATCTTCGGGAGTTCCACAAGGTTCTATAATTGGACCTATTAGTTTTTTATTGTGTGTGACCTTAAATGACCTTCCATCTAATCTTTTATCGAATATCGACATGTATGCAGATGATGGAACACTTTAAAGATCAAGTAAATCATTATCTAAAATAAATGCATGCTTAGAAAAAAATAAATGACTGGTCTCAAAGTAATAATATGACTTTGAACCCCAATAAAACCTCTTGCATGATTTAATTAACTAATTATTGATTTGCGAGAAAAAGAATAAGACCGTTTAGACATACGCATTAAATAGTTGAAAGCGCATGAAAGAAACTACTCCCAAAATCAAAATTTGGAAATTAGAGTTAGTTATCATTGCTCATTAAAATTTAATAACGCGTTAGTTCATGTGCAATATTGCTCTCAAAGAATGTCTGATATGTGTTTTTCTGAATTTTACCAAGAGTAAATCCCAACATGGCTATGCGTTTGAATTTCATTTTGCCTCAATCTGACTCAAAATCTTGGGTTTTCACGCTCTTTTTCGGACTCTCATTGCAAACTCGTTGCCGATAACCTCGAGTTATAAGTCCGGTCGGTGCAAAAGAAGGCATTGGTCTAGCTTTAAGAAGGTGTTCACGATTTAAGATCATCATGGAATGAGGTGAATAGACCATAACATCGAGTTTTTTACGGGGATTTACCATATGGCTATTGCTTATCAAGGAGTCGACAAACGGCCAAGATACTTCATCTTTGTGGTTCACTGTCACCAAGAATCCATGATAACCTGAAAATTTGTGACCTAGAGAGTAAATGGTTTCCGGTCATAACACATTACAATCCGTCCTCCCCATCCTGTCAGCATCAAAAGCTCGGCATCGGTAGTTGTTATAATCGACGTTTTAACCTGACAATGGTGGAGTTATGACCCCTCATGGTAGGTGAAAATGTCCCAAACTTAAATCACGTAAATGAATCAGTTCAATTTTAAGCCTTGTTTTCATTTGCTTTACGGAGCCCGTAAGGCGCCCGTAACTCGTCGTAGCCTAAAAATCGTGCGGTGCCCGTGTGGCGACACACGGTGTCCGTGCGATCATCGAAAGGCTTTACGGATGCAGTGGACCCTCGGATTTTGTATAAAAAATAGTTATACAAGTTTTTAAAAATCGTAAGACCGCACAGAGACCGTAGTCCGTAGACTCGTCGTAGAGGCATCACACGATTGTCGTACGGACATCGCACGACCACCGTGCGATATTTCGCCTTTAAATTTTCAACGGATTTTTAACGGATCATCCTACGGTCCCCGTGCGGGTACCGTATGATGATCGTGCGGCGGCCGCACGGTTTACGGTGTAAATATTTGAAAAATCGCACGGGCTCCGTGCGGGGATCGCACGATTACCTTGCGATCGCCGCATGGGCACCTCCATGATTCTCGTAATAGTTTAATGAAAACTCGTGCGGACACCGCACGGTTTTGTGATACATACGCCGTAGAAAATAAAATCGTACGATGTCAAAAATATCGTACAAGAAATCGCAGGCTGCGATATAGTACGGCGACCGTGGCAAATGTAAACTAGGCTTTACTCTGCGAAATGACCTTCCGAAATTCATTTTTTCATACTACAGAAGTCGAAGACTTGGCTTTATTTGATAAATATTTTCACGATTTGTCGTTACCACCTTTATAAGCTGTAGTATTCGACCAACGTTATTTCCGTACGCTCTATTCGATCTGCTGCATGAGAAGAAAACATGTTTATCATATTCAAATGACCCTGCTTAGGTGAGAATGGGCTATGGAATAAATTTTACAACAATATTTTACCTAGTGACCGGCCAAAATAGAGTAATGTCATAACAGCAAATCGGTAAATTTCGGGGCAGTCTTATTTGTCATTGAAAGGTGATGCGTTATTTTTATGTTCAGTATAAATAGTTGACAAATTGCAGAGTCATCGTGCGGGGATCGCACGATCACCTTGCAATTGTCGCACGGATACCTCAATGATTCTTGTGACAGTTTTGTGAAAAGCCGTGTGGACACCGCACGATTTTATGATCACATACACCGTACGATGTCAACATATTATACAAGAAATCGCAGACTACGATATCGTACGGCGACCGTGGCAAATGTAAACAAGGCTTTAAACAAGAGGACCATGATGGTCCTATATCGCTCACCTTCGTCTCTTTGACTTCTCCCTTAGCAAAATTAAATACTTGAAAGATCATCAAATGATCATTAAATTTTTCGAAGAAAAACATAACTCTATTTCTATGATCCCTGCATAAATTTCTATCCTTTTCTAAACAAGTTTCATGTGACCTGGCCAACATTCTGACCAAGTTTCATAAAAATTGGGCAATATTTGTGGCCTCTAAAAAGAAAATAGTCATTTAGGCCCCTTTTCCCGTGATATGACATGGATCTTTCCCATTTTAAATAGGGTTCATCCTTGTGACCTAGCCATTATTCTGATCATGTTTCATGAAGATTGGGCCATATTTGTGGCCTCTAGAGCGTAAACAAGAAAATTGTCATTAAGGCTCCTTTTCCCGTGATATGGCACAGATCCTTCCCATTTTCAATAGGGTTCATCTTTGTGACCTGGCCAACATTCTGACCAAATTTCATAAAGATTGGGCCATATTTGTGGTCTATAGAGTGTAAACAAAAAAATTGTCATTAAGGCCCCTTTTCCCGTGATATGGCACAGATCCATCGCATTTTCATTAAAGATCATCCTTGTGGCTGGGCCAACCTTTTGACCAAATTTCATAAAGATTGGGCCATATTTGTGGCCTCTAGAGTGTAAACAAGAAAATTGTCATTAAGGCCCCTTTTCCCCTGATATGGCACGCATCCTTCCGATTTTCAAAAAGGTTAATCTTTGTGACCTAGCCAACAATCTGACCAAGTTTCATGAAGATTGGGCCATATTTGTGGCCTCTAGAGTGTAAACAAAAAAATTGTCATTAAGGCCCCTTTTCCCGTGATATTGCACAGATCCTTCCCATTTTCGATAGGGATCATCCTTGTGGCTTGGCCAACCTTCTGACCAATTTTCATAAAGATTGGGACATATTTGTGGCCTCTAGGGTGTAAACAAGAAAATTGTCATTAAGGCCCCTTTTCCTGTGATATGGCACGGATCCTTCCCATTTTCAATAGGATTCATCCTTGTGACCTGGCCAACATTCTGACCAAGTTTCATGAAGATTGGGCCATATTTGTGGCCTCTAGAGTGTAAACAAGAAAATTGTCATTATTGCCCCTTTTCCCGTGATATGGCATGGATCCTTCCCATTTTCAAAAGGGTTCATCCTTGTGACCTAGCCAACATTCTGACCAAGTTTCATGAAGATTGGGCCATATTTGTGGCCTCTAGAGTGTAAACAAAAAAACTGTCATTAAGGCCCTTTTTCCCGTTATATGGCACAGATCCTTCCGATTTTTGATAGGGATCATCCTTGTGGCTTGGCCAACCTTCTGACCAAATTTCATAAAGATTGGGCCATATTTGTGGCCTCTAGAGTGTAAACAAGAAAATTGTCATTATTGCCCCTTTTCCCGTGATATGGCATGAATCCTTCCCATTTTCAATAGGGTTCATCCTTGTGACCTAGCCAACATTCTGACCAAGTTTCATGAAGATTGGGCCATATTTGTGGCCTCTAGAGTGTAAACACTAAGATTGTTGACGCCGGACGACGGACGACAGACGACACACGACGCACGACGGACGACGGACGACGGACATTCAATGATCACAAAAGCTCACCTTGAGCACGATGTGCTCAGGTGAGCTAAAAACGTAGTCGCTCACGCAACACGGACTTATCACTCGAATACGTTATTATGGCTTGTGATTACAGTATTCTGCATTCAAGTTTTTTACCTGGCAGGGCGTGGCTTAACCGTGACTTAATTTGGCTAGTTTACTTTACAATATTATGACAATTGTCGTTAACGCACTTAATAAATGACTGTATCTCAAACAAACCCTAATGTTGATTATATTTTAAGGTAAATGTGTTAAGCTTACACCTGGGACAGAACCAGCCCTACGTTCAGGATCACAAAACGGTGCTTTTGTCTAAATTTTACCCCGCTTTGCATACAAGTGCGCGTGCAAAGCGGAGTATAATTTGCAAAAAGATTGCAGTTTTGTCAACAAAAACGCTGGCCTGCTTGTCTAATGATTTTACCACGAATAATTTCGGTGACACAAAGAAATAGCAAATGAACAAGGAAAAATCGATGATTAAATTAATCAGCACTCTTGGTTATTTGGCTAATTAATTTTTATATTCATCTTTGATAAAACGAATTCTACAAACAAATTACGACGTTAATTGAACAATAATGATCGTTATATGTAATATAAAAGTTTCTGTAAATACGCGAACCGCTCCTGCAGAAAAGGCATACGAAAACAAGTGTTCAAAATGGCCTCATACCGCTTACCCAAAATTTTAATTGAACTTCGAAAATGGATTCATGAAATTCGAAAATAAATCCATGAATCAATACTTTGTTTTTGTACGTTAGACTAATACGTGGCCTTATCATATTTAGCATAGTGCGGTACTTTTTAGAAGATTCAAAATTCATTTTTCAAAGTAACATTGATATCGTTTTATATCAACGAATAAAATTGTCATTTATTTTGCACCGTCTTAGCAGTTTTAAAAGGGTCGCTTCCGTTTTAAATTTTGTAAACATCCATTGCATCTACTAGATCTGAGGGTTTTGTGGAGATTGGGTCAAACTTGAGGTCATAGATTGTAAAACAAAACACAAAATACAATTTTAAGCCCCCGTTGGCCTGCTTTCCCATGCAATGTTTCAAGTTTTGGCAAGTTTGGTCTTTATGACCATACATATGCCTTCTGACAAAATTTGACGAAAATCGGTCCAAACTTGTGGCCCCTGTAGTGAAAGCAAATATTTTTTTCTTTGATACGGGGCCCTCTCTCGGTTTCATCCAATCGAAAAGTATTCCCATTTAAATATGGTTCATTCCTGTGACCAAAAACGTTATGATCATGTTTATTATACCAAAACTGTGGTCCCTTCTTTGTAAAAAAGAAAGTATCACAAGGGGCCATTCTCGTGTGTTATCCAAAGGACATAGATTTCATATTTGTGAGCAGACTAACATTCTGATAATGTTTTATGAAGTTTGGGCTAAATTCATAGCACATGGAATGTACAAAAAGAAAGCACCATTAAGTTCTGTTTTCCATAGTGTTCGCTATTTTCGATGCCAATACTCCTTTTGACCAGCTTTGATTTGCAAAAAAGGCTGAGTCAAAAGCGTTTTTGTCCTTTAGCCAGCTGAAATTGCCTTCTGGGGAGCCATAGATATCAATTTCGGATACAACCGCATCTTCCTGGCAAAAGGTGTGTGTTTTTCCTTTTTCTGTTTTTTTTTCAGTTGTAAACATAATGTCTAGAGTTTGACATACTTTAACGACGAATCATGGTAAACTGTAAAGTGAACCCCTTAAACCTGTTTTAGAACGACATCGTGCCGTTGACAATTTCCAACATGTGTGCTGGAAGGACAGACACAATTGGGTACCCTCGGCGATTCTACGGAATTTATGGTACTATCCAGTTTACGCAAAAGTCCGAGCGATGTTTCGAATGGGACAGACATTACGAAACATAGACATATACACGCTGCCTGTAGTGTATCTAAAGATCTCAAAGAGTGAAACCCGGATCAGACACCGTTGGTTTGCAGACTAATCGGAATCTATATTCATTATGAATGGGTAATCGGTTTCACTCACCGGTTTAAATAATACTTCTTGGGTTCCTATTGCGCTCTATCCGGCACTATCCGCCATTCATTTATAGAACCAGAGACTTAAAGAATAAACATATGAGCGATTTAGAAACTCTGTAATCTTTCTTTTATATGACTTTGTAATTCAGAAAGGACGTAAGTGCTACCGACCGGCATTGATAAATCATTTGACTTTGGTAGAGCTAAATGTATATCGATATTACCATCAGAATAATGCAATAACAATCAATATCATGTGACGACATAATTACTTTCAGTCTGTTTGGAAACTTCGGCAAGTAAGAAGAACAAAAATGGAAATTTATTTTGTTGGTGGTTTAGTTTTTGTAACTCTAACAAATCTGTACGACCATGTGAAATGTGCAACATTGAGTGATTCTAAACAACTAGTAACAGATTTATTGAATGGTTATGACCCTGAAGTACGACCTCTCTCGGACCAGACATCAACGTTGAACATATCAGTCTCAGTCTACGTCAAATCTATCCAGGAATTCAACGAAGTCAAGGAAACGTTTCTGTTCACGGCTGTTTTTGTGCTTACATGGACTGACGTTAGTATCGTGTGGAACCCGGCAAGCTACGGGGGATTAACAAGCATCATGCTTTCCATTGATAAAGTCTGGGTCCCACAGCTCGTTATAACAACGTCATCGTCGCATATTGTAAGTTTTGGACAAGATTGGCAGAAGGTTCTTTATTTTGCTAATGGTGTCGCTACCTGGTCGACTGGCGGTCTAGTACGAGGGACGTGTTCGATCAACGTACGTAACTATCCTTTCGACAGTCAGACATGCGCGTCACACTTCAGCCCCGGACCGTATTACGCTCACGACGTCTCATTCGTGGCCTACTCTAACAAAGTGAACATGTCGATCTACGCTGGAAACGTTATTTGGGATCTTCATCAGACGTCAGTTAGCGCCTACATGGTCAATCTTCGATCTCAACTAGACGTAACCTTTAAGCTTAGACGTAAATCCGCGTTTGTTGTTATCAACGTCCTCATACCGCTGGCGTCATTGAGTTTCCTTAACATCCTCGTATTTTTGCTGGTACCGTGTTCCGGGGAGAGGGTCTCTTACAGTATAACCGTCCTTCTTGCTATAGCCGTGTTTATGACCATTATCAGCGACACCCTGACCAAAAGCTCGGAACCAGTGCCGCTTATATCCTATAAACTAATGGTTGACATGATCATCAGTGCGCTGATTACCGTAGTGACGATCGTTAACCTCGGCATCTATCACAGACCAGAAACTACGGAAATTCCAAGATGGCTGACAAACATGTACAAGAAACTGTACTGCCATAAGCTGAGTATGTGTGTAAACAAAATAACCCCCGGACCAAGGGATAAAACTGGAACAGAGACGTCTACAGGTGGACATAATGAAAAACAAGTCTGTCAATCTAGTGAGAAAAAAGATATCGTGTCCATTATCGACACCGCAGATGCAGATGAACTAGTTGTTCCTACCAGTAATACGCCTGAACCAGCTCCTGACGTCACAGTCACGTGGAAACAAATCAGTTTCATGGTAGACTTTCTGTCTATTGTTCTATTTGTAGCAGTGTCCAGTTTCAGTTTTCTGATTTTCATCTTCTATCTGTATTTTTGAATCTGACTTCAATTTAATTCAGCATGCAAGAAAAATACTAAAGTTTAGCCAGGGACGGGTTTCAAAAGTCACACTCTTAGCAGGATATTCTGAAATCGACGAGATGTTGAGATTGTTAGGATTTTGATATTTCAGCTTTAGCTAAAACTTTTAGTCTTTGACATTTTCTTTAATGCTATTTGGTGGTTTATCGAAAAATAACGGTGGATTTTCACTAGATAATCTCAACAATTGTACCCTGCTTTTGTGTATTTTATCCTATCTGACGTCATCTACTATGCGGGGCGAAATAATGAACGTTGCACAGCAATCACGCGCAAAATGACGCGCTTTACGAAAATATGTTTTAAAAATTTCACAATTTGTCTCATTTTTGTAACAAAGAAATAGATTAATCATTTGTTTTTCGGGTAAGATCGATTAATATTTCATTTCGAGAACAACGAAAGCTATATTTTCTCGTGAAAATATAGCTTTTGTTGTTCAATCAATGAATATCAATCGATCTTACACTGAAAAAACCGATTATCCTCTATATCCTTGTCGCAATGTCATATTCTTAATAAATACCTGTTGAAAATCATTTTGTTAATCTCATCTCCAAGCCAGTGGAATTACCAATAGATTTTCCCCCGTTTTAGTTCATTTCAATCTTAACGTTATCAAAACAGGGCCCATTTTAATCAGGACGTAATGACGTTGCTTAGTAAACATGGAAAATGAAGCGATTTACGAGAATTTGTTCACACATTTTCTACATGCCGTCTTATTTGTGCCTCAAAGAAATAGAATAATCGTTTGTATAAGATCTAAAGATGTTTAATTTCGTGAACAAAAAAACTATATTCCCTCTAGCAGCTTTTCAACTCATGTAATTATATATTTTATTGTTCACAAACGAAAAGTAGATCGATCTTACACTGAAACAAACAATCATCAGCGATATTATTACAAAATTACTAGATATGTATCCGAGCTTTAGTTTTCACTAGCAATGAATACATTTATAACGTTATTAAAAGCATATCTGACGTATGGCCCATTTTAAAATAACGCTACATAAAAAAGTACATGCGTAAATGGCAGCGCTATTTACAACTTGGAAAAAGATTACCAGAGTCACTAAAAAAACGCCGCTACGGGTCTTTTCCAATAAAAGTCCCTTTTTATCGTAACGCAGCAAAGTATCGCAAAATCGTGACGATGTGCGCATGGTCACATGACGAGGAACATTTTGTCAAAGTTACGTGCAAAACCCGTCCATAATTGAAGGAGTTGTGTATACAAGAATCGGCGGACAGACGGACCGAATGTTTTATACACAGAGATGATACAAATATATGATCACTTTCGGTGGCGAGTAAGAAATGGGTCGACAAAAAATATGGATATTTCGAGGCGCCGAAACTTTGAAACCTTTCGAATAGCTAGCTGAAGATAATGACGTAATTAGTTCACCATAGCAACGAAAATCATGATTAAGACCCCTTTCCCGTTAAATGGCATGGATCTTTCCTATTTTTAATGGGATTCACCCTTGTGACCTGACCAACATCCTGACAAATTTTCATGAATATTGGGCCATATTTGTGGCTTCTAGAGCATAAACAAGAAATTTGTCATTAAGGCCCCCTTTCCCATGATATAGCATGGATCCTTCCCATTTTATCTAGGGTTCAACCATGTGACCTAGCAAACATTCTGACCAAGTTTCATGAAGATTGGGCCACATTTGTTGCCTCTAGAGTGTAAACAAGAAAACTGTCAGTAAGGCCCCTTTTCCCGTGATATGACATGGATCCTTCCCATTTTCAATAGTGACTTTTCCAACATTTTGACTAAGTTTCATGAAGATTGGGCCACATTTGTGGCCTCGAGTGTGTAAACAAGACAAGAGGCCATGGAGGGCCTGTATCGCTCCACTGGCTTTAGCGTCTTAAGACTTTCATTAAATGAAGTTTTCTAGGAATGAAAACAACACTTTGTAATCTCTTAAGACCTATCTTATGATAATTAACTGGGTATGGCCCACATTGCACCAAAATCCTCAAGTTTCATTGAAATCGGTTCATCGGTTCATCAGGAGATGTAGTTAGAAGATTTTGGGCTCAAAATAAGCCACACCCTGCCATGCCAATATTTATGGGCTAATCCAAATTTCACAAACAATTTTTGAAAAGGGACACAGAAGTACATTCTCGTAAAGTTTCATTGAAATCAGCCCAGTGGTTCAGGAGGAGATGTCGTTCAAAGATTTCGGGCTCAAAATGAGTGCCACCTTGCCACCGCCCATATTTGTGGGCAAATCAAAATGTTGTGAGCAACTTTTGGAAAGGTCTCCCAAGGAACATTCTGGCAAAATTTCATTGAAATCGGCCAAATGGTTAAGGAGGAGAAGTTGTTCAAAGATTTCAGGCTCAAAATTAAAAGCCCCGCACTGAAACGCCCATATTTGGAGGTCAATCCAAATTTCTTGAAAAACATTAAAAGAGCGTCAGCCAAGGAACATTCTGGTAAAGTTTCATTGAAATCGGCCCAATGGTTCAGGAGGAGATGTTGTTCAAAGATTTCGGGGTCAAATAAGCCCCTCCCTGCCACGCCCATATTTGGGGATCAATCAAAATTTCTTGAACAACTTTAGAAAACGGTCACCAAAGGAATAATCTTGTAAAGTTTCATTGAAATCGGCCCAATGGTTTAGGAGGAGATGTCGTTCAAAGATTTCGAGCTCAAAAAATAGCCACGCCCTGCCACGCCCATATTTGGGGGCCAATCCAAATTTCAGTAACAATTTCTGAAAAGGGTCACCCAGGATACATTCTGGTAAAGTTTGGTTGAAATCGGCAGAGTGGTTCAGGAGAAGATGTGGTTCAAAGATTTCGGGCTCAAAATAAGCCCCACCCAGCCATGCCCATATTTTGGGGGCAATCAAAATTCCTTGAACAATTTAAGTAAAGGGTCACCCAAGGAACATCCATGCCAAGTTTCATTGAAATTGGCCCAATGGTTTGGGGGGGAGAAGATTTTTAAAGATTTCAAAGTGAAAAAATGCAACGCCCTGCCAAGCCCATATTTGGGGGTCAATCAAAATTCTTTAAACAATTTTAGAAGAGGGTGACCCAAGAAAAATTTCTACTAAGTTTCATGAAATTCAACCCATTGGTTTGGGAGGAGAAGATGTTTAAAGAAAAAGTTTACGCATGCACGGACAGACAGACGGAGGGATGCACGACAGACACACCACCATGACAATAGCTAGCTGGCCTTTGGCCAGTGGAGCTAAAAATTGTCAATAAGACCCCTTTTCCCGTAATTCAGTAATTCATTGGCGACAAATTCCTGGTGATCTGTCGAGCCATTTCTAATCGTCGGACGGGCTCGGGCCGTTTTTTTAACATCGCAGACACTTTGATCCATTCCTAACCTAGTCACTGTCTTATGATATCGGCGCCTAGTCGGTTGGCATCTCGCATTACATGATTTGAGTATGTGCGTGATATTCCCAACAATTTCAAATGTGCGCCGAGCAAAGACTCTGGCCAGGCTGTGCTTGCGCACAGTCTGTCAAGTCTTCACTTAGCGTTTAGTATTGAACAGAACACAAGTATATTCATAAGATTTGAACATACATGTTCATCGTCATAATAAACAAAATACATACATGCAACAATGGTAGATAGATATCATTGTATCTTTAGACAGTCAAGCAATCTTCTTATTACACTATTTGGTTATCTATGTTGCTCAATATTTGTCCCTCGCTTACATGTCAAAAATTTCAGGGATCGACACTATCACCAGTCCTAAAGCCGGAGGCCAGTGGTTTTATAGTATTGATAGAAACTCCAATGTTGCAGGTCCTACAGACCTAAAACTAAAGATTTATGGACAACATTGTGGGAAAGAAGAGATTGCTTGACAAAAGCAATTTCTTATTTTCCAACACTGTTTCCTATATAAATAACTCCTTCAATCCTTCAGGCAAAAGGAGTTAAATGTAGAAAATGTCACACACACAGACTCAATTGTTGCTGTTTTTTCGATCACATATTTGTTGCTTTGGTGTTTTTCTTGTATTTGCAAATTATTAATTAGAACGCCTATATGATTCTAAAAGCTCGAAACTATTGCTTCATCAAAATTGTAGTTAGGATGTGTTGGAATAACAACGACAATTAGCTCAATCTCATAGACTTTTGGTATAATCAGTCGAATAACTTCTAATAGTATCCATAGTTCATAACGGATTTTAGCCATAGTTTATAAGGGTTTTTAGCCATAACTCACAACTGTTTTTAAATTCTTCAACAATATTGATTGATCCTCGCTGGTTTTACATTGGCGTCTCTTTTTGCCTTCATCAGCCATTAATTCGTGATATGTTGCTTACTTTATTGCCTTGAGTAGATACAACAGAAATAATTTGAGGGTTCACCCATAACAAACGCTAGACATATGATTTAATTAACTTTTGTTTGCATTTAAGCAATGGTAGCACTTTTATTTGAAATTCCTTTTATATTGAAAAAAAGTGGTTATGAAATAATTTGTCAAATTGGAAACATTTGAAATAATACAATCATAACTTAATTATCATATCTATAATAGAATTTTCATTTTATGAAACTCTTTGAGATAATTTTCTGCTCCTTTTGGCATTTTTTAGTATACAAAGCTATTCTGTCTTCTTGTTACTAAATAAATATGGGCAAATATTTTAGTCAGAGTCATTCAGATGTCCTGAAAATCAGCAATTTGTTTGGAATAAAATTAGAATTTAGCATGATAAGAGTTAGTTATAAACATTGTTAAATTGACATTCATTCCTCTCTAAACCTTTCTAAATCGCCCACTAAGCACTCCCTTCATTCATTCCAAACACTCAATTTGATAAAAAAAGCTCTTAAATCTTTAGAAAACATTTCGGAATGGACCAAGACATTTAATTGAAATCAATTCGAATTATTCTACGATTCTGTTGGCTTGGTGGATTGTTAGATGTCTGATTGGTCCATGAGGACACTCAAGCAGAAAAGATTGTATATTTCATTAAAGGGAAGTAGCAATTAGAACAGTTTCAAACATGAAAATTTAATCAGTAAAAGAACACTGTTTTACAGTATTGTACTATGAAAATCTTTTCTTCATCTTGAAAACTAATTTGCTAATTAAGATAAATCCACTGCATAAATCGAATCATCAACAGATAATGGTGACTTTTTTTTAACAAATTCACTAATTGTACATGTATATGTTACAGTGAATATGTAAAATCAGTGAGTTTGTAAAATAACTGAAAATTTCAGGGATTTTGTAAAATCACTGATTTCGTCAGTTATTTTATAAATGACTGAACTTTTCAGATAATATATGAAATGACGGAATATTTGTGATAAAATAGGGTAATACAGTGTTATTGTACCATATTTTTTTAATTCATTATCTATGTTCCTATTTTTTTGAGAAAACTGCATACTTCAGTGATTTTTGAAAATAACTGAATTGGTATGTGAAAAAGTTTTTCTTCATAATTTTGCATTCTGAGTCTTAAGGATATTGAATTTGAATTCCAAAATTGAAAGATAAAAGTGAACGGCAATTATCAGATAGATTTGTTTGCACAATCAGATAGATCATTTATATTCTGAATAAAGAGTTGAAGGGAATATTTTTGAGTTTGTGGAGTTATAAAAATTAAAATTAAAAAAATTCTAATCATTCATATCAACACACAAAACGTAGAACTGTAGTAAGTAAGAATACATGTAGGCTTTACAACTACTATAGTGGTTGTTGTTGCCTGCTTCTTCTCTGACACTGGATGCTCATCTTTAACTTTACTTTGAACATCAACAATGATAGCAAATACTGCAAACAGTCTCAATGTTTGGAAAAGAAATATGAATATCTAACACAGAAAGAGAAAACCTGAATGAATGATCTAAATAATATCTTACTTATAAACAGTACTGTATTGTCCTTTTTCCTAAAACAATATTCTATTATTTTACATATTATTTGCCAATTTCAGTCATTTTATGAAATAGCTGACGGAATCAGTGATTTTACAAAATCCCTGAAATTTTCAGTTATTTTACAAACTCACTGATTTTACATATTCACTGTAACATATACATGTACAATTAGTGAATTTGTTAACATATATACTGAGTCTTTCAGACTTATCAGATCAGTGACTTTACATGTTGAAGGGGTTAATGTAATACTGTTGTATGATTTATGTCAATCCATAATATAGTTCCTATAAAAGTACCGTTGTCTTATTTCAATTAACCAAGGTATAATTTGATAAGCTCTTACTTTAGTTAAGCACTTATCCCTACAAATACTTATTGTTAAATTGTCAATAGGCAACCAAAACCTCATAACTAAAGCTTTATTTATCCCTTTCCTGTTTTACAAAATTTTGACCTGTCCAAATTCAAAGGTTTTGCAGAAGAAAATTGAAATTGGATTTAATTTGAAAAATAACCATTTAGTAGGGTAGAAAATAAAGTGGAAAAAGAAGAAATTGCTTGTCAGAAGCAATTTCTTCTTTTTTCACAATGTTTTCTCAAACATATAATCACAGGCACGTGAAAAGCAGGGATTAAACAGCAAGGGTTAAGCTGAAGTTACGAGGTCTTGATAGCCCAGCAACGATTTGTCTATCACTTCATCTAGGACACATAGCGTGTCGTCCCCCGTCTATTGGGACTTGAGTTCCTGTTATAAATGAGGCATTGTCTGATGCTAGAAAGGCTATCATCCCTGCCACCTCTTCTACTTCACCTGTACGTCCTAGAGCATGAGTCGTCTTAGATCTTTCTAAAAACTGAAAGGAAAGAAAATTTCTTTTTCTCTTTGCCTGGCTGTTTCAAAGATAGCAATTCAAGGTTTTAGTCTGACATCAACAAAAAAGTCCAAAGGACTCAATCTTTGGAATCTTAGGGGTCTTTCTTCAAATTTTGAGAGTCCCTGCCTTAGGTAAAGACTATTTTTTTAAGGCTATAGTATTGTATTTTGTAGATTTAGAGATATTACCTGATTAAAGGAAAAGAAATTGATAGAAATATGATAATATTTGAGGCTCAACTTCAGACTATTTAAAGCAGTCTTAACTTCTTTTCTAAAGCTGATAAGTTCCAAAAAGAGTAGAAAATATTGTAAAGAGAGTATAATTTGATTGTTAAATACATTTTCTTGTTTTTTCCTAAATGTGTTCCAGGGCTATGGTACTTTAGACTGTGCGAGTGTGTGTTAACCATATTTAGTCTAATAAACATTCAGAGGATTTGTTTGCATGAATGTGGTTTTACACAGCTTTCAATAATCTTTCAGTTATTTCGCAAAGGCTGGAGCACCTATCAATGGATTCCTGTTATTTCTCACACAAGTACTGCTCAAATTAGCGATGAAGTCTCAAAAAGTTCCTTAACTTTAGGCATTTGAAGTGGGTTTTCTTGGTAAAAAATGTAGGAGTGATAATTAGGGAGGGCGCTATTATTAGAGGAAATACAATATGGGTTTTTTTTTGTCAACATAAACTAACACATTTTACCTGTTTATATTCTTCCTCTGTCTGTCCGCCTCTCTTGTGGATTTCTGTTATTATCACTCCAGGACTAAAAATATATACTGTCAATATTGCTCAAGCTACCACTTCTATTAAGCAACCTCTTTTCTTAAGCGACCGTCATAAAAAGTCCCATCAGTATAAGCAAAATCTATGGAAAAGTGAACATTTTAGATGGAAAATTATCTATTATTGAATCATATGATTTTTTTAGAACCAATTATAATCGACTCAATGGGACAATTCTAGTGAGTTCAAACATCATAGGATTCAGTGAGAATTACACAACAATTCATATATGCTATCAGGATGACTGGTGTTATTTATCATGAAAGGTTGTATTCAGCGACCATTTTTGTAAGCCACCACCTTTTTGTGGTCCCTTAAGTGGTCGCCTAATACAAGTTTTACTTTATTGACAGTTTGAGGGGTTAATACAAATATTTCAGAAGTTTCTGTATAAAAATAGGAATTAATGACTGTGTCAATGACGGTTGTGTCAATGTAGGAGTAACACTCTGGAGAAACAAAATGTATAAGTTTGACCTTCATCTTTAACATTTAACCTTTGCGCAATCCAAATTTTCATTAAAGTGACACATCTGCCCCAACTGGAGATCAGTTATGCAATATAATTTTGATCAGACAAACGGATGAAATGACAATAAGGCAAAAATAATATCCCCTTGTCATGCTGAACCTGGATTAATTTTTGTCAATGTTCCAGTGCTTAAAGGTTGTAGGTGTTGGCTCTATGAAGCCACATATTTTTTGTGTACATTTGTAAATCACTTGTATGAATTGAAAATTTTCAATTGGGTCTGTTTGAATTTAACCTTTGTCATGCTGAAAAAAAAATGCAGCAAAATTGCATTAAAAGTTAAGTACTGAAAGGACTGGTTGCACTCATTGCTAATTAGTTTTCATATGTATTTTGAAAAAAAAAAACATAAAAAAAGTTCAAATATTCCTTGTTGAAAAGGGAAAGTCAGGTGATATAGACTAAGATTAGACTGCATATATGTGCAGACTGATCCTTTCTATAGCTCCTGAATTGGCAGGAATATTTCAGGTTCAGCATGACAAGGGTAAAAACAATATTAAAGTATACTACATATGTTAAATGACTTACTTTACACTGTTAACACGGACTTGCTTTGAAGCCAGCTCTGGAATAAAGAATAACTGACAAAGCTTTTTTCATGCCTACCAATTCCACATTGTCAAGCGGTTTACTGTTGGTGAATGATCATAATATCATAACTACAGCTTATAGGTCAAGCTGTCACAAGTTACCATGCTATGATCACTCACCAACTATATATACATGTATTTGATGATACCATTTTTTATTACCCACATGCTTTCATTTTATTTAACTTCTTGTAAATGCAGAAATCCCTTGATAACAAATGTTTCAATACTTTATCAATGTCTTAATACCTTTTAACGTTGAAATACTCTTTTACAGGTCATTTTGTTTTATTAATCATTTCTTTTGGTCTTTGTTTATATAGTCAGTAAAAAGCTTGTTAGCTAATGTTAGTAAGTTTATGTAATCTGACTCAAAATAAAGATTCTTGTCTCTTGTGTGTAGTTGGTAGGCATGCCCTCGTGTTTCATTACCACAAGACAAAATTTTTGATAGATCTAAAGTGAAATATGACATAGAAAATATTTTTAAGTTGGTGAAATTTCATGTGGCCTTGTCTTTTTCCGTGTGATAATATTGAAGGAAATGGAGAATGACTTATTACAAGCTTTTAAGTTGGTGAAATTTCATGTGGCCTTGTCTTTTTCCATGTGATAATATTATAGGAAATGTAGAATGACTTGTTACTAGCAAGTTCTTTATTTCCTACAAAATTTTTCAATACTTGCTTTCACTCAATTCAAACAAAAGTCCATTATCCCTTTTCATGCTGTTCATTGTATATTCTTGATGTATACAGAGCTTTTGCTGACAGTGTAGACTGATCTTAGACTACAATGCCTCCATTCTAATAAGTCATTGTGAGAAAAACTTAAGCCACACAAGTCTCAAGATTTAATAATTTGCTTGAACCACAATTTAAATTCAATAGAATAAGGCCTCATTTCGAGAGGTCCACACAATGCTTTTGTAAGTGCCTATATATTTATAGAAACATACAATAGTATTGCACTGACCCCTTTGAACAGGTGAACAAGAGCATTGCACTCAAGTGCCAAGGCAAGGCTGTTCGGTGCTGCATAGTGAGTCAACAAGGGGAAAAAACCTACAATGTTTTGTTCCTCTTCATTGTATGAAATGTTTTCGTAAATATTCATTCCAAGTTTTGATCAAACACCATTGATTGGATCCCAATTTTCAAACTTAAGGTAGTGGACCCGTAATAGTTCTGCAACGTTTTGGAAGTAATGGACTTTAACAGTGTTAACCAAGGTTTCCTAATGATTTTCATTAGGAAACCTTGGTCAACATTGTGAAAGTTCATGAGTACCAAAATGTTGTGGAACTATTACTGGTCCACTACCTTAAGGCAAGACTAAGTGATATAATCCTACCTAAAGCAATACATCTGGTAAATTGATCAATGGCACTTTTGGACATACAATAGGCAAGCACACCAGGAAACTGAAAATTAAAATATATGTTTCTTAGTAACAAATTAAGATGGTCATAGTATTTAGCCCTTTCCTGTTTTACAAATTTTGGACCTGTCCAAATTCAAAGGTTTTGCAGACTAAAATTTAAAGTGGATTTAAATTGGAAAATAACCATTCAGTAGGGTAGAAAATAGTGAGGAAAAAGAAGAAATTGCTTGTCAGAAGCAATTTCTTCTTTTTTCACAATGTTTTATCCATCATAAAATCACAGGCACGTAAAAAGCATGGATTAAACAGCAAAGGGTTAAATCAATTTTTACTAATTTTGTCTTTTGATTTTCATTTTCAACTATATATCAAATACAGTACCGTCTTTGACAGTACAGTAAGGCATAGAAAATCCAAACTCATCTGTTTGAACTTATAGATTAGTACTCCTATCAAATGAAGCCATTCAAACATTTTGACACTCTAAATAGCTCATGAAAGTTTTGTGAAAAGATTTGTTTTTTTGTTTGTATGGGGTTTTATGCTGTTTTCAACAATCTTGCGTTTATATTGTGATAACTGGAGCGCCTAATAACTGATTCCTGGTATTTCTCACACCAGTGCTACCGTTACATCCTTTCATTGCTTCCAGCTGCTATCCCACATAGGTTTACGATTTTCAATCTAATGTTTGAAGACAAATAGTCAGAAAGGATGAGTGCTGCTATTGGGCATTGAACCATGGACCTTTTGAATTATAGTCAGACGCACTAACACTGCACTATGACAGCAGCTTTGAGATAGGGAGAAATTGCTACTTTTATCGTAGCAATTTCACCCTCTTTCACACTAAGCGATCTTTATGGCATATATTTTTCATTTTTAACACACAATGAAATGTTGTCTGTAATCATGTGCCTGTCTAGAATTTTATCACATTTTGACCTAGGAAAATAAACCTTTTTTCTCACTCAACTTTGAATTAACTTAAAATTAAAATTTTTTGTCTCTGCTTAGATGATGTCAGATAGATGAAATCAACAAAAGCAGGGTATAAGTTTTCAATAATTTCTCTGGTTAGACAGTGAGTTTATCAAAATGATAATCAACAGTTATTCCTCGATAAACCAACGAAAATCATTAAAGAATTCATTTTCAGGTGAGCTAAAAAATAGACTTACTGATCTAACTCCATTCACACTGGAAACATTAACAATACTGCCTTTGGTCTTGATTAGATGTGGAACTGCTAACATTGTAAGGTGGTATATAGACCTATCAGGAAATAGAGAATAATAGTGTTAGTGTCTAAAAATAACAATGTTATCTGGTCGAGGTTAGGAGAATTTATCATGACAAGGCTTTGCCGAGGCATGATAATTTCTCACAGCCAAGACCTGATAACATTGATGTTTTAAGACACTAACATGTTATTCTATTTATCATGCTATCATTTTTCAGTGCTTATATAGGATAAACCCTTAAAAATCAAAGAAATTCAGGTGAAAGTGTATGCAAATTGTTTCTAAAAATAGACTGCCTGATATCATGTTATGTTATCAGACAGATGATATTAGGTCAATACAGGCTTCATTGCGTGATAGATAAAAAATACAGAGCTCATGATACTGTATGATTTGTGTATGCAAATTATTACGGTTTGATTGAAGAAACAGATCATCAACAATTGCTTTTTAAAGATTGTGATTCTTACCATGTAATAACAAGGTCACTACATACCGTAAAACCTCTAGTAAAACCCGGGGTTTTATTGAAATCATCGCATTTCCATTAGAAAGGAAAGGGCTTTTATAAAAGGCTACCCTTCACATCCATGGCTCAGTGCAAAACAGTTGTGACTGCCAGTAAACATATAGGCAGTAACAAATGTTTCTTGCTGAGCCATTGATATTGTTAAAAATAAAAACTAGAAAGCCATGAATGGCTTGAGTCGCTCCACAGGCTTGAAATTTTTGGAAAGCAATAATAGTTTTGACTAGATTTTTACATATTTTGGATTCTACTGATGTTGAAAAAGATTTTCAAAGTTTCAACTAAATAACATATAGTAAATGACATCTGTCTATAAAATGCATATTTCATCCGATCACAATAATTTTTGGTAGACTGAGGGTCACTCAAGGATCATTCATATAAAATTTCTTTAGTATCCATCGTTTAGATTCTGAGAAAATGATTTTCAAAGTTTTTACTATATAACACATAGAGAAATGACATCCACCCATAAAATACATATTTTTCATCCTATCACAATAGTTTTTGGTAGACTGATAGAGGGTCACTCAATGATTATTCCAGTGAAATTTGGTTGATATCCATCATTTAGATTCTGAGTAAATGATTTCCAAAGTTTCCACTATATAACATATAGAGAAATGACCTCCGCCCAAAAAATCCATATTTTTTCGTCAGATCACAATAATTTTTGGTAGACTGATAGAGGGTTGCTCAAGAATTATTCCAGTGAAATTTGGTTGATATCCATCATTTAGATTCTGAGAAAATGATTTTCAAAGTTTCCACTATATAACATATAGAGAAATGACCTCCGCCCATAAAATACATATTTTTCATCCGATCACTTTTACTTTTTGTGAATTGATAAAGGCTCACTAATGGATCATTCCAGTGAAATTTGGTTGATATCCATCACTCACATTCTGAGAAAATGATTTTGAAAGTTTCCACTATATAACATATAGAGAAATGACCTCCGCCCATAAAATGCATATTTTTCATCCGATTTCAATAATCTTTTGTAAACTGATAAAGGGTCACACAAGGATCATTCATGTAAAATTTCATTGGTATCCATTAATTAGAATCTGAGAAAACTCAATTTTTACCATATTTGGAAATTAGCCACGCCCATTAAATCCATGTTTTTCATTGGATCAAAATTTCTTGAACAACTTTGAAAGAGGGTCACCCAAGGATCATTCCTGTGAAGTTTGGTTGAAATTCATCCAGTAGTTTCTGAGGAGAAGATTTTTGAAGAAAAGTTTACGAACGGACGCACGGACGCACTGACGCACGCACGGACGGACGCACGACGGACACAACGCCATGACAATAGCCCCAGTGGCTTTCAGCCAGTGGAGCTAATAATACGCCCAAAATATTAACTTTTTATTGGGGGCAAGGTGCATAAAGCATCTGTTGAATTTTTAGTGACATTGATTTTTTGGGTAGGTGCCTTTATTAGAGGCCTCAATAGTCTGTAAAATCACATCAAAAATTATTGATTTCAACCTTCAAACTAGAAAACTATGAATGGCTTGTGTCGCTCCACAGGCTTGAAATTCTTGTAAAAACAAATAAATGTTTTGACTAGATTTTTAGATATTTTGGGTTCTACTGATGTTGAAAATGATTTTCAAAGTTTCAACTATATAACAAATAGAGAAATGACCTCCACTCTTAAAAGAAATATTTTTCATCAAATCAAAATAATTTTTGGCTGCATGATAATGGGTCACCCAAAGATCATACCAAAAATGTTTGATTGATATCCATCAGTTACATTCTGAGAAAATGATTGTCATAAGTTCCACTATTTAACATATTGAGAAATGACCTCTGCCCATAAAATACATATTTTTCATCCAATCGAAATAATTTTTGGCTGCATGATAATGGGTCACCCAAAGATCATTCCAGTGAAATTTGGTTGATATCCAAAAATTAGATTCTGAGAAAATGATTTTCAAATTTTCCACTATATAACATAGAGAATTGACCTCCGCCCATAAAATGCATATTTTCCATCCAATCACAATGATTTTTTGTAGACTGATAAAGGGTCACTCAAGGATAATTCATGTGAAAATTAATTGGTATCCATTGATTGAATTCAGAAAAATCACTTTTTACCATATTTGAAAATTAGCCACGCCCATTAAATCCATGTTTTTCATTGGATCAAAATTTCTTGAACAACTTTGAAAGAGGGTCATCCAAGGATCATTCCTGTGAAGTTTGGTTGAAATTCATCCAGTAATTTCTGAGGAGAAGATCTTTAAAGAAAAGTTTACGACTGCAGGCACGCAAACACAGACAGATGGACGGACGCATGATGGAAACAACGCCATGACAATAGCCCCAGTGGCTTTCAGCCATTGGAGCTAAAAAGGGATGTGGGTGGGATTTTTACGGCATTTTAGATTTTATTGTGATGTAAAAGTAATGTTGCACAAGAAATGGCTAAAAGGTCCAACCTGTAGTTTGATGGAATATATAAGGTTTCAAGAATATTTAAATACAATTTACCATTATTTCAGGCATTTTCCTCTCTCTGGGTCATTGGTAATTTCAAGTAAGTAAAGCCAAGCCAGTAAATAAGGGGTAGAAGGCCTACAAGATTCTTCATGTAATATAGTCTCATTTTAATATAACCTAATAAAACCCTGTTGAATATTTATTTGATATTTCTGATATTACATTGGTGTTATTACACCACTGGAATAACTATGCAAATGAGCTTTAACAAATAGCATCTTTATATTTTCTTTGTGGAAATTACGTCATAATGCATTTGGTGACATCAATTCACAAACAGCGTTATATGTTTTGCAGAATAACTTGAATCGCTAAATTCCTGGAAATTTCTCGATTTATTGTAACAAGAGGGCCATAGTGGCACTTAATCCCTCACCTGAATAAACTGTCTAAAATTTTCTAAAGAAGACTAACAAGGATTTTTATAATTGATTTCGTGACCTAGTTTTTGACCCCAGATGACCCAATTTCGATCTCATCCGAGATTTCATCTAGACAATCATTCTGACCAAATTTCATTTTGATTGGCCAAAAATTGTGGCCTCTAGAGTGCAAATAATGATTTTCTTAGATTTGACCCTGTGACCTAGTTTTTGACCCCAGTTGATCCAATTTTGATTTCGTCCAAGATTTCATCAAGAAAATCATTCCGACCAAAATTCAGGTTGATTGGGCAAAAAATGTGGCCTGTAGAGTGCATAAAAGGTTTTTCTTAGATTTGACCCTGTGACCTAGTTTTTGACCCTGGTTAGCCCAATTTCAAAATTATCCAAGATTTCATCAAGACAATCATTCTGACCAAAATTCAGGTTGATTGGACAATAAATGTGGCCACTAGAGGGCTTATAAGGTTTTTCTAAGATTTGACCCTGTGACCTAGTTTTTGAGTCAAATTGACCCAATTTGGAACTCGTCCAAGATTTCACCAAGACAATCATTCTGACCAAAATCCAGGTTGATTGGGCAAAAATGTGGCCTCTAGAGTGCATACAACGTTTTTCATAGATTTGACCCCGTGACCTAGTTTTTTACCCAAGTTGACCCAATTTCAAACTCATCCAAGATTTCATCTTGACAATCATTCTGACCAAATTTCAGCTTGATTGGCCAAAAATTGTGGCCTCTAGAGGGTAAACAAGCTTTTTCTTAGATTTGACCTTGTGATCTAGTTTTTGATGACCCAATTTCGAACTCGTCAAAGATTTTGTCAGGACAATCATTCTGACAAAAATTCAGGTTGAACGGGCAAAAAATGTGGCCTCTAGAGTGCATACAAGGTTTTTCTAAGATTTGACCCTGTGACCTCGTTTTTGACCCCAGTTGACCCAATTTCGGTCTCATTGGAGATATTATCAAGACAATCATTCTGACAAAAATTCAGGTTGAAAGGGCAAAAAATGTGGTCTCTAGAGTGCATACAAAGTTTTTCTAAGATTTGACCCTGTGACCTAGTTTTTGACCCCAGTTGACCCAATTTCAAACTCATTCGAGATATTATTAAGACAATCATTCTGACAAAAATTCAGGTTGAATGGGCAAAAAATGTGGCCTCTAGAGTGCATACAAGGTTTTTCGTAGATTTGACCCCGTGACCTAGTTTTTGACCCCAGTTGACCCAATTTCAAACTCATTCGAGATATTATCAAGACAATCATTCTGACAAAAATTCAGGTTGAATGGGCAAAAAATGTGGCCTCTAGAGTGCATACAAGGTTTTTCTAAGATTTGACCCTGTGACCTAGTTTTTGACCCCAGTTGACCCAATTTCGAACTTGTCCGAGATTTTATCAAGACAACCATTCTGACCAAATTTCAGGTTGATTAGGCAAAAAATGTGGCCTCTAGAGTGCATACAAGGTAAATGTTGACGACGGACGACACACGATGGACGACTGACGACGGACGACGAACGACGGACATCCACCCAACTACAAAAGCTCACCTTGAGCACTTTGTGCTCAGGTGAGCTAAAAATGCAGGTCATATTATAAATAGAATATCAAATTTGTGCTCAAAAATGCCGAAATTTGATTATTAAACTCGACATCTAAAACAGATAAAAACTTGGCACAGCCTCATTTTTATCTGCTGATGGATGACTCATTAAATAAATTCAGTATTCAATGACTATTCATTTAATATGCTTTTAATTTTTTTTTCAATCTGGACAAGTACAAATATTGACATTGAGCAAAAAGCTGCCATTTAAGTGACCTACCGTACATTAATATTCATCACAGTGTCATACTGTTCTAAAGATGTGTTTTCTATGGTTCCTTTCTGGACAATTCCAGCATTGTTCACCTGAAAATTAATGAAGAATGATTTCTTACATGCAAGACCAATGTTATTGACAATCTGTAGTGTTGGGCAATGAGTTTCAATTCTCAATTGATAATTGGTTTTTAGTTGGAAGAGAAAATCAACTTATTAATGATTGTACAATCATTTCCTTAAAAATTAATAATACAGCACTCCCAGTAGAAACCATTGAAGAACGAATGTGAAAGTTTAGTTAAAAGTAATGACCTAAAGGCTCTTTCTGCAAATTTTTCTAATAACTTTATGGATCAGAATGAAACAGTTGTAACTGCCTATAAACCTATAGGCAGTTACAACTGTTTCACACTGAGCCATCAAACTGAAGTTGGTTTCGAAAACAATATACAATGGATTTCATTTATGTGTTAGGAACTGACTAATTGATTATGAAATTTCTTAGCTGATTATCACAATCAAAATCCAACATCAACTGATTATCAAATATAATTGATTATTCTGCCCATCACTAACAATCAGAATATTCAATGAATCTTCACAATCATACAATCAATAATATATTTTGGAATTTTTGATTGATTATTAATATCACACTTGCATTTTTATGAAAGCCCTAGAACTTACAATTCAAATATCTTGACCTATGTCAATATTATTTTCTTGAGATAAAATGGACCATGGAAGAAAACAAACTAGATAGCCATGAATGGCTTGAGTCACTTGAAATTATTGTAAAAGAATAAAAGTTTTGACTAGAATTTTAGATATTTTGGATTCTACTGATGTTGAAAATGATTTTCAAAGTTTCAACTATATAACATATAGAGAAATGACATCTGCCCAAAAATGCATGTTTTCACCCAATCACAATAATTTTTAGTAGACTGATAAAGGGTCACTCAAGGATCATTCATGTAAATTTTCATTGGTATCCATCAATTACACACTGAGAAAATGATTTTCAAAGTTTCCAATAAATAACCCTTAGAGAAATGACCTCTGCCCATAAAATACATATTTTTCATCTGATCACAATAATCTTTTGGTAGACTGATAGAGGGTTACTATGAATTATTCCAGTGATAGTTGCGGCCCTTTGAAAGATGGCGAAATGTTTATCGAGCTCTGAATAAATTTTGAAAAAAATTAAAAATGGGTGTTGATATTGTGGTATATAGACAGAGAATAGGAACTTTCAGTATGCCAAGGAAATGTCGGATTAGATTGAACACTATTTGTTTGTGTGGACGAACTGTGAGTACTCTTATTCGTTCAATTTTGGTCTTATCGATCATTTTGACCTTGAGTGGGGACATCGAGACAAATCCAGGCCCAACAAAAGGACATAAACAAAAGACTCTCTCTTTCTCACAGCCTCCTCCAGATACACCCGATGGTCCAAGAACGCGACAGAGTGGTTGCGTTACGACAAATGAAGGCACAATTATGACATTTTTACGAGATATGCGAGAAGACATGAAATTTGAATTAAATTCAATGTAGGAAAAGATGACCGATATTGAGAATACATTGACCTCGTTAAAGAAAGACAATGAAAATTTACAAAAAGAAAATGAGCTATTAAAGAGAAAGGTTGATAAATTGGGAGCACAATTGGATACTTTGGAGGGCCATTCAAGAAGAAACAACCTGCGATTTTTTGGTTTAGAGGGAAATCAAAGTGAAAACTGGACAGAAACTGAAGGAAAGATACGATCCTTTATAAAGAATGACCTTTGTTTACCCGATTATGAAAATGTGGAGATCGAGCGGGCGCATAGAATAAAGGGTAAATTAAATAGTGAGCCCCCGATAATTGTTAAATTCTCGAAATTTAAGGACAAAAGTTTGATTTTGGAAACGGCTAGAGACAAATTTAAAAACAGTGACCAATTTTCTGTAAAAGAGGACTTCACAAAGAGAGTATTGATGAAGAGAAGGGTGCTTGGTGAGCGATTAAAGCATGCACGTGACGATGGCCTCCATGCATGATTATCCTACGATAAATTGATTATTGAAAATGACGTCTTTGCTTTCGACGATTCGACCAATGAGATTGTCCGTATAGGTAGAGCACGTGGTCAACGCCAGCCAATTAGAAAACGGCGGGAAAGGGAAGACAAATCGCCATTTGATATTGACCAATCACAAGATGAGTATGAAGGCGTGGCTTCTGGGGGGCAGGATTAGCATGAAGGTCAAGGTCCAAAAAGTGTACAAATAAACATTACCACGTGGAACGTTTGTGGGTTTTAGCGATTTTCAACAGATCAGTCGATCTTAAAATTTCTCTCAAGTTTCGATATTATAGGTTTGATAGAAACATGAAGTGACTTTATTGGTGAATTTTCCGGGTGTTTATCTGGCTATACTAACTTTGATTGCATCAGAAAAAGACCAAAAACCAGTTTAAGAAATAGTGGTGGTGTAGGTGTCTATATTAAGAATACACTTCTCGACAATAAATTTATATCTCGAATTTGTGCGGATCTTTCTGATTGTGTAGTTTTTTATGTTAAATCTAGCATATTTGAATCAATGACAGATATGATATTGTATATTACATATATTTCTCCAGAAGGTTCTTCTATCTACAAAAAGTTAGAAGAGAAAAATGGAATAGCTAGTCTTAGCCTTAACCTAGAAAAGCTGAAATTTCTATATCCAGATTGTCAATTTTATATTGCAGGCGATTTCAATGCTCGCACGAAAAACTTTCTTGATTTTATCCCAGATGATTCTGTAGATAATGTCTTTTATGATAACATTACCTACGAGTCTGACCACTTTTACCTTAATCGAAATAATAAGGATTCAGAAACATATAATTCATTTGGTAGGTCATTGGTTGATCTATGTTGTATATTTAACATACATATTCTGAATGGGCGAATTTTTGACGATACATGTGGAAACTTTACATGTCTTACTTATAACGGCGCAAGTGTCGTTGACTATCATATTGCTTCAACAGATTTGTTCCAGTTTATAAAACGATTTTCAGTTATTAATAAGGACGATTCTGATCATTTACCAATATCTGCAATTTTAGAATTTACACCAAAGGAATGTAGACATGCTGTTAGACAAGTAAAAAAACTGGACTGTTCTAGTGATTTTCCCATATTTAAATGGAATGATGATTTTAAGGAATCATCCTTTGATCATTTCTCAAATAATATTCATATGATTGTCGATAAAATTGTCAATTCGAATTGCTTAGATGTTAATTATGCAGTTTCTACTATAGTTGATTTTTTTCACAAATCGGCTTCTCGTATGCAGATAAGAAAAAGTAAACCTGATAAGATATCACACGATAACCAACCATGGTGGGATGAGGAGTGCCAAACAGCAAAACAATTGAAGTACGTTGCACTTAGAAAATTTCGTCATAATAGCTCCGACGAAAATTACCGTATATATGTCAACAAACGCAGTGCTTTCAAATTGGTCTGTAAATTTAAAAAAATGAATTTTCAAAAAGAAAATAGGCAAATTCTGATCTCATCTGTTAAAAATGCTAAAAAGTTTTGGTCATTGTTGAAAAATAAATCAAGGAAAGCTGAGGAAATGGTTGAAAATGATCTTAGTAAGTGGAGAGACCATTTCAATAATTTGTTACATAAGCCAAATCAACCGAGGCTCGATAATTTTCTTAAAGATCTCGATATTTCTGTCGGGCAAAACACTATATTGAATATAAAAATTTCAATAGAGGAAATAATCAGAAGTATACGCACTTTAAAGGTTGGAAAATCACAAGGTACAGATGGCTTGCCTTCTGAATTTTACAAACAAACATGTTTCGATATTGCTCCAATTCTTTGTAAGTTATTCAATGTAATTTTTGATTCTGGAAATTTTCCGGATTCTTGGAGAAGTAGTATTATTGTGCCAGTTTATAAATCAGGAGATAAGGGCTGTCCATCCAACTATAGAGGCATTTCACTTGTTAATGTATTGTATAAAATTTTCTCAAATATTATTCATGATAGATTATGTAAATGGGCTGAAGTGAACAATAAAATAGACGAAACCCAGTCTGGATTTAGACCCGAATACTCCTGTGTCGACAACATGTTTATTATACAAAGTTTAGTTCAAAAGTATTTGAGTAAATCAGGGGGGCGGTTTTATGTCTTGTATGTAGATTTCAAAAAAGCATTTGATTCATTAATCCACCTAAACTTATTCTCATGCCTAAAGAAAATCGGAGTAAATGGCAAATTACTTCGTATTCTAGTATCTATGTACTCAAATATGGTAAACTACGTACGCGTTAACAATAAGTATTCTCATCCATTCACTAGTAATTTTGGTACCCGGCAAGGGGATATAACGAGTACAATAATCTTCAATCTTTACATAAATGAGTTATCTACCTTTCTAAAAGAAAAGGGTCACAGGGGTATATTTATAAATAATCAAATCCCCGATTTGATTTGTATTCTTTTCGCTGACGACGTCGCAAATTGTGCCGATACGGTCATAAACCTACAGCAACAGCTAAACTCTATAGCAGAATTTTGTGCACAAACTGGTATGGAAATAAATAGAGAAAAAACCGAGATAATAGTTTTTAGAAATGGGGGGCCCCTTCGTAGCAACGAAACTTGGAATTACAATGGAACTGGCGTTAATGTTACATCTGTATATAAATATATGGGAATACTTTTTACCCCAAAACTATCTTGGTCAAAGACAAAATCAAAATTATCGTGTCAAGCTAAAAAGTCAATTCACTCAATACGAGGCTACGAAAAACATTTTGGAAAATTTGACTATAAAGAATGTTTTAAAATTTTTGATACAATGGTAAAGCCTATCCTTCTATTTGGGTCAGAAATATGGGGAACAGAACCAGCCTTAGAGATAGAAAAGGTACAAACAAGCTATTGTCGATATTTTTTGAGTATAAGTTCAACTATTAACGACTGTTTGGCTCTAGGAGAATGCGGAAGATTACCTCTCCATGTTGATTATTATTTTAGATTAATTAAATACTGGTTGAGGTTATTAAACATGCCAAATAATAGATATCCCAAAAATTGCTACTTTATGCTTAAAGTTTTAGATAACGCTGGAAGACGTACATGGGCTTCTGCCGTAAAACAAATTCTCTATTTATATGGGTTTGGAAACGTATGGTTGTCTCACGAAGTAGGAAATCCCGATTACTTTTTACGTCATTTCAAAACAAGATTAACTGACTGTGCGAAACAAAATTGGCATGGGGATATTCAAACCCAGTTGCGATGTTCAAGTTACAAACATTTTAAGTCTTTATTAGAACCCGAGAAATACCTACAAATTGACTTATCATACTCATTACGCCGGTACTTAGCTAGGTTTCGTTGCAGTAGCCACAAGTTAAACATTGAGCTTGGGAGACATAACGGAATTCCAATAAATGAACGCTATTGTAAATTTTGTTTTACAAATTACAACATATTTTGTTTGGAGGACGAATTCCATGCATTTTTCATTTGTTATCAATTTCATGATATAAGAAAAGAACTATTATATTCTTGGTATAATGGATATGCAGCCACTGAAAATTTTTATCGTATCATGAAAACAACAGAGGAGTCAAATCTATTGAAACTTGCAATCTTTATAACAAAAATTATGCAAGCAAAAGAGATTGCAGACGAAAATTAAAATTTGGTTCAATTTTAAAACCTTCGTAGCTACAAGTTATTGTGGATGCAATGTTTTTGAAAGAAACCAATGAAATAAAGGAAATACTGAAAACATAGCGACCAACCAATATATCATTATATTTGATTAAATCGAAATATCATTCTCTTTAAATATCTACACGTGTTTTGGTGTACTGTATGTAAGTACTTTATGTATATCTAAACAAAAAATCAAATGATATTACTCTCGCGGGATTGACAGACTAGTCAAATTCACATGAGTTATTTACAGATGGTTTACATTTTCATTTCATTCAAAAGTCTTTGAAATTTACATGTGTAGATAAAACTTGGTTCGCTTCCATTTAGTCATAATTCTGCCTACTTAGAGCTGTTGTTATGGTTATTTAGAAATGAACCGAATACACTAAAAAAAAAAAAATAGATAAATAAAATAAAAATGTTAATAATAATAATGCTAAAAAAGAGTCATTTTGATAAACCGTTTTCACCTTGAAAAAAGAACACTATGTTAAAAACCCATTTAGTAAGTCAACGCATTCAGTGTATAAATTTTGATATATATAGGACGCAACTGATAAAATTTGTAATTGTATGAATGTATGTTATATATGATGGGCCGGAGGCCTAAATGTATTGAAATAAACTTTGAAACTTTGAAACTATTTGGTTGTAATCCATCATTTAGATTCTGAGAAAATGATTTCCAAAGTTTCCGATATATAAAACTTAGAGAAATGACCTCTGCCCATAAAATACATATTTTTTCATCTGATCACAATAATTATTGGTTGACTGATAAAGGTTCACTCAAGGATTATTCTAGTGAAATATGGTTGATATTCATTATTTAGATTCTGAGAAAATGATTTCCAAGTTTCCACTATATAACATATAGAGAAATGACCTCCGTCCATAAAATACATATTTTCCATCCAATCACTACAATTTTTGGTAGACTGATAAAGGGTCACTCAAGGATCATTCCAGTGAAATTTGGTTGATATCCATCACTTACATTCTGACAAAATGATTTTGAAAGTTTCCACTATATAACATAAAAGAGAAATGACCTCCGCCCATAAAATGCATATTTTTCATCCGATCTCAATAATCTTTTTTAGACTGTTAAAGGGTCACATAAGGATCATTCATGTAAAATTTCATTGGTATCCATCAATTAGAATCGGAGAAAATCCCTTTTTACAATATTTGGAAATAAGCCACGCCCATTAAATTCATGTTTTTCATTGGATCAAAATTTCTTGAACAACTTTGAAAGAGGGTCATCCAAGGCTCATTCCTGTGAAGTCTGGTCAAATTCATCCAGTAGTTTATGAGAAGAAGATTTTTAAAGAAAAAGTTTACGACCGGATGCACAGACGCACTGACACACGGACAGACACAACGTCATAACAATAGCCCCAGTGGCTTTCAGCCAGTGGAGCTAAAAATGATTGTTCACGCTATTTAATTTAGATACACAGCTAGCATACTTTATTGTACATAGGAGGCATTGCTAAAAAATCACATGTCAAAAAAACTCATGACAAAAATTTTTCAGCGTCAAAACAGGATATCTAAAAGTCTTTTTAAGGAGGGCCGTTACAGTTTCGGGTGATTGCCAGATATCCGCGAAACAGATGTATGTTTTAGAGCATTCATATTCATAGATATATTGAAAATATCAACATAGCTTTCCATGCATATTTTGAAAATATTTACATTTTTCTTAAGGTGGCCATGTTTTCAAAGAAAACTACTTACTACACCAACCAATCACAATGCTGGTGTGCTAAATTAACATATATTTATAGCCATAGATATGGAGAACATAAAAATATAATAATCTTTCTAGTAAGGGCATAAATAAGTGACAAGTGGACATTTTGCTTTAAATGCTCCTCAAAGATAAAAAGTGAATATTTTTTTTGAAGGCAAAAAAAGCAAACACTTATATTAAATAAACTCAAAATATGTTAATAGAAAATTAACACAACTATCATTCAACTAAAATTAATTAAGAAAAGTATATGTATCCAGGCACTTTTAGTCAATTTCATAAGTTTGAAGTACAGTACCCCCCATAATTTACTACTCTAATTTAATTTTGTCCAGGCATTGTTACGTCCCCTGATTTCCCAATCGTCAATGAAAACCATTTGTAATTTTGATACACTTGGTAACGCCTATGGCAGTTGTAGGATTTCTGTAAAGGGGTTTAAACTACAATTAAGGGGGGAAGGGGGGGGGGGTAGTCATTTCACATCATAACCAAAGTTTTGCCAGTGAAAGACTGAACACCCCATTCCCTCTGGATCCGCCACATGCACAGCCATTATCCTGATCAAAACACGAGGTTTTCCTCCATGAACTCATTTTCTATATGAGGCAATTACATATAGAAATAATATGTCATTTCAGTTGCCACGGAAGATAAGATGGCTTATTACTCGATTGAAACAAAAAAGAAAGAAAACACAACTTTCGATTGATTTTAAAGATTTTAGAATTCTGTGATTATGTTGATAATTTTAACCTAATTTATTTTACAATGGTTTGGAAACAATTTCCTAAATTTTAGATTGATCCCTCTTGATTCTGTGGATTACAGAAGAGTTCAACAGTCTCAGGGCCAAATAAAGGAAAAAGTACAATCGCCGGTATTTATACCCGATCTCGGGACTTCTTGGTCAAGGAGCAGACGCAGTAACTCTCGAATACATACGCTCTTCGAATAATACGAGAGCTTTTTGAAATCATTGCTTATTGAAATATTCAATGTTGAAAAAGCTATTGATGGAATATTACTAATTGTTATCAAATTATCGTTTTCACTCTTTCAAACACACAAAAACGGAATCAAATAAAGATGTAAATTTAGAGAGAAGAAATGAATTTTTTAAAGGTTGAAATTGTCCTTTTTCTATGTTGTCTCCTTTTCCGTTTTTACGACGTGTAACATACGTAATGAATGGGATCTTTATAGGCAAAAGTAACATATCATTTTGAAAATTTATAAAAGGAATAGTGAAAAACGAACAGACAGTTATCAGTGCAGAAAAGTAAACTAAAAAGGAGAGAAATCGCATACAAGTGGCAAAATCTTATTATTTTGGGATATGATTCGTCATCCCGTATCAGTTTTTACCAAAGTTGTAAATAAAAAAGCATATTTTTTTTCTCCTTTTCAAGCAATGTTCAAATAACTGAAAGATGACTACCTTTTATAAGCATCCATTATATGATAGTTTTATACCTACAACGATATGACCCAAACTCAAACATTCCCTTTCGGCGATGAAGAGAATGTGACAGCCCTGCGTTCAGGACAACAAAGCGAAGCAAACGTTTAGCTCGTGCATATGTGAGCAATCAGGGTATAAATAGCAAAAATGTTGCTCCGTTTTGTTATCCTGAATGTAGGGCTTGTGATAGGTCTATCAACGTCACCTGTACTTAGTTGGAATAACCAAGCACAAGTGTGAAACACTCATTAGATATACTTTACACGGTAATGCAGACTACCATTTTTCGGATGATCGTTTGTGATTCGTTATTCTGAACGCAAGACCAGATTTCATTTTGTCCCTGTTAATAATTGCCAAACCCTGCAGTTCAGGATGCAAAAACATTTGCAAATGTTCAGAAAGTGAACCTTTCTTAGCAGTCGTATGTTTCTGATTTGTTTCGAGAAAGTTTTTATTTTGAATTTAGGACAATCCTGCGTGTAGGTTGACAAAATTACGATTGTCTGAAAGAAAACCCTTCCACTGTGCACGCACAACTTCATATAAAGTTGATTTTAACAAGGCCCCCTCACATTTTTTTTTCTAGGCGAGCTGTCTCCCCAAAACTGTAACGTCCAACCCTAAGTAATACTAGAGCTGCTTGAGCAGCTGATTTGCTTTGCAGACCTGAATCTACTGATAGATGAGAGTTTATTAAGTAATTTAAGTGTTTTTCTCCTTTCTTTTTTCTAAAAAAATGATTAATTTACATGCTGAAATATTTCTGAACAAGAGTTGTCCGCGGACAATGTAGCTCGCCCAAACAGCTGCTTGTCACAAACAGCGCTTGACCGAAGACCGAAGTTCAAAGTGGTTTCTTTCAATGTTAAAGTTCATGATCTAATATATATCTGTTTGAGTAGTAATTATGAAATATAAAAAACTTTTTTTTGTTTTAAATTGCATGTATAAGGTTAGGGTAAAGTGAAAGCCTACAAGCAGATGAGGCTACCAATGGAATTTCTTTGTATCAAACATGAAGTTTTTCTTTCAAATTTTTATAAGTCCACAAAAGGTCAAGATCAAGGTCAAATTGTGAAGGACCTTGGTCTCTGTAGAAGCCTTTCACCTAGTGAGTATGTGTATGAAGTAATAATGTCTCTGAGTAAAGCATTTAGAAAATATAAACAAGGTTAAATTTTTGGTTAAAGTTTTTCAGTTTAAGTTTTTCCAAGTCCATAAAAGGTCAAGGTCAAGGTCAAATTGTCAAGGCCCTTGGTTTCTGGTGAAAGCCTTTCATCTGGTGACTATGTATATGAAGTAATGATGTCCCTAGGTTAAAGCATTCAGAAAATATAAGCAATGTTAAAGTTTTTGGTAAAAGAATTTCGGTTAAAGTATTTCTAAGTTCATAAAAGGTCAAGGTCAAATTATCAAGGACCTTGATCTCTCACAAAAGCCTATCACCTAATGAGTATGTATATGAAGTTATGATGTCCCTAGGTTAAAGCATTCAGAAAATAATAAGCAAGGTTAAAGTTTTTGGTTAAAGTTTTCAGTTAAAGTTTTTCTAAGTCCACAAAGGGTCAAGGTCAAGGTCAAATTGTCAAGGACCTTTGTCTATGGTGAAAGCCTATCACCTAATGAGTGTGCATATGAAGTAATGATGTCTCTTGTTTAAAGCTTACAGAAAATATGAACAAGGTTAAAGTTTTTTTGGTTAAAGTTTTTGGTTAAAGTTTTTGGTTAAAGTTTTTTTAAAAGGGTCAAGGTCACAGTCTAAAGGTCATTTCTACATGGATGTTGGTCTCAAATGAAAGCCTATGCCCTAATGAGTGTTTCTGTAAAAAATAAAGCCTCTAGGATAAATATTGATAGAAATAAAAACTTTAACCTAATGTGGACGCGGACACCGACGCCGACATCCGAGGGTATGACAATAGCTCTTCTGAGACTTTCGTCCTGGGCGAGCTAAAAAATCAATATCAATGAATAACATATAGAAAATTTACCTCCTCCTGTTAAATGCATATTTTTCATCCAATCACAATAGTTTTGAGCAGAATATAGGGTAACCAAAGGAACATTCCAGTGAAATTTGGTTGATATCAATCAGTTAGATTCTTAGAACTTGATTTGAAATGTTTCCACTATGTAACATGAAGAGAAATGACTTCCATCCATAAAACATGGTTTTATCAAATCAAAATATTTTTTTTGGTAGTCTGATTAAGGGTTACATAAGGATAACTTAAGTAAAATTTGCTTGATATTCATCTATTAGGTTCTGAGAAAATGATTTTCGAAGTTACCACTATATAACACTTAAGGAAATGACCTCTGCCCATCAAAAACATATTTTTCATCTGATCACTATGACTTTTGTAGTCTGATTATAAAGGGTCCCCAAGGATAATCTTAGTGAAATTTGGTTGATATCCATCAATTAGGCCCTGAGAAAATAATTTTCCAAGTATTCACTTGGATTTTGGTTGATATCAATCAGTTAGATTCTGAGAAAAGTATAAAATTACCATTTATAGATTAGCCCCGCCCTTTAAAGCCTTGCTTTTCATTGGATCAAAAACCCTTGAACAACTTTGAAAATGGGTCACCCAAGGATCCTTCCTGTAAGTTTGGTTAAAATAGATCCAGTAGTTTCTGAGGAGATGATTTTTTAAAGAGAAGGTTTATGAGAGAAAGGACAGATGCACAGGTGGACACAACACCATGACAATAGCCCCAGTGGCCTTTTGCCAGTGAAGCTTATAGAACCTTACAATTTTTTTTCAAATAAATTCCATTTCAGCAAGTTGACTAGTTAACCAGAGATTTTCTTACTTTAAAAAGTTTGTCGAATTTCTCCAAGGTAGAAATCTTTCATTCTGGGTAATATTCCATTTTAAACAAAAGAAACTTACAAGAATGTCTAGTCGACCAAAATACTTTATTGTATCATCTATGGTTCTTTTAACATCTTCTTCATTTATGAGATCACCAACAATACATAAAGCCTGAAATGGAAAAGTAACAAATAACTGGTAATAATGGATACCAAGTAATTTAATGGCCCAGATATAAGGGATATTTGTCATTAATTTGTAGCTTCCATCATCAAAATGTGATTATGTACAGCAAAAGTCTGGCCTAGCATAACATTAAGTAGCAGTTGAGTTAAACATTATGAATTTCTCTAAAGCATGTGAAATTAAATCATGTAATTAGTGTTAATCTCGGCCTATATAAGCTTAAAGCTTTCCTTTGTATGTGAAATAAATGTACATGTATTTCTTTAAAACTTAATTATCTTTCACACATATGAGGGTGAAGTTTACTTATGGGTTCCCTGGGTATCACAAGGCTGTGACCCTGATATACCTGGCCCAAGTTGGGTGGCAGAGATTCAAACCAAATAGCTTCTATTTCCTTTGAATAACAAGTCTGCTACAAAACCAAATGAGCCAAGCAGAATCCCTAAAATTGACATTTGAAAGAGCTAGTGATGAAACTTTTGATACATTACAGTCTTAGAGAAGATTTCTAAAAATTTGTGTACCTCTGTTTGGCTGTTTTCTTTACATTTCTCTGCAGTCTTTTTCAGGTTTTCTTCATTACGTCCTGTGATGGCCAGTTTGGCTCCTAGCTGACTAAATAATACTGCTGTACCTGCACCAATACCAGAACTCGCTCCTGAATTCGAATAAAGGGTCAGTTAGGGACAAACACACTCTACTGGCCGAAAAGTTTCCTAAATATCCTCTACTATTAAGGACAAACACTCTACTGGCCTTAAAGTTTCTAAAATATCCTCTACTATTAAAAAAAGAATACCAGGCAGTATTTTGACTCCTGTCATGCTTAACCCCAGAACATTCTTGCTTCACCATCGTGGCATAGAAAATGATCAGGCTTCACAAAAAATGTCATTTAAATAAATTGTTGGAATATAACAGATGATGAACAAAGAGCAATCACAATAATTCACAGGAGCATTTTGAACTAATTTGCAATTTGACTACAATGTATCATGAATCTTATGATCTTTAGGAAACTTCCATTCTTTTATCTAATTTCTGGACATTATTTACACTGTTTAAGATCAATCACACAGTTTACCAAATAATTTCATTTCAATTCAATGTCTGAACAAATATTACGAAAAAAACTGTGTTGTTATCACTCATTTAACGGGTTATTGTCCGAATAAAAGTGTATCCGGGTACTCATCAAGTTAAAGTAAACCATTTTTTAAGTAGGTTAGATCGAAGAATATGCCGTTAAATTAGAATGATCAACCAACAAGTTATTGTTTTAAATTGACAATACAATTTGCCGATTTCGAATGATTAGGCTTTTTTTATTGTCATTCACGGCTTTACCAGTAATTAAAGCAACTTTTCCGTCCAATCTGCCGAGTGAAGTGTGGGATGCCATCTTGATATTTACCGTGAGAAAAGCATTGTCGGGAAATCTACTCCTACCCCTTCCCCCTGTGAATTAGGAAGACATCCTATCTCAATTGAAATCAAATCCAGAATGATTGGATTTTGGCAGCGTATGTTAAATGGTAAATCTGATAAAATATCTTGCAAACTTTACAGTATGTTGTTAGCTCTGCATAATATTGGTCGATTTGACTCTAAATGGTTAATGTGTATTAAAAGCATACTTGAAGAAAGTGGCTTCTCATGCTACTGGTTAAACCAAACTAACATACCTTCCAGTATTTCAAAATCTGTCAAAATGAAATTGAATGAAATGCACATATCTGATTGGAAAGATGCAGTGTTTAAAAGCCCTAAATGTCTTAACTATAGGATCTTTAAACAAGACTTTGGGTTTGAAAATTACTTTAATATTCTTCCATATGATCTATCAAAATCTCTTTGCCACTTCAGATCACTAAATCACAAATTTCCAATTGAATGGGGGAGATTTTTAGGGACCATAAGGGATGACAGGATATGCGAGTTATGCAGGCTGAATAAAATGGGTGATGAGTTTCATTATATGTTAGAATGTACTTATTTTGAAGATACCAGAAAAGTCTATTTGCCAAGAAATATCATCATGCGTCCAAATGTGAATTCTTTTCATAGCATTATGACGTCGAGTGATGTAACAACTATTTTCAAAGTTGCAAAATTTTGTAAGGTAATTCTGAAAACATTTCATGAGATATTTAAACATATTTAATTGAAATGGTTACTAAATTGTTAAGTAGTTGTGGAAGTATTGCAGGCACATACATATGAATTTATGGTCCAGGAATAATTTCACATAAATTTGAGCAAAATTATGGTTAAAATTTGTTGCCCTCCATTATGGAGGGTCCTACAATGATAATGATCGACACTTTACGCAAATCTCATATTGTTAACATTTGTAGTGCTGAATCAAAATTTTGGCAAATTGCATTAAAATCAGAGTGCCGAAAGCACTAAATGCACTTTTTTTTCACTATTCTGGCTTAAATGGGAAAAGTAGGCGGCATAGGCCGAGATCAGTTTGCACCAATGCACAGGCTGATCTTTGTCTGTACTTCTCGCTATAAATGGAATATTTTGGGTTTAGCATGACAATGGTTAAACATTGTTTGACACTTTTATCAGATCGAGGTCTAATAATACTTATATTCAAATCTAGTCATATAACTTCTAGTCATCTTTTAAGTGAATTTTCCTACACTCAGGCTACCTATGAATGCACTATGGTTGTTTTAACACTGAAACTTTCTTCCGAATGTTTGTTTATTGTTCATGTTTGTTTGTATATTTATGACTTGTACCCCGGTTAGGGGTTTGTCAATTTAATAAAACTCTTGAAACTCTTGAAACTCTTGAATGCACTATGGTTGTTTTAACACTGAAACTTTCTTCCGAATGTTTGTTTATTGTTCATGTTTGTTTGTATATTTATGACTTGTACCCCGGTTAGGGCTTTGTCAATTTAATAAAACTCTTGAAACTCTTGAATTGTAGAAATTTACAGAAAAATTTACGTAGAGTTAAGAATTTAAGTAGACGAGCAAATAGTCGAAATAATACACATGCTTTAACAAATGCTAGTAAAGCTTACAAAAAATGTATTAACAAGCACCTTAAAAACTACCAAAAAGAATTTATTAATAAGCTTCGCAACCTGAAATCAACAGATCCCAGATCGTTCTGGAAATTACTAAACAAAAATGATCATTCTAAATCCCCAACAATTCAAAAATTATCCCTTGACACTTTTGCTGAACATTTTAAGAAGCTGAACACAGTTTCTACTGAAGATGGAGACCAATTAAACCATATTGATTTATCTAAAGTTTCTCAACATAATTGGGTTTTGAACTAAATTTAGTGATTCTATTACAGAACAAGAACCGGGTTTTAAAAAGCATAAATAACCTTAAACTGAACAAAGCTTGCGCTTCAGACCTTATTTTAAATGAATTTTTAAAAGTCTCTATGAGCAAAATGTTAACTGCTTTTACCAAGTTGTTCAATATAGTCTTTTATTCTGGTCATGTCCCAGATGAATGGTCACAAGGAATTATTTCTCCCATTTATAAAAATAAAGGCGACAAATCAAGCCCTGACAATTATAGAGGTATTACCATTTTAAGCTGCTTTGGTAAATTGTTCACTGCTGTTCTCAATAATAGACTCAATAAGTACTTAGAAGATATGAATCTACTAGTTGAGGAGCAAGCTGGTTTTCGAAAAGGCTATGGCACCACAGACCATATATTTAATCTAAAATGTTTAATAGATCTCTACTTATTCAGAGGTAAAAACTTTTTTGCGCCTTTACTGATTACAAGAAGGCTTTTCACCCAGTTAATCGTACTTATCTGTGGCAGAAGCTGCTGAGTAACAATATTGATGGTAAAATGTTTAAGATTATTCACAATTTGTATGCCAATGCTAAATCCTCTGTAAGGTTGGGAAGTTTAAAGTCTGTAGCCTTCTCGAGCAATATCGGAGTCAGACAGGGTGAGAATCTATCTCCAATACTTTTTTCTTTATTTTTAAATGATCTATCAGAGTTTATTTCTCACGCTTATAATGGTCTTGATGATGTCTCTGATATGGCTAATATTCTTCTTAGTGATGATGATATTGAAGTTTACTTTAAATTATACATTTTGCTTTATGCTGACGATACAGTCATTTTTGCTGAGTCTGCAGTTGAACTTCAAGCAGCGCTTAATGCAATCTTGGGATTTAGAGGTAAACCCTGCTAAAACCAGAATTACTGTATTTAGCAATAGAAAGGATCAAAATACCCCAAAATTCTTTTATAATAATGAAGAAATATCTGTTGATGATAGCTTTGTTTACCTTAGACTGGTTAACCTGTCCCAATCTACGCTCGCCAGTCAATGTTTACCTTGGAACTATGTTTTCATTTAATGGTCGCTTCATAAGAAACAACAAAAGACTATTTGACCGAGCTCGTAAAGCCATGTTTTCTATTCTCAAAAAGTCTAGAATGCTACAATTACCTATTGACATTCAGCTGAAATTGTTTGATACTATGGTTCTACCCATTTTACTATATGGTTCAGATGTTACTGGCTTTGAAAACCATGATTTGATTGACAGGCTATGCCTTCAGTTCTATAAGATCATTCTGAAAGTAAAGAAATCAACGCCTAACTTAATTCTTTACGGTGAATTAGTAAGACATCCTGTCTCAATTGAAATCAAATCCAGAATGATTGGATTTTGGCAGCGTATGTTAAATGGTAAATCTGATCAAATATCTTGCAAACTTTACAGTATGTTGTTAGCTCTGCATAATATTGGTCGATTTAACTCTAAATGGTTAACGTGTATTAAAAGCATACTTGAAGAAAGTGGCTTCTCATGCTACTGGTTAAACCAAACTAACATACCTTCCAGTATTTCAAAATCTGTCAAAATGAAATTGAATGAAATGCACATATCTGATTGGAAAGATGCAGTGTTTGAAAGCCCTAATTGTCTTAACTATAGGATCTTTAAACAAGACTTTTGGTTTGAAAATTACTTTAATATTCTTCCAGATGATCTATCAAAATCTCTTTGCCACTTCAGATCACTAAATCACAAATTTCCAATTGAATGGGGGAGTTTTTTAGGGACCATAAGGGATGACAGGATATGCGAGTTATGCATGCTGAATAAAATGGGTGATGAGTTTCATTATATGTTAGAATGTACTTATTTTGAAAATACCAGAAAAGTCTATTTGCCAAGAAATATCATCATGCGTCCAAATGTGAATTCTTTTCATAGCATTATGACGTCGAGTGATGCAACAACTATTTTCAAAGTTGCAAAATTTTGTAAGGTAATTCTGAAAACATTTCATGAGATATTTAAACATATTAATTGAAATTGTTACTAAATTGTTCAGTAGTTGTGGAAGTATTGCAGGCACATACATATAAATTTATGGGCCAGGAATAATTTCACATACATTTGAGCAAAATTATGGATAAAAATTGTTGCCCTCCATTATGGAGAGACCTACAACTATAATGATCGACACTTTACGCAAATCTTATATTGTTAACACTTTTGTAGTGCTGAATCAAAATTTTGGCAAATTGCATTAAAATCAGAGTGCCGAAAGCACTAAATGCACTTTTTTCACTATTCTGGCTTAAAGGGGAAAAGTAGGCGGCATAGGCCGAGATCAGACTGCACCAATGCACAGGCTGATCTTTGTCTGTACTTCTTGCTATAAATGGAATATTTTGGGTTTAGCATGACAATGGTTAAACATTGCTTGACACTTTTATCAGATCGAGGTCTAATAATACTTATATTCAAATCCAGTCATATAACTTCTAGTCATCTTTTAAGTGAATTTTCCTACACTCAGGCTACCTATGAATGCACTATGGTTGTTTTATTAACACTGAAACTTTCTTCCGAATGTTTGTTTATTGTTCATGTTTGTTTGTATATTTATGACTTGTAAAAATGGAAGAAATGCTTAACCTAATTGATTAATAATTATTTTTTCACCTCCTGATCTCAGATTAAACAAAGAATTATTTTTTCTGAATGAAAAAAGTATTTCTAAAGTTAAACGGACTCGGCGCTACGCAGAAAGGGTCTAATGATTTTTTAGAAAGGAAAAATCCTCTTGTTATAGCATATAATCATTCTACGAAATGTTAATATAAATACCCCCTTTTCATGTGAGACTTGAAGGACAATATTTCGAAAGGAATGATTTATCATCTAGCTATAGTCTCATGCCTGAAGGCGGCAGACAGCGGCCACTGCTCAGCTTTCGGTAAGTAGAGCTAGAAATTGTCACACGGAAGGGTCGGGATAGAAGCCGTTGTTACTGCTCCCGCTGATGTGATAGAGTAGTTTCAAAAGACCACTGGGACACAACAAATGTAATTTGCTGAAGGTGTACTTTACATGTCTCGATTTCTCTCCTCTTGTGGTTGGGCGCGCGATTCTTCTCTTGAATCTGAAGATGATCATCATCGGCTACCTTAAATAAAACTCTCTTAAGAAAAAATAAAAAGAACAAAAAAAAAAAAAAAAAAAAACCCACCAAAAACGCAGCCTTTCAACAGAGGAGTAGAACTTTAATTTAGGCTAAACTTATAATTTTCTGCAAGTGTATGACAAGCGTATTTGACTTATGAGCAGCCCGATCACTGACTTCGGCCGTTAGGCTAGCGTATTGACCGTATGCATACCGTATGATTAGCGTATATATTCTTCGAGCTGGCATACGCTGAAAAATTTTTAATGCTCAAAATATTTTTGCTTTTGCGTAAAAGAACATATACCAGCGTATTTGTAACGTACAGAACTTATGACTAACGAATGCCAGAGCGTACACCAGCGTATGTGAACGTAAAAGCATTCGTTTGCGTACGTTAGTACCATACACTGTGGTATGACAACCCCATAAGGCAGGTTCAACACGGTAAACCGGCATAAAACTTCACTTGTCCAACAATGGTCAGACTGATTTTTAAGGCTTGTGTTTACGGCTTACTTTCAATAACAACAACCTTTTTAGTCGTCTTGTATTACTGTATTGCCAGAAATAATTATCAACCAGCCGAAAAAAATCATATGGTCGGATTTTACTAGTATCTATGTTATCATTTCTACGTCACGAGATCGACAATTTTCGTTTCACCCGGATAGAAGCCGGATAAGATAACGGATTATAAACAAAAATGGGTAACATTTTAAAGTACTTCGTCTTTTTTTCCTAGACCCGTCGTGAACGGGTAGTTATTTAATCTGTTCTACGTTTATTTTATTTCATTTTTTTATGATTGGTGAAACAATAGACAAAATGCCGAACATAAAAACACAGTTGTAAAAAATCAAAATTGCTCACAATAGATGATTAGCGGACTACCAGTTTGATATATACAGAATATAAATAGTGAGTTTGTAGATGGGCAAATATATCTTTATAAACTCTCACACAATAGCTTGCCAACCTTTAAATGTTATAAAAGAAATAAATGTATATAGATGAAAATATAGCCACCTTTAAAAAAGTATTTGATAAGGCGTTAGTCAGTTCTCAAAACATTGGATATTTCCGTGACAGAACGCTGCACTGAGCTACATGTACTTCGTGTGGAAGTTATTGAAATCGTAGTGACGAATAAGAATACTGTAAATAAAGACAGATACATATATGTAATACGTACTCAGTGTTTTGTATGAAAAAAAAATATGTAACGAGGTCGAGGTAATTTATAATTGTCGAGTCTCTGCCGAGACAATTATCAATTCCCACAACCGAATTAGATATTTTTTTCATACAATACACTAAGTACGTGTTATATTTATCTTATAACCTTTTATTTGCCTTGTGTTCGTCAATGTTTCTTACAGAAATTGAAGTTTCTAAAAATAACCGCATTGTGTCATTGCTCTAAAAATATCCATGCGATATCATTAAAAAATATCATATGGGATGTTATCACGCGGATATATGTATACATGTAGTTATAAGATAAAAAATAAGACAGATATATCTAGAGGTGACGCAAAGCAGATCAATACCTCACACAGGCGCTTTGTGCAATTTACGTGTCATCAGTGCTGGGTGTCCTTGCTTCTTGAGTTAGAGAACAGAATCAGTTTCTGGAACAAGTTCAATTATGACCTTAACCTTTGGCTCTCGTGATCTAAAAACATAAAGGCACTACCTTGGGTCATGGGCAACAAATATATAAAGATCCATGGTCATTTCTTACTTGACTCCAAACAGAGTAAGGAAACGATTTTCGGACAAAGTCCAGTTGTGACCTTAATCTTAGTGACCTCAAACATAATGGGGATCTTATTTGGGTAACGGGCAACAATTTTATAAAATTTGCGATTCTAGGCAATTTTGTTCTAGGGTTAGAGTCCGGAAATTATAAAGGTCTTTGGACGGACGGACAGGGATGAATGGACAGATAGAGATATGTTAAAACAAATATTTCGCTCTCTACTTCGTAAAAGGGGGGGGGGGGGGTATGATAAAAAGAAATACAAATTAACATAATTTTTAATCATATCTTCCCCTTTCCTCTTGAAGTCTATCGATCATTTCCATTATTTCAATTATAATAACAGCTTTAAAGATCAATGCATGAAATATACAATTTAGGCCATTTTTTTGGTACTTATTATTACACGTCTTCTCATCTTCATCAATTCGCAGGCAAAGAAACGGAAGACGACAATCCAGCTATCGAGAGTGCCTTATATACGATCAAATTTATGGGTATATTTTACTGCTTGGCGTCCCTCGGGTGCTTTGGTTGTGGTGTCTTTACCCTATGGTTCTCACAATCCAATCTTGTGTTTCCGTACAACACAGCGTCTGGGATATGGACTGGAATCCTAGTAAGTACAATCAAGGGAGGCTTGTTAATTTTTAACCCGTGGCTGTTATAATCTACCTCATATTTCCATATGTGACCCATCACGCGAAAAAGGACCATCTGGGAACTTTGTAAGATAAATACTTAAAAAAGAGATTGGGGCTAGCATAGGTTAACCAGAGGTGGGATTTCAAATATTCTTTCACGGGAAGGTAGATTGGTCATTCTAGATGCAGAAAATAAGCAGGACGCAAAAAGTTTCTACCCTAGTCAGTCTGCGCAGTAGGCGCAGTCTGACTGGGGCCGACACTTTACGCACTTCCCAGATGGTCTCTTTTCGCGTGACGGGTCACATTTATTTAAGATGTCTATGATACAAACCTAAACATTTATGACACCCTCATTGTTGGTTAACATATGGGATTTCAAGCACTTGTGACATTTGACCACAGGGGTGGCGAAACTCAGGACGAAACCGGCTCTAAGTAACCCCAGCAAGCAATCCTACTTAGAATACGAGTCTTGACGTCATCAATGCAATTCCCTTTGTAAAGGCCGATTAAAAATTGATATTAGGGCTGTAATACCCTTAGAGTACTGAATTGGAATTTTGTATAAAAATGCCATTTAGAGGGACACTATAACCGTTTTTCTACATAAATATTTGAGCCTGTGCCTGACATTTCCAACAATTTGCCATGTGCGTGAAGGACCAACATTGACTGCCATGTAGAATAATTAGAATTTTAAATGACTGTCTTAAGACACTTTGAGACCTTACCTTTCTCCAAAGAGCAAAGTGAAGACCCTGGTCAGACTGTGTAGATGCACAGGCTGGCCACAGTCTTTGCTTGGCGACATTTGAAATTGTTGGAAATGTCACGCACAGACTCATTTAGTAGAAAGAAGTCAGTGCAAACTGGTCTTAGTCAATACAGTGAGCCAAAGCTTTGATGTACAGTAAGAGAATGTGAACAGCAGACATAGATTTAGTACATTGAATGTATGTATGTATGTGTATGTATGTATGTATGTATGTATGTATGTATGTATGTATGTATGTATGTATGTATGTATGTATGTATGTATGTATGTATGTATGTATGTATGTATGTATGTATGTATGTATGTATGTATGTATGTATGTATGTATGTATGTATGTATGCATGCATGTATGTACGTATTTGTGTGTATGTATGCATGCATGAATGTACGTACGTATTGATGTATGTATGTTTGTATGTATGTATATATGTTTTTGAGTGTGTATGTATGCATATTCAGACTTCTCTGTGCGTCAGTCTCATGTGAAAATGTTGAAAGGGTAAATGTTTCAGCTTTACTTTATATTGTTTGGCTATTTAAACTGAGTTCATTGTTGCCATATTTTCTAGTATTGAAAATAGTATGGACTAACTAAGAAATAACAGTCTGTATGATCTACTTGAACTTAAAACTATGACGTAAACAGCAGACTTACGAGAAATACTTCTTACAAGTAACACCCATTTTCACTGTTATTAATGCTTTCGTCCATCATATTTTATCTTTCAGACGTTTGTGATATTTATATTGGGTTGTCGCATCGTAAAGCTATTCTCTATAACTAATCCAGAAGACACAAAACGTTTGGTAAGTTGAACCGATACGAGTCTTTTTCTTAGAAGAAACTATCATCTAGATGGCGCTACTTAAGATCATTTGCTATATACCATTCGGAACGTTAAATACGTATGAGTAATTAAAAATGTTTAAAGAATTTCAAAGGCCAATATTTGATAATGGAATTCATTTATTCAAGCACTTTTTCAGGTCAGAGGAGAGTAAATATTGAAGAGATCTGGTAGATTGGATGGGTTCAAACGACACTTTTACTAATATCTAAATGATACTCCCGCCGCTTGAGCGCCTAGAACCATAGGGGTTTATTTTTTTTTTTTAATACAAGAACAACAACGTTGTCCTTTCCGATCCCAAGCTACTAGGTTTAGATTATTCCGCTATTGGAGACAAATGTCAGAAGAGATTTTCGCCGTGACCGGGTACCAAACTTGGACGCCCGAGTCCTACTCGCTAGCGATTTTCCCACGACTAAAGCAAAATATGAGAGGGGAGGCATATCGACATTTTTATCAATATAAATACATTTCTTTTTAACAATATCAAACACTAAAGATCCTCACACCAAATTAAAATCCATATGAAATGACTTATTTCAATTCAAAATTTCACAGATAATATAGTACTACACGTGCACAATAATGGACGTCACGTGCAGCATTCTTCACGTGTCATTCTCCGCTACTGGTTACACATACTGCAAAAACGAACTGCGATCCGGTATGGACCGATGTTTCACGGATGAGATACCCCGTATAATGCTTGTTGAAGGATTCAGCATGGCTTTTGGACTCGTCATATTCATTTTCTCGCTCTTTGGAACAATCTACCTTTCAACTAAAAAACGATTAAATAAATTGACAGGAAGTCCATTGGCTGGAAGTGGAAGTTACGAGATACAAGTCAGTTGTTGTGTGAAGCAGTGATTGACTATAGGCGTAACTACGACTTTGAAATATATACGCACTAAAAAGGCGACCACCAATGAATATGTAGGATAAAGGCAATATGTGGACTGCGAAAAATGATAAATGCCCTCCACCCGCTCCCCTTTTTATGATTTGAGCGTTGGTGAATAGTAAAAACATCCTAACTACAGCTTAAACAAGCTGCATCGTAACAAGCTGCAGTTACGATGTTTTGATCATTCATCAACGGTATTCACGAAAGAGGATTTATTCTTATAACATACTCGATTAATGTGCGTAATGGTAGCTACGCCCTTGTTGACAGATTTTAACATTCCATTTTGTTCCTCTGTATATATCCCACCCATAAATTGGTACCATCTGCTAGTCCATCCAAACCTACCTTGCGTTCAGGATGACAAAACAGAGCAAACTGTTTGTCAATCACATCAAGCTTTGCAATCGCACTCGAGTACTAAGCGGGGTTTAGTTTTGAAACCGTTTTGTTATCTTGAACGCCAGGCTTATGGAAGAAACTCTTCCTCCATCTATGCATAGATTTGTATGAGCCCGTAGGCTTTCACAGAATGTTACTAATCATGTGATCTTTCGCATATTATTTCATAAAATGTACGTTTTTGTGTCCTAATAGGTCTTTCGTTAACGGGCAAAACCCGGGCTTTAACGGAGGAGAACGTGGATGAATTAGTAAATTCACGTGCCATTAACGTCCGGCTTTTTTTTCACCTAAAAGTCCTCAGTCTGGGCCTATACACTTTAAGTTCCTTTATGTAACATTGTATATAGAGCATAAATAAAGACATCAATCCTATTCCCGGGTTAACTTTTGTGTGATAGTTATTGGTTTTGGAGCTAGTTTTAAAGCGTTTCCATGAATATTATTTTGCAATTTCTGTTTGAACGAACACTCAAAAAGAGCCATTTTTAAAACATTTATACCTCCCATAAAGGCAGTTTAAAGGCATATTATTTGTAAATCAAAAAGGGCAATAACTCACAAAATAAGACGAGTATAATTATGGTTCATTTGCACTGCACTTCTCCTCGATAAGATCTATCCAGCTGTGAAGTTTCATGATTCGAGCTTACATATCTTTTTGGCTATGTGTTGGACAAAACACGGTCTCCAGACGGACCGACCGATCAACCGACAGACAAGTGCAAAGCAATACATCCCTTCTTCTTTGAAAGAAAAATAAAATGACCTTCCATCAATTTTATATTTCCTCCAGTGGACTGCTTTTGTCAGTTATCTATATATTTGATATGGTTAGTAATTAAACATTTCCTAAAGAACCAAATCCCTCAAGTGGGATTTGGTTCTTTAGAAAATATCTAAGTTTGCCTAAAGCATATATTGATTGATGTTTTTTGACACATCAACAGTTACTATGAGTAAGTTTTGTTTTTCGAAGAAACATCTTAGACAAGATGTAGTAAAATGTTATACTGATCAATTTTCAAAAACAAGAGGACCAGAATAGACCTTAATCGCTCACCTGAAATTTATTGGTCCAGTGGAACTTATCCAAGTAACTTTCTAGCAAAGTTTCATTCACATTTGCCTAATTGTTGAAGAGGAGATTTAATTCCAAGATTTTGAAATGAGAATAGACACTGCCCAACCATTCATTACTGAGGAGACTAAAATAACCCCCTCCCTGCCACACCCAATTTTATGGACCGATCAAAATTTTGGAAACAATTTTTGAAAAGGGTTATCCAAAAACATTCTGGTAAAGTTTCATTGAAATCAGCCCAGTGGATAAGGAGATGAAAGATTGAAAGATTGAAAGATTTTGGGCTCAAAATAAGCCCTGCCCTGCCAAACCCTATTTATGGGACTATCAAAATTTTGCAAACAATTTTTACACAGGGTCACCCAAGGAACATTCTGGTAAAGTTTCAATGAAATCAGTCTAGTGGTTCAGGAAGAAATGTTCATAGATTTTGGGCCAAAACAAGCCCAACCCTGCCACGCTCATATTTATGGGCCAATCAAAATTTCGCAAACAATTTTTGGACAGGGTCACCCAAGGAACATTCTGGCAAAGCTTCATTGAAGTTGGCTCAATGGTAAAGGAGGAGATGCTGTTCAAAGATTTTGGGCTCAAAATAAGCCACGCCCTGCAACGCCCATATCTATTGGCCAATCAAAATTTTGCGAAAAATTTTTGAACAGGGTCATCCAAGGAACATTCTAGCAAAGTTTCATTGAAATAGGCCAAATGGTTCAGAAGATGTCATTCAAAGTTTATGGGGTAAAATAAGCCATGTCCTGCCACACCCATATTTATGGGCCAATCTAAACTCACTAATAATTTTTGAAAGGGTCACCCAAGGAACATTCTTGAAAAGTTTCATTGAAATCGGACCAATGGTTCAGGAGATGTAGTTCAAAGATTTCGGGCTCAAAACAAGCCCCGCACTGCCATTCCATATTTTTGGGCCAATCAAAATTTCGCATACAATTTTTGAACAGTGTCACCCAAGGAACATTCTAGCAAATTTTCATTGAAATCAGCCCAATGGTTCAGGAGGAGAAGCCGTTCAAAGATTTCGGGCTCAAAATTAAACACTACTTGCCATGCCCATATTTATGGGCCAATCAAAATTTTCGCGAACAATTTTTGAAAAGGGTGACCCAAGGAACATTCTAGCAAAGTTTCATTGAAATCAGCCCAATGGTTCTGGATGGAATAACTTAAATACGAAAATGGCATTTTCGGCGACTAGAAATTGGCTGAGTAAAGTAGAAAACATCTTCGCAAGCCAAAGGTTCTAGCTCCACTATGTTCCTATTGTTTGTAATGAACATAATGGAGCTAGAATCCCTGGCTTACGAACATTAGTAGAAAATGTACAAGTAATTTCTATTTTCCATATTAATTTGTGCCGACATCGGCCCAACAGAATGGTGTTATCTGGGACAGTGAAAGTTAAACAGTTTATTAACTATATTAGGCCACTTGCCCATCATACAATCAAATAAATACAATAAAAACAATGGGTTACGTTGGATATTATCAGGTTAAAATCGGTATTCGTCACTGAATTACAAATACACATTTTTTTTTTGTTGAAAATCTGGTGTTAATATTCTGAATATGATGGAAGGGATATCGACTTCTTTTAACTACAACAACTCAGCTAAGGTAAGAAAAAACTTGCTCGGGCGAATCTTTACTCATTCCGAGATATTTTCAAAGTTTATTACTTGTAATTTGTGAAGAATGTCAAATGACAATTTGCATTTAAATTATACATCGCATAAAAGACAATAACAAAAATAAGACACTGCCATTTTTTAAAAGGTTAAGACTGATTCATAATGAAAGTACTTGCCGCACAGCGGCCACTGCTCTTCTAACTTTCGGTAAGTAGAGCTAGAAATTGTCACACGGAAGGGTCGGGATAGAAGGTTGTTACTACTCCCACTGATGTGACAGGGTAGGTTCAAAAGACCACTGGGACACAACAAATGTAATTTGCTGACAGTATTCTTTACATGTCTCGATTTCTCTCCTCTCGTGGTTGGGCGCGAGATTCTTCTCTTGAATCTGAAGATGCCCTGCCTTAAATAAAACCGTCACAAGAAAAACAAAAAGAACAAAAAACAAAAACAAAAAAAAACCCGCAACCTTTCAACAGAGGAGTAGAACTTTAATTAAGGCTAAACTTATAATTTTCCGCCAGTGTATGACAAGCGTATTTGCCTGACTTATGAGTAACCCGGTACCTCGGCCGTTAGGCGTATTGACCGGCATGCATACCGTATAATTAGCGTATATATGTTACAGTGAATATGTAAAATCAGGGATTTTGTAAAATAACTGAAAATTTCAGGGATTTTGTAAAATCACTGATTCCGTCAGTTGTTTTATAAAATGACTAAAATTTTCAGTGAATATGTAAAATAATGGAATATATGTGGTAAAAAGAAGGAAATAGGGTATACAATGTTTCTAATTCATCAGTTTATATGTAAAACCAATTCAATTACTTTGTAAAAAAGGAAAAACAGTGCAGTTTATTAGAAAAATTGGCATTTCCTTTTTTTTTTGATATTCTTATTTTTCCTCAAACATAGCTATTGTTTGTAGTAAAATATGTGTTTTAAATAATTATCATGGTTCAAGATAAAATACATGATTTCTCATGGATCTGATTGATCAATTTGTTCTTTTAATTGATCGATTATTCTTAAATTTGTTGATTGATAAGTTGCTTTAACACACTTCAAAGTAAAGGTCATTGAAAAAGTTTGTTTGGTGTTGTTAAAATGTTAGTTGAAAAGTAATAGTCATTAATTACTTTTGACTTATCTTTGACCACACTGAGAAATACAAATTACCTTAGGTTTATAAAGCAGCTCAGCTCAGCTCAGTTGGTAGAGCACCGGACTTCAAAACCAATGAAGTTCGACCGCGTGGGTTCGATTCCCGGGCTGGTACACTAACAAAAAACTAATTGTCTTTAGGATGAGACGTTAAACCGAGGCCCTGTGAGACGGTGCTTTACACCGAGCACGTTAAAGAACCATGGCGGATCTCAGCAGTAGTTTCGTCATGTATCCTTGCACTATCTCCCGCAACAACTAACCGTCTTCTGGGGGCGTCGCTCATATGGGCATGTGCTACGGTAGCGACGATAAATAAACGGAAATACACACACACTCTTAGTTACACACCAGCCCGATTAGCTCAGTTGGTAGAGCACCGAACTTCAAAACCATTTAAGTTCGACTTGGTGGGTTCGATTCGCGGGCTGGTACACTAACAAAACTAATTGTCTTTCGGATGAGACATTAAACTGAGGCCCCGTGAGACGGTGCTTTACACCGAGCACGTTAAAGAACCATGGCAGATCTCAGCAGTAGTTTCGTCATGTATCCTTTCACTATCCCCCGTAACAACTAACCGTCTTCTGGGGGGGGGGGGGGGGGTTCGTTCATATGGGCATGTGCTACGGTACATAATAAATGGAAATACATACACATCTTAGTTATAATCTTTCAAAATGGATGTATACCCTATTTCCTTCTTTTTATCCCATATATTCCATTATTTTACATATTCACTGAAAATTTTAGTTATTTTATAAAACAACTGATGGAATCAGTGATTTTACAAAATCACTGAAATTTTCAGTTATTTTACAAAATCCCTGATTTTACATATTCACTGTAACATATATTCTTCGAGCTGGCATACGCTGAAAAATTTTTAATGGTCAAAATATCAAGTTTTGCTTTTGCGTAAAAGAACATATACCGGCGTATTTGTATCGTACAGAACTTATGACTAACGAATCCCTAGATCGTACATTAGCGTATGCGAGCGTATAAGCATACATTGTGGTATGACATCCCCATAAGGCCGGTTCAACACGGTAAACCGGCATAAAACTTCACTTGTCCAACAATAGTAAGACTGATTTTTAAGGCTTGTGTTTACGGCTTACTTTCAATAACAACAACCTTTTTAGTCGTCTTGTATTACTGTATTGCCAGAAATAATTATCAACCAGCCGAAAAAAAATCATATGGTCGGATTTTACTAGTATCTATGTTATCATTTCTACGTCACGAGATCGACAATTTTCATTTGTTTCACCCGGATAGAAGCCGGATAAGATAACGGATTATAAACAAAAATGGGTAACATTTTAAAGTACTTCGTCTTTTTTTCCCTAGACCCGTCGTGAACGTTTAGTTATTTAATCTGTTCTACGTTTATTTTATTTCATTTTTTATGATTGGTGAAACAATAGACAAAATGTCGAACATAAAAACAGTTGTTAAAAATCAAAATGGCGCACAATAGATGAATAGCGGACTACCAATTTGATATACATGTATACAGAATATAAATAGTGAGTTTGTAGATGAGCAAATATATCTTTATAAACTCTCACACAATAGCTTGCCAACCTTTAAATGTTATATAAGAAATAAATGTATATAGATGAAAATATAGCCACCTTTAAAAAGTATTTGATAAGGCGTTATTGCTCCAAACATTGGATATTTACGTAACAGAACAACCTTTTACATGCTGCACTGAGCTACATGTACTTCGTGTGGAAGTTATTGAAATCGTAGTGACGTATAAGAATGCTGTAAATTAAGACAGATACATATATGTAATACGAACTCAGTGTTTTGTATGAAAAAAAAATATGTAACGAGGTCGAGGTAATTCATAATTGTCGAGTCTCTGTCGAGACAATTATCAATTCCCACAACTGAATAAGATATTTTTTCATTCAATACACTAAGTACGTGTTATATTTATCTTATAACCTTTTATTTGCCTTGTGTTCGTCAATGTTTCTCACAGAAATATAAGTTTCTAAGAATAACCGCATTATGCCATTGTTCTTACAATATCCATGCGATATCATAAAAAATATCATATGGGATGTTATCACACGAATATTTGTATAGTTATAAGATAAAAATTAAGTCAGATATATCTATGAATCTAGAGGTGACGCAAAGCAGATCAATACCTCAAACGAGCGCTTTGTGCAATTTACGTGTCATCAGTGCTGGATGTCCTTGCTTCTCGAGTTAGAGTACAGAATCAGTTTCTGGAACAAGTTCAATTATGACCTTGACCTTTTGCTCTCGTGATCCTTAAACATAAAGGCACTACCTTGGGTCATGGGCAACAAATATATATAGATCCATGGTCATTTCTTACTTGACTCCAAACAGAGTCAGGAAACGATTTTCGGACAAAGTCCAGTTGTGACCTTAATCTTTGTGACCTTAAACATAATGGGGCTCTTATTTGGGTAACGGGTAACAATTTTATAAAATTTGCGATTCTAGGCAATTTTGTTCTAGGGTTAGAGTCCGGATATTATAAAGGTCTATGGGCGGACGGACAGGGATGAATGGACAGATAGAGATATGTTGAAACAAATATTTCGCTCTCTACTTCGTAAAAGGGGGGATGATAAAAAGACATACAAATTAACATAATTTTTAATCATATCTTCCCCTTTCCTCTTGTAGTCTATCGATTATTTCCATTATTTCAATTATAATAACAGCTTTAAAGATCAATGCATGAAATATACAATTTAGGCCATTTTTTGGTACTTATTATTACACGTCTTCTCATCTTCATCAATTCGTAGGCAAAGAAACGGAAGACGACAATCCAGCTATCGAGAGTGCCTTATATACGATCAAATTTATGGGTATATTTTACTGCTTGGCGTCCCTAGGGTGTTTTGGTTGTGGTGTCTTTACCCTATGGTTCTCACAATCCAATCTTGTGTTTCCGTACAACACAGAGTCTGGTATATGGACTGGAATCTTGGTAAGTATGCAATCAAGGGAGGCTTGTTCATATTTACCTCGTAACTGTCATAATCAACCTCATATTGCCATATATTAAAGATGTCTGTGATATCGACCTAAACATTTTATAAGACCCTCGTTGTTGTTTAACGCAAGGAATTCTAAGCCCTTGTGGCATTTGACTACAGGGATGGCGAAACTCAAAACGAAACCGGCTCTAAGTAACTCCAGCAAGCAATCCTACTTAGAATACGAGTCTTGGCGTCATCCATGCAATCCCTACGTATAGGCCGATAATAAATGCTATAAGGGAATTTGATGTAATACCTTAATCCTTAGCCTACTAAATTAAAATTTTGTCTTAAAATGCCATTTTAGGGGACATTACAACCACGTTTCCACATAAATGTGACCCTTCGCGCGGAAAGGGACCATCTGGGAACTTCGTGAAGTAAATATTTGAAAAAGAGATTGGCTCAAGAATAGGCCAGCTAAATGTCGCATTTCAAAAATTCTTTCACAGGAAGGTAGATTGGTTATTCTAGATTCAGAACATTAGTAAGGTGCGAAAAGTTTCGACCTCATTCAGGCTACGCAATCCACAGTCTGACAAGGGTCGACGCTTTACGCACTTCACAGAAGCTCCCTTTTGGCGTAGAGGGTCACAAATATTTAGTAGAAGCAATTGGTACAGGCTGGTCTTATCACACAGTGAGCCAAAGCTTAAATGAACTGTAAGAGAATGTGAAAAGCAGATATAGGGTTAGTACATTGTATGTATGTATGTATGTATGTATGTATGTATGTATGTATGTATGTATGTATGTATGTATGTATGTATGAATGTATGGATGCATGTATGCATGTATGCATGTGTGCATGTGTGCATGTATGTATGTATGTATGTATGTATGTATGTATGTATGTATGTATGTATGTATGTATGTGTGTATGTATGTATGTATGTATGTATGTATGTATGTATGTATGTATGTATGTATGTATGTATGTATGTATGCATGCATGCATGCATGCATGCATGCATGCATGTATGTGTGTGTGTGTGTATGTATGTATGTATGTATGTATGTATGTATGTATGTATGTATGTATGTATGTATGTATGTTTGTATGTATGTATGTATGTATGTATGTATGTATGTATGTATGTATGTATGTATGTATGTATGTATGTATGTATGTATGTATGTATGTATGTATGTATGTATGTATGTATGTATGTATGTATGTATGTATGTATGTATGTATGTATGTTTGTATGTATGTATTGTATGTATGTATGTATATATGTAGGTATGTGTGTGTGTATGTTTGTATGTATGTTCAGACTGCTTCGTGCGTCAGTCTCATGTGAAATAGTTGAAAAGTGTAAATATTTCAGCTTAACTTAACATTGTTTGGCTATTAAAACCGAGTCCACGGTCGCCATATTTTTCTGGTATAGAACTGAATACTATGAACAGACTAAGAAATAACAGTCAGTATGATCTACTTGAACTAAAAACTACAACTTAAACAGCAGAATTAAGAGAAACACAACTTACAAATAACACCGTTATTATCTGAAAAAATAATATGGTTCCGCTCTTAATTTCGTTCATCATATTTTATCTTTCAGACGTTTGTGATTTTTATATTGGGTTGTCGTATCGTAAAGCTATTTTCTATAACTAATCCAGAGGGCACAAAACGTTTGGTAAGTTGAGCCAAATCGACCTTTTCTTAGTAGAAACTATCATCTAGATGGCGCTACTTAAGATCATTTGCTATATACCATTCGGAACGTTATATATGTATGCGTAATTAAAAATGTTTAAAGAATTTCAAAGGCCAATATTTGATAACGAAATTCATTTATTTAATCGCTTTTGAAAGTCAAAGGAGAGAAGATATTCAAGAGATCTGGTAGATTGGAAGGGTTTAAACGCCACTTTTACTAATATCTAAATGATACTCCCGCGGCTTGAGCACCTGGGGCCTGTTTTACTAAATCAATTTACGATCATTTTTTTTGCGTAAGTCAAAAATTAAATTTATTTCTAAAGTAATAACAAAAAATAGAATTCTGCCATGCATAATCTCATTAGAATCGTCTTCTAAAGACGATTCCAATGAGATATTGTAAGGCAGAATCTAACTTTGAATGAAGACACTTGGTATGATATGCGATTTTGACTTACGATCATATTTTTTTTTCGTAAGACGTTAAGTTAAACGGCCCATGGAACCATAGTTGATAATTCTTCATACTTGAACAACCACGTTGTCCCTTCCGAGTCCAAGCTACTCAGGTTTAAAATTATACAGCTATTTAAGACAAATGTCAGAAGCGATTTTCGCCGTGACCGGGTACCAAACTTGGACGTTCGAGTCCTACTCGCTAGCGATTGTCCCACGACTAAAGCAAAATATGAGAGGGGAGGCATATCGACATTTTTATCAATATAAATACATTTCTTTTTAACAATATCGAACACTAAAGATCCTCACACCAAATTCAAATCCAAATGAAATGACTTATTTTAATTCAAAATTTCACAGATGATATGGTACTACACGTGCACAATAATGGACGTCACGTGCAGCATTCTTCACGTGTCATACTCCGCTACTGGTTACACATACTGCAAAAACGAGCTGCGATCCGGAATGGACCGATGTTTCACGGATGAGATACCCCGTCTAATGCTTGTTGAAGGATTCAGCATGGCTTTTGGACTCGTCATTTTCATTTTCTCGCTTTTTGGAACTATCTACCTTTCAACTAAAAAACGATTACATAAATTGACAGGAAGTCAATTGGTTGGAAGTGGAAATTACGAGATACAAGTCAGTTGTTGTATAAAGCAGTGATTAACCATGGGCGTAAATAGGATTTTGAAATATATACGCACTCAGAAGGCGACCACCAATAAATATGTAGGATAAAGGCAATATGTGGACTGCGACAAATGATTCATGCCCTCCACCCGCTCTCCTTTTTATGATTTGAGCGTTGGTGAATAATAAAAACATCGTAACTAAACAAGCTGTAGTTACGATGTTGTGATTATTCATCAACAGTATTCTCGAAAGAGGATTTACTTTAATTACGCACTTGTGTAATATGCATAATAGCTACGCCCTTGTTGACAGATCTAAACCTTCCATTTTGTTTCCTTTTATATCCCACCCATAAATTAGTACCCTCTGCCAGTCCATCCAAATCAGCCCTGCGTTCAGGATGACCAAACGGAGTAAACTGTTTGCCAATTATACCCCTCTTTGCAATTGCACTTGCGTGCTAAGAGGGGTTTAATTTTGAAACTGTTTTGCTATCTAGAACCCCCGACTTACCTTAAATTTAGTACTTGATGCCTTGCCTCATATACAATGTATAGTGCAGATTGGATAATGTTCATCATCATCATCATCCGAATATAGGGCTGTATTCCGTTGTCGGAATGTCGAAAACCCTGTGTAAAATTTCTGGCATATGCCCGATAAAAACGCTGTTCTGTACAATAAAACTATTTACATGAATGGGTGGTGACTAGTGATGAGGTGCGAGGGAACCCAGACTGGTCCGGAACGCCTCGATAGTGGTGCAGTCGGTAACATAAGGTGGTAGTCGGTTCCAGTCTGCGCTAATGGTCTGTGGGAAAAAGGAGTCTCTGTAGGCGGCGGTTGAACCTCTGGTTTGCGAAAATCGATGAGCAATGTAGGATAAGACCAGACTGTGCATCTGTGCAGGCTGATCTTAATCTGTCCTGTACTGTCTGCCAAAGAGTCTCAAAAGTGGTCAAAAGCCTGTGAAAGATCCTTAAACCAGGTTTTTGACCTTCAAAAATCTGAAAATATCCTATTTTGACCCCTAAATTTTTCTGTAAAAGGGGTCAAAATGACCTACAAATTGTTCAGTATTGCATCCTGATACTGCTACACAATGAACATATTACAAGCAATTGAATCCTTAATCTCTTTATGAAATTCATATGAAAATATGAATCTCTTATTAAGGTATGAAGAAAATAATTTATGCAGTAATTTCATCAGCATAAGCAAGAAAAGGTTACTTATTTTTCACTTTCTACATTGTTTTGAACCCAATCAACAGTAGTTTTGACCCCTAGAAATTCACAGTCAAGTGGTAAGTTTCTCCTGAAATTGAATATCTAGCTCAGTCCTGGAAAGATTCATACACTTTTTATTGTATTTTGGTTTAATCAGTTTAATTGGATTATTACGTAAATATGATTCAAAATCTGTACATGACTAGAAATGGGCTGAGCAAAGGAGAAAATGTTACAAGTTATTTCTATTTTCCATATTTATTCTTCAGTGGAATTTCACACAGTTATAACTTACAAGCTTTTGATAATAACATACAAAGCTTAACATTTTTGTTGTAACAATCCTAAAGAAATAGAATTATCAACATGTAAATATAGCAAAGAGTTTCCTGATAAAAGAATTACTTAAATTGGATAATCAAATTTTTTGAGTATTAAAACCTGAGTAAATGTGGAGAATATGTTCAAGTCCATGTGAATATATACAATGGCTGCCAAACAAAATGGGACCAGGGCAGTTAAAGTCTATGCAATGGATATCAATACTTGTAAGACTGCTTTCTCTAACCAGGATCGAAACTTTTCACTTTGTAGCATGTGGGAAATTGCAAAGATTTTGAAAGACCTTGGTACAACAGCTATAATTATTGATGTCATACCATGGTTTCTTTCAGAAATATAATTGAAAGAGACAAAACTATTATGATGGAATAATGTTTGAATACCAGTTAAGTTTTCAGGCACTCTGTTTTCAGTAAATGTTGTTACTTAGTTGCTTATGATCTCTTCAATTTTGGATAAAAACATAGCAAATATAAGTTTTGTCTCAATTTTCATCTATTCTCTATGTTTCAAATTGTCTGTTAGAGACTAAGCAGGGTTAGCCACTAACCATTTTTGCCACCAGCTTGAAGGACTTGTTAGCCCTAAATATTACAGGTCCTGCCTGATTAAAGCCGGTCCTCTAGGGAAACTATGCTTATATTTTAAGCAATATAGGAATAAATTGTTAGGAAAATATTGTGGGAAAAGGAGAAATTGCTTGTGACAATGTTTTCCATCGAGTTTTGATAACTTTGATATAGGAAAGGCAACATTTTTTTTTTAAAAGGGGGAGGGGGGCTTATTAGAAATAATAAGATTATTATTTACAGACCTGAAGGACCTGCAGCATGGTAGCTTTCAACAGTCCTCTCTTAAATCCACAGGACCCAAGGACTATTGTTAGTGTCGATCCCTGCTCAGGCAAGAATACACTTTCATTAAGAAATTTGACAATTAGGTAATCACCAATGGCAAAACAAATAGTGGTCCAGTGAAATCATCAATTGCAGCATTATCTTATTCGCGAACCAGTAAGTCTTTTTCTTGGGTGAATCAATGGCTCAGAGCTAAACAGTTATAACTCCCAATATATTTAAGGTGGCAATGGACAGCGGCCTCCCGACTCTATAAACCGGAAGCGGGTTTTCGTTTATTTTACGGCTCTTTCTGCGCGTTGTTTAAAAAGACCGGTTTTCGTAAGATTCTACTTATGGAAATAACGTAGAACAATGATGGTAAAACTTCATAATTTAGCATCTTGTCATCATTTGATATTAATTGAATTACAGGATCATTAGATTTAACAATAAAAAAGCGTTAAAACCGCCATTCGATTAGGAGGGGTCACTGTAAAATAACGAAAAACTTTCTTATTTGCATGGAAAGGTATGCTGAATTTTTTACCAAATAAAGGAAAAATATGGGTTATAAACATATCGGAAAATAAGAAAAATCCATTGGGTAATTTCTTCAAAAAATAGGTTTTTGTGGCATTTTTACCCAGTAAAATAACAAAAATTAGTGCATTTTTAATTTTTGAAGGCAAATAGTGCAAATGCAATTGATCAAAGAGAAATTTTCTTGTCAATAGCCATTGTGTACATGTATAAGGTCTATCAAAATGTATGTGTTTTATAGCTATAACCTAGTGCAGAGTTTATACTAGACCTAAAACGAATATAACTGTTTTACTGAAAAATGGCTAAACCACTCAAGGGCAGATAACTCTAGCATGAAAACGAGCGTGGAAAGTTACCTTCAAATTTTGATATAATGACTACACAATGTTAATGTACAACATATGTGACCAAGAAAAAAATTCATTGGGCGGAAAAAAATGACGCCATGTGTCCATTGCTACCTTAAAGGGAGTTACAACTGTTTTGTGCTGAGCCACTGTTATGTACACTAATAAACTGATGACCAAAACATTTAAAGTACAGCCTCTCAAAGGTTTCCTTTCAGCCCCATATATTTGTGAATGTCCTCTGCGATTTGTATACAGTGTAACACCCGCTTTTTATCCCCAGTATTGTCCATTTTTCCCTCCAGTTTATCCACAAATAGTAGAAAATCTTGCATAAAAAGGCCAGGCACTGAAAAACATGTAAATAAGATTTTAGACAACATGCCCTACATTCAGGAAGACAGGTTGTTCACAAAATGAACTACATATATCAACCGATCTTACCTGAAAACCAAACAATTATTCCATTTATTTAATACAAAACTGAGACAAGATGTGAAAATTTTAAGACAAAGAACATCATTTTGCAAGTGATTGCTATGCAAAGTACATAGTGACGTCCCTTATTTCACTCTGCTCAGATGACGTCAGATGGGGTGAAACAAAACCAGGGTATACATTTTTGATAACTTGACAGGAAGGACAAGATTATCACAATGATAATTTACCGTTATATCGCTATAATCCATCGAAAAGCATTAAAGAAATGCTTATCATCATCTGAAGAAGAGAACCCAAACACATGTAGAATTTCGAAACTCTTGCTCTAAGGAGTGTGTGACCTTTAAGTGAGACTTACTTGGTTTATCACTGGAAGTATCCGATGCACGTTTAGCAATCAGATCTGGATTTTCTGTGATTGTTGAACCATCTTCTAGGTGAAATAGGACAGTCTTTTTACGACCTGATTTCTGCTTTGTACGTCGTAAGTGTAATGTGAGATCTCTAGAAATAAGAATATTTATTTTTTAAGTAAGAAGTTTCAAGCTTAACATATATAGTTTTTAGTATGAAGAATGTGCATCACTTTACAGTGAAAATGACTCTTAACCCTTTGCAGTTTAATCCCTGCTTTTTACATGCCTGTGATTTTATGATTGAGAAAATATTGTGAAAAAAGAAGAAATTGCTTTTGACAAGCAATTTTTTCTTTTTCCACACTATTTCCTACCCTACTGAATGGCTATTTTTCAAATTAGATCCACTTCAAATGTTCGTCTGCAAAACCTTTGAATTTGGACAGGTCCAAAATTTTGTAAAACAGGAAAGGGTAAAAAGGTTTTTTACTGGCATCTGGTGTCTCCAAATAAATCACAAACAGGAAGCATTGGAGTATGAAATAAAGACCCAAATCAGATTGTATGGTGTTGCAAAATGGTTTCAACAAGGCTGCTTTAATGTTTTTAGTTTTAAACATGTTTTTTATTGCTCAACAGAACTAAAATTGAATTATTGTTGAAGTGAGGTTCATACCCTGTTTCTATGCTAGACATACTGAAAGTCTTAATACTTAAACCCTCGATTAATCAAGTCAACAGTTTAAACATGGCACGCTTTGGCAGCCACAGTCCCTTGACTTGCATTCTCATTGGCACCCATTAATAGATGACTCAGTGCAAAACAGTTGTATCTGCCTACAAACATATAGGCAGTTACAAATGTTTCACGCTGAGCCACAGATTTTTTTAACACCTGGGCAGAGAGGAGCAAAGTGGAGTTATTTTTTTTAATCAGAAATTTTCCATGGACCAGTCAGAATTTCATCTTGGACCCTTTCATCCCAAAGCGGTCTTAACAACTTGACCACAGATTTTACTGGAGCTGAGTAGCCAAGTCACAACAAGGTTACACATACTTGCATTTAGAACAAGACAGTTTAGCAATAGCAGTAAAACTCTCCGCCTCTCTCTCTAGCTGTCCACCAGTGGCTGTTAAATCATCTCCAAACAGTTCATATAGTGTCTGTATCATAGAAATATTCACACAAAATGGACCGCCAGATCCTACAAAATCTTCAGTCCAACCATTGTAACTACCTACAACATACAATACCTGCATTTATGCCACAACAGTAACTATAGTTCATCTTGTTTGAACCACAACCTCTATTGAGCAACTGCTTTCATTTAGAAACCAACCCTGTGTTCAGGATGACATAACAGTGCAAACAGTTAGTCAAATATACCCCGCTTTGGCAATTGCATGCAAGTGCACGTGCAAAGCAGGGGTATAATTAGGAAAACTGTTTGTGCTGTTTTGTGATCCTGAACGCAGAGCAGAATCAAATGTCTTTTTACCAAAAGCAACACCTCTTCAATACTGAATGCTTTTGCATTTGAAAATTTCTTAATTTTTTTTTATCTAAAGCCATAAGAAATTATTTCTTTAAAATATATTTCTAATGATTTAGAACATTATAGGAATCGGTAATTTTATCTATGTGTTACATTTATTTTTCACATAGCAAACTTTTGATTTCTGTCATGAACAGCCATTAGAGATTTCCACGTCTTGCACATGGGTAAGAACAATTCACTCTTTAAACGATGTCATCATGACTTCATGTAAACAAAGGTTAACACAGTACCATACTTTGCGATTTTTTTGTCATGGTGTAATTTTTGCCAATTCCTCCACCCTCGCTAGGTGGCAAAATTGAACACACCATTTAAAATATCCCTGATATAATAGCTAGGAAAATATACCATAATCACACCTATAGACCCACCTGTCTACAAGAGGTGTCAATTACTAGTGCTGTTGCGGATATAAATTCATTAAATGCATTGTTACTAAAATATGAGAAATTTTACACATCTTTGTCAGTTTGAAACTGATTTAGAAGTGGATATGGTAGTTAGTATTCAAGACAACACATGTTGGCTAAGAAATAATCAATGCAGTTACTTCCTTAATTTCATACATTAAAGAGAAGTTCTCCTTATGAAACCTTCAAAAATGACTAACTAGTAAATCAAATTTCATTTGGTGTGTCCAATTTTCGCACCTATGACAGGTGGCGAAAATAGGACACACCAAAATTAAACCAAACCATTTAAGGTAAAAGAGGCGAAAATATGAGGACACAAAAGTATCCAAAAGTATGGTGTTTCTATGGCTCTGGGAATCAAAAATGCATTTAAAACATAGAAGATATTGAATGATTCGTCATTGAATACCGAATATATTAAACAAGTAATCTTTAAACTGATAAAGCCTAGGCTGCATCGAGTGTTTATCTGTTTAAGATGAAAGTTAAAAAATTTGGTGTTTTTGAGCACAAATTTGATATTTTATTCTATTCTATATGACCAACATTTTTGTGATAAAATGAGAAAATTACGACATCTATTGTTTCGAGTTTTTCTGCGAAACATTTAGCTCTGTTTGTGAAATGACGTCAGCAAATTCCCTTTGATATACTATAAATATATTATAAAAACTTTATGTTGGAAAGAATCATCATTTGATTTTCTTTGAAAGCAAGTTATCTTAACGTTGTCTAGAATATGAAAGCTATTTGGCCCAACAAGGCTCACTTTATAATATTTGTATCATATACTCAGTTAACATTAGCTTATTTCAAACAAAATCTCATGGCAGATCCTAAACTACATGCAACCAAAATGGTTCTATTTTTACATTAACAAGCACAATAAGCAACTAATTTACTATGTGAATCCTTTTTTTGAGGTCAATCTGATTAATAGTCATACATCTACTCACCCAGTAATGAGATTTCTCCTTTTACCACAGTAGATTTGCATTCGGAAAGTTGTTGTTTTAGAGACAGAAAACCCGGGGTTAAAAGTGCAATGTTCTCTTCATGTAAAACTAAACCTGCAATGAACATGAAAAACAAAATTTATTATTCAGACCTAAAGGTAGGACAAGTACTCATGTACAATTGTACCTGTGTATATTAGGTAGGTTAACGTTCCTACCAGGGTCCTGAATTATTACCTGTTACCTGACTATTCTGTAAGCACTAAGTACTTTTCTGGATCAACTTTAGAAAAGAATTGAAGACTGTTTAAGACAGTCTTCAATTGTTTTCTGAAGTTGGTTTCCAGACAGTCCTATAGCCTTGCATCAATTAGTTTTGAGTGTCCTTGCTACTTATATTCAACCTCTGCCCTAAAAATTATGACAGAAATGTTTATGTTCAAACCTCCTTTACAGAAATATTGGATCCTCTTTTGTAATATGTTGATATAATAAATATATGGACAGAAATCATTGGGTCCTCAAGTACCGCTGTTAACGAGATCTCAGCTACCCGGGTACAAAATTTGTAGCTCTCATCAAAACATGTTCCTGACAAGCTCAATTCTATCAATTGACATCGTAGGATGACCTTAAACTTGAAATCATATGAAATCTTTTTTTCAAGTTGTTCATTCAAGAAGAGCAATTCAATGGCTCAGTATGAAACAGTTGTAACTGCATTAAACTATTTGTGCAGTGACATCTGTTTGGGGCTGAGCTATCAAAATTTTAGGCAGTCACAGCTGTTTCATTCTCAGTTATTGACATAGCCTACCTTATTTTCTAATAAATTCATTATTATAGGAGTTAAATTCCAGATAAACTCAATTCTAACTAGGGGGCCAGAATGTCCACTCATATGAATTTTATTGGTCCAGTGGATCTCATCAAAGTAACTTTCTGGCAATGTTTCAATCATATTTTCCTATTTATTGAAAAGGGGAATGATGTTATTTCAAGAATTTAAAGTAATAATAGACCCTGTCCACCCAATCATTACTGAGGAGAATCAAAATAAGCCCCAACCCTACAACCCCCAAATTTATGGAGCGATCAAAATTTTGCAGACAATTTTTGAAGAAGGTCATCAAAAGAACATTCAAGTAAAGTTTCATTGAAATCGGCTGAGTGATTCAGAAGGAAATGTCACTCTACGATTTTGGGCTCAAAATTAAGCCTGCCCTGCCACACCCATATTTATGGGCCTTTTTTGCAATCAATTTTTGAAAAGGGTCACACAAGGAACATTCTGGTAAAGTTTCATTGAAAAAGGCCCAGTGGTTCAGGAGGAGATGTCATTCAAATATTTTGGGCTTAATATTAGCCCCGCCATGCAACGGCCATATCCATGGGCCAATCAAAGTTTATAAACAATTTTTGAAAAGGGTCACCCAAGGAACATTCTGGTAAAATTTCATTAAAAATGCTCAGTGTTTCAGAAGGAGGTGTCGTTCAAAGATGTCATACTCAAAATAAACCCCACCCTGCCATATCCATATTTATGGGCCAATCAAAGTTTTGCGAACAATCTTTACAAAGGGTCACCAAAGGAACATTCTGATAAGGCGAAAAGGGGGAGTTGTGGCCGAGGCTGCCGAGTCATTGTCCCGAGGGCCTCTCAATAGCAGCTTGTTATAAGATGTGGATGCGGGGCGCTCGGGATCTGAGAGGTACAAATACATTTTTATACACTGTCTGTTTGCTTTTTTGGTAAAATATCCCCAAATTCGAAACAAAAATCATTAATTTTTCCAATTTTAGAAATTTTCTTACAGATAATCATGATCTATCCCATTGGAAAATAATCTCCCGAAAGAACTTATTTATTAACATTATGCTTCATACATCCATTGAATCGGAACCGAAAGATATTTATATTTCATGTTTATTTGACTTTTGTCCATGTTGTACACTACTTTGTACCTGGATGTAAATAAAGACATGTTCTGTTCTGTTCTGTTCCGGTAAAGTTTCATTGAAATAGGCCCAGCGATTCAGGAGAAGAAATTTTTAAGATTGTTGGTGATGGACAATGCTCAACGGACAACAGACTCAGGGTGATCCCCAAAGCTCCCCTTAAGCATGTTGTGTGCAGGTGAGTTAACAATTGGCATTGACCTGTGACCTTTGGCTTTTTCTAACTCTGAGTATTTTATAATTGCACCAACCTTTCTTCTCTGCAAGATCAAAGAACTCTCTAGTCACTGAAGCACTGGGGACCACTGGATATTCAACAAGAACATGTTTTCCATGATCGAGAGATTTCCTGAAAAACAAATACAATCTTAAATTCATTTATCTGAGAGGTTTTCAAACAAATCAAAATAAAATAAATAGTCTGTCAAAATTTGACTGGCGAGCCTATCCTCAAAATGTGCTGTTCATTTGGTATTTTGCTCACCTGATCATATGCTTAGCCGGCTCAGTAGGAATGATTATAGGCTGTGTATATTAATGGCTTAGTGAGAAACAATTGTAACTGTCTATATTTTTTATAGGCAGTTATATACGAGGGTTGTCCCAGAAATTCGTGAACTTTTTCGATTATTCAAAAATCGAGCGTCCGATTTAAATAAAACTCTTAATTTGACAACATACATTAATTTGTAGCAGATTGGTAAAGGTTTTACGATTTTTATATGGTCATGTTGAGAAATAAAGCTTTAAAAGACATGCTCGGTAGGGGTGGTCGGCGCACGTCAAATTTATTACCTACGAATCTTATATGGTAGATGTTTGAACGTCATTTACTTCAATATTGATGATGAGTTTGATATAAAACAGCCATTGGTGAAAGCAGATAATTCTGGAGTTTAAGCATGTGTATTTTTCATACAAATGACATAACGCAGTGCACAGTTATGACGTTTGGTTTTGTGCGAGTGCAAGTCAAATGGCGTGAAAATCGCGACGCCAACAGAACGCTCGGTGCACAAATTTCGTCTGTATCGCGAAAAAAAGCCCTATACAGACCATAAAAAAATTCGTAACTGTTCGTGACGCATACTCTTTTTTAAGGATAAACGGGGTAAAAAAGTGAAATTGAATTAAAGAATGTCGGGAAAAAAAGATCAAATTAGGAAGAGCTAATGCGAGAAGCGTAGATAAATAAATAAAAGACGTTTTCGGCGACGTCAATCAGAACGCCAGGTGGGATACAGACACTGCTAATACATGTCAGTAAATCAACAGTTTATAGTTTGATATGTCTTGATCATGAATCGTGCCAATAAACGATAGGTATCGGGATTTTAAATAAATATACTTGCACTTTCGGCAGCAGAAGAGATTTGGAAGCTGTTTCCAAAATCCCAGATTTCTTTGGTGGGTCTATCTCGATGAATTAAGGTAGTGGTAGTGTAATACTAAGGTATTCAAACTCAAATTTTCTGTGCGTACAAAACAATAAAAGTGCCTGTTTTGAAATGTCTAAAGATATAACGATTTGTAATAATAATAAAAAATGCATTTACTTGACTCACCCATTGTCGGGTTAAAAAATACGATAATGCGTATCCATGTAAAAGATTGGGGAAAATGGTTTTTGAATCAAATATCTTATTGAATGCATAACAAAGGTCTATATCAATAATGCTTTGAGATATGTTTTGACATAGGTTCTTTCTTTGTATCAAGTATATAGGGCCGATAAGAACGCTACTTTGATAAGAAGTGATTCAGTTTTGACACGATGTTTCACGTATTATAAAACGACGTTAATAGTGTGCGCCGACACCCATTTACTAGTGTTACGTTTTAACTCGTACCTTCGCGAGTATTGAGAATAGCCCTTTGTAGTCACACCAGAATAAAGGAAAATGGTAAGTCCACATTACTGGTAATTTTCAGTTTCATTGGACGTTTCAAATAAAAGTTATCGCAAAAGTTCACGAATTCTTGGGACAACCCTCGTAGATGTTTTGTTCTAAGCAATCAATATCCGATCGTTATGCTCAAAGTGAATAACACGTTCACCTGATCACATGCTCATGGGCAGCCATTTCAGTGAGGATAAATACAGTAAATCTGATCATAATGCTCATAGTGAGTTACATGCTAACCTGATCTAATGTTCATGCTGAGCTAGTTCAGTGGGGATAATTACAGTATAACCATGACTCAGTTTAAAACAGTTGTAAGTGCCTACATTTTCATAAGCAGTTACATCTGTTTTGGACTGAGCCATCAATATCTGATCATCATGCTCATAGTGTGTTATATGCTCACCTGATCATATGCTCATGTTCTGCTGGTTCAGTACAGATTATCACTGTATTTACTTCCTTGTTGTTCAACATTTCACTCTCAGTCAGAACTGTTGCTGGTGGTTCCTCCAAAACTCGTCTAAAATCAGGGAATGAAAAATTAACCCTTGTCATGCTGAATAAGGAAATGGGGAAACTGTCATGAAAATCAAAGTACTGAATGCACTGGATGCACAAATTATAAATCAGTATTTAGATGTATTTTTACATATCAACTTCAAATCTTTTATGTTTAAAACAGGAAAAACAGCTGGTATAGACTTAGATCAGTCTTCGCATATGTATGGCATATGCATGACAAGAGTTGAAATACTTAGGATATAGTCTACTACATAACATGTCTACACGGAACCAAAAAAGAGGGAGTGATCACTGATAAAATCATTAATATTTCTCCTTCAAATCCTATGTTGTTTGGCACTCATACTCATTGGAATGAGTACCAGGACTTGAATTTTTTTGAAATTGCTACTTGTCCTGCTATAAAGAAAATTATAGTGATGCATTAATTTCATAAGTGAAATTTTGAAAAACTACTTGTCCTGCTTATATAGACAAAGAAGGAAAAAATCAAGCAGGACAAGTGGATGAGTAGAATTTTCAAGCCCTGCAGTACCTACAACATAGTTTAATCAACCAATAATGGTATCTTTCATTTTGAAAGCAAATTATCATGTGGAGCTCTGAAGATCAAACTGTGCAGGCTAATGTAAGTCTAAATGGTCCTTTAAAGTTTTTCTTTTTGTCTTGAACAACTGACACATGTTAATGCCTATTTCAATCAAGTCATCAATCTATTAATCAACTGTCAATAGGATTTCAAATTATTCTGTAAACCATAATATCACTCCCAATGATTGAACAACAAAGTTCCAGAGATTGGGAGTGATTTTTATTTCCAAATAATTCACCCATTTGATACTATTTTGTTGGTACTCATTAGAATTGTATAATCAAGTAAATTCCAATGTGCAGCCTACCCACAACATCAGCTTTGTGCGAGGATTAACTGACTTATTTTGGTACTACTCCATGTAACAATGCTTTAGAGGAACTAAATTGCCTAACATGATCAGTGCTACTGTAACATTCTACCAATAACTCTGGTTATTCTACTCTGGTATATCAATCCACTTGTAGACTCAAAGTGACAAAAAAATTAGTTTTTCCTTAAACATACATGTATGTACCTTGAGACAATACCATGTAATTTCCATTTGCCCTCTATGTTGAATCTTGTGTCTGAGATGTCGCTCACTCGCACCCTCCCTGCAATACCAAGTCCAACCACAACAACACCATATTTTGACATATTGCTGATAGTTGTAGACACCAGGCTCATTCAGAGGTGGAGGAGCCAACAGTCCTATTTACCTGAAATAAATCCTTGACATGCTAGATAAAATTATTTTCATTTAAATTGAATCAAGCTAGATAAGAATCAGTCAATGGGTAGATACAACTGAAAGAAATTACAAACCACTGTAGCTTGACAGTCTAGCAATGATAGAGGCAGCATATGATGAAGACAAAGATCAGGCTGCATATATTTGCAGTCTGATCTTTGTCTGTACCTGATGGAACAACACGATAAAGTGTTCCGCATTCAGCATTGCAAGGTCAGAAATTTGGACGAAGCTGTAGTTACAACATTTGGCTCGCCCACTGACCAAATGATGTATTCACTATTCAGCCCTGCGTTCAGGATAGGAAAGAGCTCGCTGTGAACAGATTTTATAGCTAGCAGTCAATAGCTAGCTGTCTATTTATTGAAAACTTACTCACTCGAATACCACCAGAAAACATTCTTTGTTCATGCAAAGAAGTAAAAAACATTTAAAATTCATAGATTCCGCCCTTCAGATGCTTAAGAGTCCAAACAGAACAAAAATCATGAGATTTTCATAAAAATTGATAATGGTCAAGTTATACGCCCTTTTTTAGTTGCTTTGATATTGATAATGATTGGAAATGGTCAAGTTATATGCCACTTTTAGTTGCTTTGCTAGACACTTCGTGAGGTTGCTAGCCAATTTCCACAAGTGACCCAAGTAAGTACCCTGTTGCATTGGGCGGTCAATCCTGGGATCATGAGTTTGAATCACAGCTCGGCCAATTTTTATTTGGCCAAAGTCATCAAGGGTGTAGCTCCCATTACGCATATTACGCGTAAAACAAATATACCCTCTTTCGAAAAATGTTGTTGCTGAATGATCATAACATCGAAACTACAGCTTATTAAAACTGTAGTTACGATGTTTTGATTATTCAAAGCTCAAATCATAGAAAAGGGAAGGGAAGGGAGGATATTCATACTTTGTCACAGTCTATATATCGTCTTTATCCTATATATTCTATGTTGATCACCATCTGATTGCGTATAAATTTCAAAGTCCTAGTTACGCCTATGGTCGTTGTAAACTTGAGTCACTTGTCTTCCACCACATACATGTTTTACGCCTAAGTGGGATGTGCAGCTGGTGACTCGGCTGAAATTTTGTGCTTGCACTGGTGTGAGAAACAAAAGGCAGCAATGGATAGTTCTACCAGCTGTAACAAAATAACTGCAATGATTTTGAAGGCGGTGTCAAACCCAAATCGACCCTAATGGGTCCCACACCCCTGGATCTGCATATGCAAGTATGAATTTTCAATAATCATTCATATAATATTGAAGAGCAAAATTAATACTCATACAGGTAAGTCAAAAGAGACATGGGGTCCCAGAGACATGATATTCTATATCTGACAATAACTGTGGGAAAAGAGAAAGTCACTTAGGCCTATCACTCGTTACAACAAAAATCTCCAATTTAATTTTGGCTAAAAACGTGCAATTATTACATAAAAGTCTGATTACCTTCTCTGAAAACTTGTAAGGCCAATTTAGGCGGACAATCCGGTCAAACTCGTGCGTATGTGAACAAGTGGGTCATAATTCCCAGTCATGAAATTTCTTTAAATAGTTCGGAAAATACCCACCGTACTCAGAACGAGGCTTGAATGACGTCATTCAATGATGGACACCACCTTGATTACTCAAATTCTGTCGCATTTTTCACAACAAACTTTTCAAGATACCGCTTAAAATTATGCTAGATATATTCGATCTAATAAACACATATTTCTCTGTGACATAAACATTTGAATACCCATCAAAGAACGAAGATCGGTAAAGTATCTCCTTCAAATCACCCGGTGTTTGCATATTTCTACAGTGACTCGCGCCAGGTGATTTGGTGTACAGGTGTGTTAATTGATCCCGTTAATTGATACACAAACTGGTATATCACACGGATTAAAGGATACGCACGAACCAATTAGGGAATATATTAAAAGTGAATGTGTCTGTGTGGTTAAGGAGGACAGTGGACAATGATCAGAAGTCTCGTGATTTTTGTAGCTGTGGCTATTCAGGTACAGTATACTGTGATGAGGGGGTGGGGGGTGGAATTACACATTTTTTTCCACTTGTCCGTGGACATGTGACATTTTTTTCCACTTGTCCGTGGACAAGTAACATTATTTTCTACTTGTCCAGGTTCAACATGAACTTAGTGCAAAAAGAGAACAGAGAAATTATTGTTTCTAAAGAAGAAAATGCTGAAACCCAGCATTTTCTTCATTGAAAACAACATTTTCTACCTATTAATTAATACAAATGTTTGGCTAATTAATCTCTTACCTCTATTAAATACCATTCCAAGAATTGTTCCCCGAACACCTACCCACAGACATGTAGCAAAGAAAAAAGTACTTGTCCACAGGTAGAAAAACTTAGGTCCATGACATTTTGCGAATCCCATTTTGATGAATTCAATTTTCGTTGATCGTCTTATTTGTGGAATGCAACATGTGTCAAATTGGCACTTTGTCGAAATTGAATTTTAATTGAATCGTGTTGAATTTTGTTGTAAAAAGTGAGTTAAAACAATAAAGAGCACAAGGACGTCTATTAATGTAAACACAAAAACTCTTATCTTTTTTTTGGAGTTGAACTGAAGGAATAAATTTGACAATATTATTAACAGATGTTTAATAGGCTATCATTTTAGAAATTCATGGACACTTTTTTTCTTTAAATTCTGCTGTGTTTCTAGTGCGATGTACTTAATGGTAACAAATGACCCAACACAACTCTGTGTATAGGCTCATAAAAACTGCCACACTAGAAGATACCCTAGGTTTTTCTATGTACAAAATAATGAAATACAATGGGCCAACTTATTTCTGACCCCGGGCGGGTACTGTTGCCCGCAATTTCAGAGTGTCTCTCAGAAAGCGGGCTACCAGCTCTAGACTGGTCCACATATCGACTATCAGAATAGCCTTTTGATATTCGACAGTGAGACCAGTCTACATCTGACCCGAAAGCGGGTGAAAAATAAGTTGGCCCAATATGTTTATTTATCATGAGGCATTGCTCTGTTATAGCAAAATTTCATATTTGATTAACTGTCATACATTGAAAATTCATTGGACTTTTGGTTGTATCAGGCGAACTAAATAAATTTTGACATGGTTTCTGTTAGGAAAAGTCTTAAATTTTTGGCATCATCTTGTTTATTATCTTGTTTAGAGCAGCACTGATTTCTGTAAATCAACTCTAATTTAGGTTCGAAAACAGTAATATAATATTGCTTATGTTAATATCAATGGCTCAGTGCAAAACAGTTGTAACTGCCTATAAACATAGAGGCAGTTACAACTGTTTCATGCTGAGCCATTGATATGTTTCCATAAAAACAATTGCAAAACATCAAGATGATTGTATCAAAAAATATGGGATGAGACATGAGAGGTAGTTCAAGAAATGATGTTACGGTTTTACTGGTTTCAGAAACTCCATGACCCCATGCCAATGGCTTGGTTCTCGAGCCAGTTGTAAAACTAAAATACTGTTAAAGGTTGCATTAAGCCCAAGTCAAACAAACTATCAAGTTTAAGAACCAGTTAAAAAATAAATTACAAATTTTAATTGTTTTGTGTTGACCCACTTATCATACCTTTATCATGATAAGTTGGCTTTTTCATGCAGATGTGCCACAATTGTTATCTTAAATTGGACATGCTTTTGATATGCTACAGACATATTAGACTTGGAGAAATCATGTAATTGTACTTTGAAAACCTTCCGCTGCTAAACTTATTGGAAATATTTTTAATCAACTATGCAGAAATTAGCTGAGATGCATGTCCGTTAGGTGACTTTCCTGAAAAAAATGATTACTTAACTTTTTGGGAAAAATGAGGATGTGACAAGCAGGAGCCTACTCTAATACTTTGAGAAATCATTGAACAATTCTATGAAAATCTTCTCCAATTCAACAGCATGGCAGGCTAGGGCTTATCAACTTACAGAAATCTAGAAATAATTCTTTGAAATTTTTTTGCTCCTAAACTACTTGGTAAATTTGAACCAAATTTGGTGGGAGGGTTCCTTCCATTGTTGGCCCTTTAAAAAACATCAAGAAAAATTTCCCTTTGGGAAAATCGGGGATGTGGCTGGGAAAGGCTTGTCCAACTAAAATAATCCTATTTATTCCTGAAAAAAACATTCAAATGAGCAGTAGTCTAGGGTCAATCTGGCACTCTTCTTGGAAATATTTTTTGAAAGGTTTAAAAATGGAGTCCATAAGTATGGGATTTCTCTAGCCCACACCCATAAGAGTTGTCCTTGCTTAACTCATGTTTAAGATCACACCCTTAACCCTTGTCCTGCTGTTCACAAAAAAAAACTACTATACAGATGTGCAGTCTGATCTTAGCCTACACAACCTGCTATCTACTTAACTGTTTGGGGGAAAATTTAATTACTATGACAAGAAAATTGGCAATGAAATAGAAACAAAATTTTAATTCAGCTGGATAAGGGTTAAATGATGTCATCATCTTAAATGATCAATATCTCTCTAAATTATATGTGGAGATGTGTTGGTGTGTGTGTTGGGGGGGGGGGGGGGGGCAATTGGTTTAAAAACAAGAAAACTTGGGTTCATATATGACTGAATCAAAATTTAACTCAAAGTAGTCAATTAGTCAATTTTCATTAATTTGAGCTGATATGATTTTTTTTTAGAATAGGAAAGGCTAAACATATTTTTTTTTTTAGAATAGGAAAGGCTTGCTTATCCCTTTCTTGTTTTACAAAATTTTGGACCTGTCCAAATTCAAAGGTTTTGCAGACAAAAATTTAAAATGGATTTAATTTGAAAAATAACCATTCTGTAGGTAGAAAATAGTGTGGAAAAAGAAGAAATTGCTTGTCAGAAGCAGTTTCTTCTTTTTTCACAATGTTTTCTCAATCATGAAATCACAAGCATGTAAAAAGCAGGGATTAAACAGCAAAGGGTTAATGTAGACTGGATACCTAACTTAAGTGACTTAGACTCGACTTGCTTCAAAGAAAAATCTCCTGACAGATCCTATATTACATGTTATCTGTCACAGTTAGTGAATTGAAATTGTTGAATTCAGTTTAGTCAGACGCTGTCAAGTTTTTAGATTAATTATAATAACTCATCTAATTATGCATTCAAACACACAAATATGGAAGGTATTGACAGATACAACCTTTAGGGTATATGGTATCTTAACAAATCAACACATTTTCCTTGACTTATAGGGAAATCAGGTGACACTAATATACCCAAAATGGTTAAAAAAAGAAAAAACAGACCAACGATTTTCATCATTGTAGCTCCTAGTGGGGGAAGTCTTGTAACATTTTTACCATTTTTTCTACTAATCTATATTTTGTAAGTACTTATTGAAATTGATTTGTAACCAAAGGTACAGATAAGAGGAGAGTAAAATAACTCTTAAATCTTTATTTCTCAATGTAAACCTTTGTTGTGGGTACTTGAGAATATTTTTTCAATAAGTACCCACAGCATATCAAGGGTCCAGTGCAAGACTGTACTAAGTGCATATACATAGTATATACACTTAGTACAGTCTTGCACTGAACCCTTGATATGGTTTATGAAATGTCTTTGGAAACATTCTAATTTAAAATCCAAAAATACCACCTATATCTGTAGCTCTGTGTACGAACAACAAAGGGTTTAGAAAAAATAAATTAATTGCTATCATTCCCTCATGAATGAATTATGATACTCTGTAAATCACTATAATCCATCCTATAACTAGAAAGAAAATATGTCGGGAAATAAATGAACTCTTTATCAGAGGTCAAGCAAAGATAGTTAGACAAAAATATTTATATTTGAAAGTATCATTTTCATTCCACATCTACCAAAAGCATTTTTCCCCCTTTGTCATCCTGTGCAATACACATAGTCTGACGAGGATTAAATCTTTTTCCACTTATACAGTAAAACCTATTTTATAAGGGACCACCAAAAAGCATTTGTTGAAGAAAATGGCTGCTTTAAATACATGTTTTGTTTACAAATAAAGATACATGTACTTTTTGATTGAACATGCATATTATTGCAAAATTCTCAATAATCCTATGTTGTTTAACTCAATAGAATTTTCTTCTTGAGATGATTCTGGTGAGTTTTAACAACATAAAGAAATCTGTTTTAATCATTTTTAGACCCACAATACCTATTTTTTAAGATATTTTGATTTAAAGAAGATGGAAATATGAATGTCTTATGTACAGTCATGTAATCATTTTGAAAAAAAATTTTAGGGCTAAAGGCTTTTCCAAATTTTGAAAAAAAAATGACTTGATGATTTCTTTCTTCATATTGCAAGATTCTATAGTAACATTGGCAAAAGAGAAAAGAGAAACTTCAAATTATTATCTTTTTTTTGCATGGCTAAGGTTCGAATAGCTTATAGGAGAGGTGAGACTGTGTATAAATTATAACATTATAGCTATTAGGCAGTGAAAGATTGTTCTGATTTGTAAAATTGACCTATAAAATATTATGACTGCCCTATAAATTGTTGACATTCCTTATTTAAAGTGAGTGTAAATTGATCAATTACTCCTTCAGTTTCTGTCAAAGTGAGTCAAATGTTTGCCTTTAAATCATTTAAAACTATTACAGTAATTCAAGAATTTTTAGTTGAAGTTTGAATAATGATTTATTTCTAGTCAAGTTCAACTATTTGTATATATCATTAGTTAAGTATTTTATATACAATATGTCTGAAAAAAGCATTTGGCCATTAGTTCATAACTTCTACCTAGGTACATGTCCTTTAACTGATTGCAACATTTTGCTTTGTAAGCTTGGCTCTGAAAAATCTAATTTGCTAATTTGATAGCCCTAGTCCTTCTGATGAGTTCAAGGTTACTAGACAAGGTCAGTATCAATATCAAGGTCATTCTGTACATACTTGTAATTGAATTTGCCTGTTGTAAGGTGAGGCCATTGATCGTAAGAAAAGTCTTTTCTGTTGGATTTATCAATTTACAACTTCTTTTAAATAGTGTTTGACTATTGGTATGCTTTTCAATTCAACCCTGAAGCTATAGGTTGGTTTTAGAAAGAAGACAATTCTAGCCAAAAGGGGTTTTCTTACCTATACATATATTGTGGCTTTTGAAGCTGCTTTTTCACAGTTCTTCATAGAAGAATACAAAACTGGTTATTAGATTTAGAAATTTGTGAATTTCCTGATGTTAAAGAATCACACATGGCACAAATGTTGCTTGGATGTTTCGAAGCGGCAAGGTCTGTGATGGAACCAGTCTATTTATATCCAGTCTATAAATTACAAGATTAATTTTTTTTATGTATGTTTCATTTTTAGCTCACCTGAGCACGAAGTGCTCAAGGTGAGCTATTGGGATCGTAGAATGTCCGTCGTCAGTCGTGTGTCGTCTGTCGTGCTTCGTCCACAATTTCTTTAAACATCTTCTCCTCCTAAACCAGTGGGCCAATCTTGATGAAACTTGGCAGGGATGTTCCTTGGGTCAAGCTCTACCAAAGTTGTTCAAATAAATGAAATCCACCCTTAACTTTCCCTTTACCCTTAACAAAAAGGGTGAAAATATGAAAATCTTTAAAAATCTTCTTCTCTGAAACCAGAAGGCAGACAGCTTTCATATTTGGTATGTAGCATCATCTAGTGGACTTCTTCCAAGTTTGTTCATATGAAGACCCTGGGGTCATATTTCAGCTTTGCCCGGGTGCAACCCTTTTTACATAGAATCAAAGAGTGAAAATCTTTAAAAATCTTCTTCTCTGTAACCAGATGGCAGACAGCTTAAATATTTGGTGTGTAGCATCACCTAGTGGGCCTCTACCAAGTTTGTTCATAGAAAGACCCTTTGGTCATATTTGGGCTTTGCACGGGTGCATCCCTTTATCTCTTATGAGCACGAAGGGTAAAAAAATGAAAATCTTCAAAAATCTTCTTCTCTGAAACCAGAAGGCAGACAGTTTTCATATTTGGTATGTAGTATCATCTAAAGGACCTCTACCAAGTTTGTTCATATGAAGACCCTGGGGTCATATTTGGGCTCCACCCGGGCGCAACCCTTTTTACATAGAATTGAAGAGGGAAAATCTTTTAAAATCTTCTTCTCTGTAACCAGATGGCAGACAGCTTTCATATGTGGTATGTAGCATCATCTAGTGAACCTCTACCAAGTTTGTTCATATCAAGACCCTAGGATCATATTTGGGCTCCACCCGGACACATCCCTTTCAGCTCATCTGAGCATGATGGGTGAAAATGGGAAAACCTTCAAAAATCTTCTTCTCTGAAACCAGAAGGCAGACAGCTTTCATATCCAGAATGCAGCATCATCTTATGGACCTCTTCTAAGTTTGTTCATATCAAGACCCTGGGATCACATTTGGGGTCCATCCGGGTACATCCCTTTTTACATAAAATCAAAGAGCAAAAAGGCATATCGGTCTTGCTCTTAGCTGAAAACGTTCCATGGTATTGATCTTAGGCAATTATCTTCTTTTTGACATCTGCCTATCTAATTAATGTAATGTCCCAGGGGTCATAGAGACTCAGGTAAGTGATCGAGGACCATCTTGGTCCTCTTGTTTGCATGTATTGATACAAAGTTTTCCATTTGACAAATACTTCGAACTTGACCTTTGATAGAATGTGAAAAACAGGCGGAATTGCTTGAATAAATAGTTGGCTCCAAAATTTAAGAAAAATCTTAAGGGCATTAGTAGTGGCTTTATTTTTTCAGAATGAAATTCCTCTAAATTCAGAAATACCTGTCTTGTTTTCCTTGCCTTACCAGATCAAACCTTATTATTTTTGAGTTTTCTACACAATGAAGTCATAATTTCCGATTAATCTTACAAAAAATACAAAAATCCTTTTTCCCAATCTGTGAAAGAGCAGCTTTAAATGAAACATGTAAAATATAATCAAGCATATAGAATTGGCGTTGCATTTATGATGTAAAGTTTTAATGGTATTAAAGTTATTTTCCAATTAATTCATGGCAACCTTATTGTGGTATTGATAACTTCAGTGCTTAAATTTGTTTATACATTACAGATATCGTTATCTCAAACCGTGTCCTTCACTGTCACAGAGACCAGTATTAATGTACAGTGGATGGTCGATGACATCACAGAAAATTATGATCTCAAATACAACCCGAATGGTGATACCACAAGTATTCAGACCATCTCGGTGGCCATGCCAGGGCAGAATGGTGCGGAAATAGTCCAACCTATCACTGGGCTGCAGCCTGGTCACCTCTATGATGTGGAACTTTTACGCAATGGGACACAAATCTTTAAACAGTCCATTCCTACAAGTAAGTTAATCAATTTATCTGTTCTATATTTATCCAGTAGTTGGTGTGAAGAACTTTTAATCTGAAAGAGAGGGGTCAGTAATTTACATCCCCTATACATTTTAAGCAATCTTCATTTCATTGCTGAAGCTGATCCCAAGAGGTCTTTGGGACTCACATCAGATAGTTTTGAGGGTCCTTGTCACTTATTTGAGAGTCTCAGACTCTCAAAACCTGCATCCCTTAAAACCTTGCTTTATATTTCAGAACCACTTCCAGTGGAAAATCTTCAGTCCAATGACATCACAGACACAACCATGAACATAACATGGTCAACCATTGTCGGCAGTCAACAAGATACCTTTATAGTATTAGTGGGTGGGGTAACAGATACAACCTTCAACTTTACATCAGGGAACCTTTCCACCATGTGGTTCCTGTTGACTGGTCTCCAGCATAGTCAGGAATATGATGTCAGTGTGCTGGCATACAGTTACGGGGAACCAAGCAACTCTTCAGTATCATTCATCACTAATACAGGTATGATGATGAGAAATGAGCTCCCTACCATACCTGATCTCACCTGATCTGAATCTATGTTGTGCATACTGTTTCAATTTTCTCAATAATGGAAAGCATTTTTATGGCTCAGTGCAAAACAGTTGTAATTGCCTATAAACATATAGGCAGTTACAACTGTTTTGTGCTGAGCCATCGATATATATCGCTGTGACAAGTCGTGTTCATTTGTTAGTCCATTTGTCTGTCTGTCTGAATTTGTCCAGACCTTTTCTCTTTCATTTATGGAAACATTTCAAATTAGATGGCATATAATAAGAATTACCACTAAAAGGATTCATAAAATAGCTCCATGGTCAAGGTCACAGCATAAGGTCAAACATTATTTTACGAGCTAGACACCAGTTGTTTTCGGACAATCCAATCGGAAACTCTCGGCGATTCTACGGATTAGACTTATATGAAATTGGCTCATATAGAAATATAACTGTATGGTAAAGAAACAAAATTTGATGTGTGTGTGTTTTTTAGCTCGACTATTCGAAGAATAGGGGGGCTATTCCAGCCACCCGGGCGTCGGCGTCAGCGTCGGCGTAATGCTTTGGTTAAGTTTTTACGTGCAAGTGTTTAAAATCTCTGTTTCTATTAAAGCTATTGCTTTGAAACTTTTGTGACCATAAAATCAGCATCTAGGCAAAGATTCATTACTCTGACATTGGATTTAGTGATATTTTAACCCTTTTCGGACTTAGAAAATCTTGGTTAAGTTTTTAAGTGCAAATGTTGTATTTCTGAAATATCTCTGTTTCTACTAAAGCTATTGCTTTGAAACTTTGCACATGCTTCTGTTACCATAATATCAGCCTCTTGACAAAGATTCAATACACTGATTTGAATTTAGTGGAATTTTAACCCTTTTCAGACTTAGAAATCTTGGTTAAGTTTTTACGTGCAAATGTTGTATATCAGTTATAGCTCTATTTCTACCAAGGCTTTTGCTTGGAAACTCTACACATGCTTCTGTTATCATGATTTCAGCCTCTTGACAAAGATTTATTACTCTGATATTGAATTTAGTGGAATTTTTAACCTTTGCAGACTCAGAAATTCTTGGTTAAGTTTTTACGTGCAAATGTTGTACATCAGTTATATCTCTAATTCTATTAAAGCTTTTGCTTTCAAACTTTGCACATGCTTCAATGATCATAACAACAGCCTCCTGATAAAGATTCAATTCTCTGGTATAGAATTTAGTGGATTTTTAACCCTTTTTGGACTTAGAAATTCTTGGTTAAGTTTTTACGTGTAAATGTTGTATTTCTACTAAAGCTGTTGCTTGGAAACTTTACACATGCTTCTTTGACCATAATATTAGCCCACAGAAAAAGATTCATTACTCTGATATTTAATTTAGTGGATTTTTAACCCTTTTCAGCCTTAAAAATCTTGGTTATGTTTATATGTGCAACTGTTTTATGTTAGTTGTATGTCTGTTCCTACTAAAGCTATTGCTTTGAAACTCTGCACATGCTTCTGTGACCATAATATCAGCCTCGACAAAGATTCTTTTCTCTTGACTTTCATTTTATTGAATTTCCATTGTCGATATTGATTTGCTGTTACTATCCAGCACTAGGAATAGTCAAGCTTCGCTGTCCTCCGACAGCTCTTGTTTAAAAAAACTATTGAATAATAAGAGGATATTGAATGACTGGTCATTGAATTCCTAATTTATTAAACAAGTCATTTATAAACAGATAATGTCAAGGCTTTGTCGAGTTTTTATCTATTTTTGATGACAAGTGTAATATATTTTGTATTCTATAATGAGCAAAAATTTGAAATTGTATTGGTAATATGACCTTATTTTTTCGATAGTTTTAGGAAATTCCAGAAATTTATGGAATCAAGTCATTCTGCAAAACACACAATGCCGTTTGCTTATTGATGTCACTAAATGCATTATGACATCATTTACACTAGAGAAAAAAGGTTGCTATACATTTTTAGCTAATTTGCAAAGCTATTCCACTAGTGTTATAACTAGAAGTCTATACTGTCTATAATTTTGAAAACATAAAAGTGGTAAGATATTACTTTATTTTATAATGTGACCGACGTCGCTTAAGTGAAATATTCCCGTTGAATATTTTTGATATTACACGGGTGTTACTACACTAGTGGAATAACTTTGCAAATGAGCTCAGAGCGAATAGCAACGCTATATTGTAACTACGAAATGACGTCATGGCGTTATAAGTTTCGCGGAAAATTGAAACATTGAATTTCAGGAATTTTGACGATTTTTTTGGTAATATTCGGGTCATATTATAAATAGAATATAAAATTTGTGCTCATAAAATACAGAATTTATTAAACTCGTCATTTTTTATCTGTTAACAAATTAAGTATTCCATGACCACTCATTCAATATCCTCTATTTATTGTATTTATTACAGCACCACTACCTCCTGTACAGATAGCTGTTGTTGCCATGGATACAGAAAAACTAAATATTTCATGGACACCCAACTCTATCAGCACTCAGGTTATTAGAAATTTATATCAATATTGTTATGGTAACCATTTAGAACAGATTCATGTTGTCTTGCTTTGAACTTCAATAACAATCACTTATAGGTAATCTGAGCCTGATGGTACAATATATAACATTCTGTGGAATATTGCTTCACTGCTTTCACTTCAGTCAATTTGTCTTTACAAAACTTAACCAAAATACTTAACATTAATTGATGCCTATGTAATATTGCAGATACCAAATTAAGAGTCATGTGACAAAGTCAATGCCATCTATCAAGGTCAAACTCGGAAAGCTAACCAGATTAGCTTATCAAGGTCAACGTCTTCAAGCTGATACATTCTCATATTTGGCTAAATGATTGATATAAATAATATGCATTTTTTATATAACAAGGTCAAGGTTATGTGATAAGTTCATCTGTCAATGTCAAGGTTTGTGAAAAATGCTCTTTTGGCAGGGCTCGTGTTTGACTCTTAAACCAGGGTTTTGACCCCCAAAATCTGAAAAATATCCTAATTTGACCCATAGAAATTTCTCACAAGGGGGTCATTTTGACCCCCTTTAGAGGAATTACTAAGGGTCAAAACATAGTTTTATACATTAGAGTTTCAAAAAATGACAATCTTAAGTTCTACAAATCTACTAATTGTTTCATATCATTGCAAGAAACAGTCAAAATGACTTGTGCATATGCATAATTCTACTTATGATTTGCTTTTTCTGTCGCTTTTGATCTCTTTAAATTCAGATTTGACCCCCAGAATTTCTTAGGTGAGGAGTCAATGACTCCCTAATATCAAATGCTAACTCGAGCCCTGTTTTGGGGCTATTCATGTTTTAAAAATACATATTGCAATCTTTGGGCTGTGAGCTTTTTCAGTATTTGATCAATGTCATTATTACATGTATCATTTATTTTTTGCCTCATTGGAAAACTGACAGAGGGATTTGTAGAGATTGTATATTTAGATGGCTAATATAAGGATACCATTACAACTTATGTTGTTTGAACCTGATTAGAATAGTCTTATCAAGTCAACATGATAAGTTGATTACAAATAACAGAACACAGGCGTATCTAGGACTTTGAATTTATACGCACTCATAAAGCGACAACCAAAGAATATATGATAAAGGCAATATGTTGACTGTGACAAAAGATAAATGCCCACCACCCGCTCATTGTTTGTGATTTGTGCATCAGTGAATAATCAAAACATGGTAACTACAGCTTGAATAAGCTGTAATTCCGATGTTATGATCATTCATCAACAATATTTTTTAACAGATGATTATTTTCATACGTACTTGCATAAATTGTGTAATGGGAGTTGCGCCCTTGCAAAAGGTTTAAATGGAAAAATAATCCTCTTTTTAAGAAGAGCACACACATGATGGCTAAGAGTGAAACAGTTGTAACTTTTTTAAACATATAGGCAGTTACAACTGTTTTATGCTGAGCCATCAACATAGGATTTCATGAACAAATAGATATTTTAGACTGGTGTTCCCCTCTTATATGTACCTCCATTAGATCCAATCTAATTTGTTTTTCTCTTCCAGGACAGTTACAGAATTGGCTATCATTACAATTCGTCAGAGGGAAACGAGGTGGTTGTCAACGTTACCTGCAGTGATAACAACCAGAATTTCTGTGTTGTTACCATGCCTGGTATCCCTGGACAGCTGTATGAGGTCACAGTTTACGCGCTCTTCAATAGTGTACCGAGCGCCGGACTTACTACATTTCATACGACATGTAAGAGTTGACTATTGTTGACAAATAAATCTTGTTGGCATTACTAATTGAATCTCCTAGGGGCATCTTAAAGCTTTTTCATTTTGTGATATCAATGGCTCAGCGTGAAACAGTTGTAACTCCCTATATGTTTATAGGGAGTTACAACTGTTTCGCACTGAGCCCTTGATATTATGTGCACACCAAATTAAAGTCACTATTTATTTACTCATTTGCATTTAAATTTTATTGTACATAAATTTAATTGAAAATCTGTCTGGCATTTAAGGTACAAGGAGATATCTAAAGTGCTTAATTATTTACAGAATGGGCTTGAAAAACATTGAACAAGTAGTTTCTGAATATCCCATTGATCTTTTCTGCACAAAAAGACAAACATTATAAGAAATGATAAATTTTTAATTATCGTCTGCAACATCTTTTGTTTTGAACCAGTCTAAAATTTTGTCATCTAGTATAGGTTTGATTCACATTTTTGAGGGCGTTAACATTTGCAGAGACCCAAAAAATAGTTTAACGCCTGAGTGCAAAGCACTAGGGCGTTAAAGCATTTCGAGGGTCTCTGCAAATGTTAACTCCTGAAAAAATGTGAATTGTCGCTATTTTTGCATAAAAAATAGATTACAGTATAAATTCAAACGAAAATTGTGAAATAATTTCTTAGAAACAATATAAAACCAGTTACAAACCTACTCATATGCTGGATCAAAATGCGTCATGCATTAAACCATCCATTTTGTTTATAGCAACATTGCTTGATAAGCTTATGATGCCACACAATTTAACCCAGGATTTAGACCAACGTCTTTCGGTATGCTCTATGATAATGTTGGATATGAATAATTTTCACGCATTTTACTAATCAATGCGTCCAGTCTTCTAGATCTAACCTCTGTAGTATTTTAAACAGTATGCATAAAATATCCTTTAAGGACAAATAAATATTGCAGAAAAGATATAAGAATCATTGAAATTGATTAAAATGATTAGCCAAAATTGCAGATATTTAAGTAAAAAAAAGCCTGTTGTTAACAACACATGAATTTACTGATTAATCCACATTTTCTCCTGTTAACGCCTGGGTATTGTCAGTTAACATATGCCTTTATCGATCCTAAAACGTACATTTTATGCAATAATAATGTGTTAACTTTCTCCTCATTTCGCTGCTGCGATATAACTGAAATAATGTTGAAAGCGGCGTTAAACTCCATTCAATCAATCAATTCTCCTCTTTTCAGCCCCCCTACCAATAACATCACTGGAAGAATTCCCTCAAAGTGGTTCTATGCTCGGACTTAAGTGGACATATCCCACAAACAGTTTCTTCACAAAGCTGATTATGTTGATAAAAAGTGTGTCGGGAGAAATGACGATGCAGTACAACCCAGATATCGTGAACATGTCAATTTCATTACAAGCTGGAATGCAGTATAATATTACTGCCTATTTGATCACAAACTATGAAAATAGCACTGGAGTCCAGAAAGTGTTTTATACTCGTAAGTTTTGGCTTTCTATTACCAATTATAACCCAATAGCATAAAACACATATATATGTACACAGATTGCTCACCCATTTATCATACCCAACATCATCTTTTGAGGGAACATTGATGCTTTTGACGTCATATAACCCACATGCTAAATGACACTTTTGATTTCTGTGAAATTCTTCCAACATCAAATTCATTATTTGTTTGTAAATTTTATATCCAGAAAAATCTTTTAGAGAAAAATCTTTTAGAACTATTTAACACCCAGAAAATAAATAAAAAAACTAATATCAGATTTTTATTTTCATTATAATTGATAATTTCTTGTTGATTTGTCCATGAATAAAGTCTTAGGGGGAGGAGTGCAAAGTAAAATCCTCGGGCTCTGCCCCTAAACATTACCTTTTGCATATAACTACTCTTACGTCTGACTTTGTTCACGGACACATCAACGGGAAAATTATTTCATGAATAAAAGTTTAGATAATTTGACCTGAGATTGTCCTTCATGGAAAACTTGTTTAAGTATCAATAACTAACACATTTTATCAATTCACAAATATGAATATTAAATGGTTTAAATCGATTCCCATCATTTGGGATTCAAGTTCTTGCAACTTAGATTCATCCTTCTTGATTCTGCTTCCTGGACTTGAACCAGTACTCACGCCAATTATGTTGGCCAAGGAAATACCAAAGATGCATATCTGCACCTTGGAATCAAATTTGCGACCTTTTGGTTGAGAAGCAGATGCCCTACCTTTTGAACAAGTACACAACATGCAAAATAGGAATTACATTTGATACCTTTAGTAATATGAAAATTATTTCAATGGAAGCATGCCAAAGGTTTCTGAAACATTTTAAGTACTCTATATAAAACATAACAATGTCAATCCAGTAAATATGACCAATGGCATGACTTGTAAATTCAGTATTGCTGGTTTCATCCTCTTCTATTATGGCCAAGGTCACAGATTATGTCCAAATAAAATTAAAAGTTGGGTTTATAGTCTGTTTCTATGCCAGGCAAATTCAACAGACTTCACACTTAAACCCCCAATTAATTTATTGCAATTCAGCTGTTAATATATGGCGCTCATTGGCAGCCACAGCACTTAGACTTACATTCTCTCAGGTACCCATTTATACATCTGGGTGTATTGGAGCAACGTGTTTAATTTTTTGCTCAGAAAAATTACTGTGATCTGACTGGGATTCAATACCAAGACCTTTCAATCCCAAAGCCACTGTCCTAACCACTAGACCTCGGACTCCAAATGGCGATTACAAGGGCATTAATGTTTTTAGTTTTTGGGGGGAGGGAAAAGTAGAAACAATCTTTCATAATAGTTAACATATTAGATGTCAAAATAGCAACCTTTAATATCAAAGATGATTTCTCAAGGTATCAGCACATAACTTATATATTTGATTGGTACACCAGAAATATGTTATGAACAGCATTAGAAGGAGAAAGACCCTATAATCTTACTTAGAGAATCACATTTTAGTGTCTTAAAATATAAATGTAATTAGGTAGAAGTTGGAAGAATTTATCATGACAAGGCTTTACTGAGTCATGATAATTTCTTGCAACCATGACTGAATAATATTGATAGTGTAAGACATTTGCATCTTATTATATTTATCATGCAATCGTTTTTCATTCCTTTAAAAAAAACATTTAAAATCAAAGCAATTCAGGTCAAAGTGTATGCAAATTGTTTCAGAAAATAGACAGTCTGATATCATAATTTGTTATCAGACAGGTGATATCAGATCAATACAGGATTCATTGCATGATTAAATATTTTCTTTTTCAGAACCAAAAGAAGTTACAGGTTTACAAATCAGTGTAGCTACAGAGTCTGCGACGGCTGTTTGGACGTTTGACCAGTTGACATTGGCAGACTTGTTCATAGTAGATATTGTACCAGCTCCACAGAACTCTACATACCCTGTGTAAGTTGGTTTGGTTGGATAGCTATTTATTATTTTAAAACACACGATTGTGTAAAACGCATAATAAAATAAGAAATAATTACATAGAACTTCAATCTATTTGTAATAAAATTTGTATGTCATGTGTTTTCAGCTCACCTGAGCACGAAGTGCTCAAGGTGAGCTATTGTGATCGTAGAATGTCCGTCGTCAGTCGTGCGTCGTCCACAATTTCTTTAAACATCTTCTCCTCCTAAACCAGTGGGCCAATCTTGATGAAACTTGGCAGGGATGTTCCTTGGGTCAAGCTCTACCAAAGTTGTTCAAATAAATGAAATCCACCCTTAACTTTCCCTTTACCCTTAACAAAAAGGGTGAAAATATGAAAATCTTTAAAAATCTTCTTCTCTGAAACCAGAAGGCAGACAGCTTTCATATTTGGTATGTAGCATCATCTAGTGGACCTCTACCAAGTTTGTTCATATCAAGACCCTGGGGTCATATTTGGGCTTTGCCCGGGCCCAACCCTTTTTACATAGAATCAAAGAGCGAAAATCTTTAAAAATCTTCTTCTCTGAAACCAGATGGCACACAGCTTTCATATTTGGTATGTAGCATCACCTAGTGGGCCTCTACCAAGTTTGCTCATATCAAGACCCTTGGGTCATATTTGAGCTTTGCACGGGTGCATCCCTTTATCTTTTCTGAGCACGAAGGGTAAAAAAATGAAAATCTTCAAAAATCTTCTCCTATGAAACCAGATGGCAGACAGCTTTCATATTTGGTATGTAGCATCATCTAGTAGACCTCTAGCAAGTTTGTTCATATCAAGACCCTAGGATCATATTTGGGCTCTACCTGGGCGCAACCCTTTTTACATAGAATCAAAGAGCGAAAATCTTTTAAAATCTTGTTTAATCGAAACCAGAGGGCACACTGCTTTCATTTTTGGTATGTAGCATCATCTAGTAGGCCCCTACCAAGTTTGTTCATATCAAGACCCTTGGGTCATATTTGGGCTCCACTCAGGCGCATCCCTTTCAGCTCATCTGAGCACGAAGGGTGAAAATAGGAAAACCTTCAAAAATCTTCTTCTCTGAAACCAGACAGCTTCCATATTTAGTATGTAGCATCATCTTATAGACTTCTTCCAAGTTTGGTCATATCAAGACCCTGGGGTCACATTTGGGGTCCAGCCGGGTGCATCCCTTTTTACATAGAATCAAAGAGCAAAAAGGCATATCTGTCTTGCTCTTTGCTGAAAATGTTTCATGGTATTGATCTTAGACAATTATCTACTTTTTGACATCTGCCTTTCTAATTAATGTGATATCCCAGAGGTCAAAGAGACTCAGGTGAGCGATCTAGGACCATCTTGGTCCTCTTGTTACTGTTTAACACTTTCCTGTTTTACAAAACTTTGGACCTGTCCAAATTCCAGATGAAAATTTAAATTGGATTTAATTTGAAAAATAAACATTCTATAGGGTAGAAAATAGTGTGGAAAAAGAAGAAATTGCTTGTCAGAAACAATTTCTTCTTTTTAGCTCACCTGAGCACAAAGTGCTCAAGGTAAGCTTTTGTGGTGGAGTGATGTCCGTCGTCCGTCGTCCGTTGTGTGTCGTGTGTTGAGTGGCGTGTGTCGTCAACATTTACCTTGTAGACACTTTAGAGGCCACATTTTTTGCCCGATCAACCTGAAATTTGGTCAGAATGATTGTCTTGATAAAATCTCAGACAAGTTTGAAATTGGGTCAAATGGGGTCAAAAATGAGGTCAGGGGGTCAAATATTAGAAAAACCTTGTAGACACTCTAGAAGCCATATTTTTTGCCCAATCAACCTGAAATTTGGGCATAATGATTGTCTTGATGAAATCTCGGACAAGTTCGAAATTGGGTCAAGTGGGGTCAAAAATGAGGTCACGGGGTCAAATATTAGAAAACCTTGTAGACACTCTAGAAGCCATATTTTTTGCCCAATCAACCTGAAATTTGGTCAGAATGATTGTCTTGATGAAATCTCGGACAAGTTCGAAATAGGGTCAAGTGGGGTCAAAAATTAGGTCACAGGGTCAAATCTTAGAAAAACCTTGTAGACACTCTAGAAGCCATATTTTTTGCCCAATCAACCTGAAATTTGGTCAGAATAAATGTCTTGATGAAATCTCGGACAAGTTCAAATTGGGTCAAGTGGGGTCAAAAATGAGGTCATGGGGTCAAATCTTAGAAAAACTTAGACACTCTAGAAGCCATATTTTTTCGCCCAATCAACCTGAAATTTGGTCATAATGATTGTCTTGATGAAATTTCGGACGAGTTCGAAATTGGGTCAAGTGGGGTCAAAAATGAGGTTACGGGGTCAAATCTTGGAAAACCTTGTAGACACTCTAGAAGCCATATATTTCGCCCAATCAACCTGAAATTTGGTCAGAATGATGAAATCTCGGACAAGTTTGAAATTGGGTCAAGTGGGGTCAAAAACTTGGTCATAGGATCAAATCTTAGAAAAGCCTTGTAAGCAGTGTAGAGGCATCATTTTTTGCCCAATAGACCCTAAATTTAGTCAGAATTCTTCATCCTTTCTAAATCTACGTTAAACAATTTTTGACAGTTCATTCAGGTGAGCGATTTAGGGCCACTATGGCCCTCTTGTTTCACAACGTTTTCTCAATCACAAAACCACAGGCATGTAAAAAGCAGGGATTAAACAGCAAAGGGTTAAACAGGTAGCGCTGCCTATCTTTGTACTGAACGTCATCTTTGACTAAATGATGTGCTTAGTTTTAAGTGAAATTCTTCCTACATCAATATCATTACTTGTTCATTAATTATATACCAAGAAAAGGGTTATAAAACTATTTTAAAACCAGAAAAAGGTAACTTTTTTCAGAATTGTGATTGTGTTATTATGGATATAATTTCATTTTCGCATTGATGTGGTTATGTATAAAGCCTGATGGGGGGAGAAGAGTTATCTGCTAAGCTAAATCCTCTGCCTCTGCGCTTGGATTTTACCATTTGCATATAACTCCTCCTCTATCACACTTTATTTATGGACACATCAATACATAAATGAAATTATTTGAAAAAAATTACAGACAACAAAATTTTGAATTAGTCCAAATTATATGAAGTTTCAGATGAAAAATTTAGTTTATATAAATTTAGTCAAAAACTCGGTCCTGTTTTTTGGTTGAAATATTTTAGATAATGAGGCAATTTCTTCATTTTCCACAAGGTTTTTGTAAGATTCTTTTTCTTCCTGGGCGTCAAAAAGTTGGATCTGTTCACGCATACTTGTCTCAACAATCAAACAACCAAACAACATTCAAAATTTTCATTCAAACTAGGTGAATAGATTTGAATAGCAATTGACTTCTAAGTTATTATCCCTTGTCATGTTAAAGACATTGGTTGAATTGCTTTAAAATCAAAATACTGAAAGGGCTAGATGAACAAATAATGAGCAATGGTTTATTTCAAAAGTACAAATTTAACTCTCCTGGTTTAAATAGTAAAAGTAGTTGGTAAAGACCAAGATAAGACTGACTGCAGCCGCCGTCATAGCGCAGTTGGTAGCGCGTAGGACTGTCAATCTAGAGTTCGCGGGTTCGATCCCCGACGGCAGCACTCATTCTTTCCGACTATTTGTCTCTCACCAATGGGTTGATAATCGTAGACCTATGTGAGATAGTGGCTGGAGGCTAGGAAAGAATGTGGTGGTTGTACTGGTGATAGAAATACCAGGAATCTATTGTTAGGTGCTCCAGCCGCCGCGATATAACTGAAATAATGTTGAAAGCGGCGTAAAACTCCATTCAATCAATCAATCAACTAAGATAAGACTGCACATATGTCCATCATCCGTCCTTCTGTCCGTCCTTCTGTCAGTCCATCTGTCATGTCCATCAACAATTTCTAAATATTTCTCCGCCTAAACACCGGGCCAATCAAGCTGAAACTTGGCAGGGATGTTCCTTGGGTGAAGCTCTTTAAAAGTTGTTAAAAGAATTTAATTTCATTAAAAACTCTGGTTTCCAAGGTAACGGAAAGTCTGAAAAATGGCTGAAGATATTAGAAAAAATTCTTCTCCTACTAAACCACAAAGCAAATCAAGCTGAAACTTTGCAGGGATGATCCTTGGGTGAAGCTCTTAAAAATTTGTTAAAAGAATTTAATTTCATCAAAAACTCTTGTTGCCATGGTAACAGAAAGGCTGAAAAATGGCCGAAAATGGCTGATAATATTAGAAAAAATTCTTCTCCTCTCAAACCATTAAGCCAATCAAGCTGAATATTTGCAGTGATGTTCCTTGGGTGAAACTCTTCAAATTTTTTTAAAGAATTTCATTACTTCAAAAATTTTTGTATCCATGGTATATAACAAAAAGCCCGTAAAATCACTGAAAATGGCAGAAAATCTTAGAAAAAATTCTTCTTCTCCTAAACCACTAGGCCAACCAAGCTGAAACTTGGCAGGGATGAATTATGGGTGATGCTCTTCAAAAGTTGTTAAAAGAATTTCATCACTTCAAAAACTCTTGTTTCCATGGTTACGGAAAGGCTGAATAATAACCTAAATTGCCAAAAATCTTAGAACAAATTCTTTTTCGCCTTAACCATAAGGCCAATCAATTTTAACCTAGCAAGGATGTTCTTGACATGTAGGTCTACTAAAGTTGTTGAAAGACTTTGCCATGGTAAGAGAAAAATTGAAAATTTACGAAAATTGAAAAAAGATCAAATTGCAGTAGAGTGAAATTAAACCTCCCAAAATGTACATCAAACAAATTCTGGTATTCATAACATGGTTGACATGCTATGAGTTGACCTATTTAGGTGAGCGATATAGGACCATCATGGTCCTATTGTTTGTGCTAATTTTTACTATGTGAAAGAAACATGAAGTGATATAGGACTCCTTGATCAATTTGGAGTGTTATTCTCACAAAATTTCTTTGTTGAAATGTACAGCATTCATTTTTTTCTCCCCTTGCTGAAGGCAGCTGGGGTTATTGTCATTGCGCTGTATCAATTATGCGTTTGTCCATCAGTGCAGCTGTGCATCTAGTCGAAAACTTTTACTTTAAAAATCTTCTTCTCAGAAACTACTGAATGAATTTTAACCGGACTTTACAGGAGTGAACCTTAGGTGACCCTCTTGCAAAGTTGTTCAAGGATTTTTGATAAAAAAAGCTTTTAATGGGTGTGGCTTATTTCCATATATGGTAAAATGTGACTTTTTGCAGAATCTAACTGATGGATATCAACCAAATTTCACTGGAATGATCCTTGAGTGACCATTATTTTATCAGTCTACAGAAAATTATTATAATCAGATGAAAAATGTGTCTTTTATGAGGGCAGGTCATTTCTCTATATGTTTAATTGTTGAAACTTTGAAAATCATCTTCTCAGGATCAAACAAATGGATATCAACCAAATTTCTTTCCTTTACTGACCCTTTATTAGTCTACAAAAAATATTGTTATTGGATAAAGACTATGTCTTTGATGGGCATATAGTTCATTTCTTTATAGGTTAAATAGTGAAAACTTTGAAAATCATTTTCTCAGAACATAACTGATGGATATTAACCATTTTACTGGATTGATCCTTGGGTGACGCATGATCAGATTGTACAAAAGTACTGTGATTGGATGAATAATACCTATTCTAAAGGCAAAGGTCAAATTTAGCTCGGCTGTTTTTAGCTCACAAAGTGCTCAAGGTGAGCTATTGTGATCGTACAATGTCCGTCGTCAGTCGTCCGTCGTGCATCGTCCAAAATTTCTTTTAACATCTTCTCCTAAACCGGAGGGCAAATCTTCATCAAACTTGGCAGGGATGTTCCTTGGGTCAAGCTCTACCAAAGTTGTTCAAATAAATGAAATCCACCCTTAATTTTCCCTGTACCCTTAATAAAAAAAGGGTGAAAATAGGAAAATCTTCAAATGTCTTCTTCTCTGAAACCAGAATGCAGACAGCTTTCATATTTGGGTTGTAGCATCATCTGGTGGACCTCTACCAAGTTTGTTCATACCAAGACCCTGGGGTCATGTATGGGCTCCACCCAGGCGCAACCCTTTTTACATAGAATCAAAGAGCAAAAATCTGCTTCTCTGCAACCAGACAGAAGACAGATTTTATATTTGGTATGTAGAATCATTAAGTGGACCTCTACCCTTCATACATAGAATCAAAGAGTTAAAAGGCATATCCTGCTTGCTCTTGGCTGTAAATATTCCATGTTATTGATCTTATGTAGTATCTATCTCTTTGTTGACATCTGCTTATTTAATTTATGTGACGTCCCAGGGATCAAAGAGACTCAGGTGAGCGATCTAGGACCATCATGGTCCTCTTGTTTGAAATTTGGAAAAGCTAGCTATAATCATGTAGAAATTATCTCTTTGTTGACATCTGCTTATTTAATTTATGTGACGTCCCAGGGATCAAAGAGACTCAGGTATTATGATCACCTTGGTGTCATATGTATTGGCCTTTACGTTGGTGTAGGAGTTGGCGATGGCTTGACAAACTTTAACCTTGGTCATAACTTTTGAATAGTAAGTGATAGAGCCTTCATATTTCACATGATGATGGCTTGGGACAATACCTTTCTGTAGGTTCCAAGTTAAAGACCGGGACAATTTATACGAACTAAACATAGTACGAACCAACCAATTTCAAGCGGTTGGTAGTTTTTTGAGGGCTCAGATCGGACATGGTCTTAAGGTACCCTATATTTGTGGTTTTATTCTAAGGTCCTATGGAATATATTTTAAATCAAGTTCTAATGAGGCCCTTTTGTAGAGAGTTAAGATGAAACAAATCTCACTTGAAAAATGATCATCTTTCTTTTAGTCCATATTGAAATCCTAAATTAAATAATTTCGGCAATTATTTACATGCCAATTTTTAACTACAACAGAGTAGTTTCCCTTTGGATCAAATCACCTTGAGTACTCATTCAGTGTACGATGAAATCTCGGCAATACGATGAATCTGTGTTATTAGACAATACTGATTACGAAGATTTGCACATTCATTTATGCATGATCAGTAAGAGAAAACCATATGAAATACACTGATTGGTTCTTTATTCGATTAAACCCGCCAAAAATTACAAATCAAGCAATGCCTGTTAATATTTATGCAAAACAATAACTTTGATTAATACCAATCCACGGGTGTGATAATCAAGGTAAATGTCAATTGTTGCACCTGGGACAACTTTTGATTGCACATTTCACACCTACGGATTAAACATATGAATTTGTGTTATTTTGAAACTATCGGGACTTGACATGGGCTACGAACTACGAACCACCGACGTGCGAATTACTCGGGGCCTTCTTACAAAGATAAAGAAGGAAGAAAATCGGAACCAAAGAATTTATACGAACCAACACATACCTACGAACCACCGGCGTGCGAACGACTGAGATTTTACTGTATATGTATATGATTGATAGAATGATATATTTCCAGAAGTGTACCATCTGATGTGTATAATTACACGTTTACTGACCTCATTCCTGGTACAAGTTACACAATGTATGTGAAAACAAGACTCAGTTTTAAAGAAAGTGATCCTGTTACACAAGTATTTACAACTCGTAAGTATGATTTTTGCAGTGATTTGTGATCCAGCTTAGACTAAAGATCTATTCATTAACTGTCTTTAGAAAATTTGAATTGAAATTTAGCCTAAATCCTTGTGATACTGAATACAAGAATAATTGCAAAGTCAAAGTGATGAAAGCATTTCTGTGCAGGCTGATTGTTTTCTGTAGCTTCTACAAAAGCAGGAGTATTCAGGATTCAGCATTAATAGGGTAAAAATGTTTGAAACACTCATCTTCAATGCTTCCATTTACCAAAAGAATTTGAGTCAACAGAACTGATCAATTTAAGACTTGTTTCAAAATCAAAGACACAATTGTATAAATTTTCTTATTTGAATGTTTGTTATACCTTCTGTTTTCTATATGAAACCTACTAGATCATTTTATAATATGACCTACGTCGCGGGAGTGAAATAACCCTGTTGAATATTTTTGATATTACACGGGTGTTATTACACTAGTGGAATAACTATGCAAATGAGCTCAGAGCAAATAGCAACACTATCTTGTAACTGCGAAAATGATGTCATAATGTATATATTGTGACTTCAGTTTTAAACAGCGTTATAAGTTAGCAGAAAAATTGAAATAATGATGATTATCAAGGACTTTGACTATTTTTCGCAAAATTCGCGTCATATTATAAATAGAACATCAAATTTGTGCTCATAAAATACCGAATTTATTAAACTCGTCATCTAAAACAGATAAAAACTCGGCGCAGCCTCGTTTTTATCAGTTTATAGATGACTTGTTTAATAAATTCGGTATTCAATGACCACTTATTCAATATCCTCTATTAATTTCATCCTCCAACAGTTCCTCTTAAACCAGAAACAGTTACAGTAAATGTGATCAGTGGGTCAGAGGTCAAGGTCACATGGCAGGCACCATCTGGTCTGGTGGACAGATACACCCTGACCTTGACAGAGGTTGCTAATGGTAACAGCCAGACAACAGCTGTCACAGGAACTACCTATACATACTACAGCCTCAAGTCTGGTGCCCAGTACAGTCTAAAAATAGTATCAGAGTCTGCAGGGGGAACTAGTGAAAGTGTTGTGAAAGATTTTGTTACAAGTAAGTTTATGGTTTTAATATTCCGACGATAATCCTTGTATCTCTGAGTTCCATTTTGTTTCATTTTGTTCAAGGAAAAAGTAATTGCCTGTGTATTATCCTACATATTTTTTTCAGAAAGAAGGAATTTAATTCATGAAAAGCAGACCATCTTCAAATCATTTGAGCCTGTGTGAGACATTTCCAATAAATTTACATGTGTGCAACGTTGAGACTTAGAGTATGGTTGCGCAGCTGCACAGTCTGATCAGAGTCTTAAATACGCGCCCAATAGATGGCTACCGACCTAGAATTGCTATTCACAACCCAAAATTAATTCTAATGCACTGCTTGAGTGTCCAGGCTACTCAATGTCTTTCCATCACGCACACAATAAATTGTTGGAAATGTCACACAGAGGAATATAATCATAGGTGATATTTGAAGTGGTGAATGAAAGATCAATTTCTTAACATTAATGTAAATTCCTTGTAAAAGAAAATTGTACAAACTCAGTTTAAGTCTTGGCATTATGTTTGCAATAATTGAATTTTCCTACACCATGACAATTTTGACACTAGAATACATATCAGGGTTCAATGCAAGACTGTACTAAGTATATATACAAGGTATATACACTTAGTACACTCTTCCACTGAACCCTCGATATATGGTTATTTGAATGTTTAGTTGGCATTCATTAAGCAATTGAAATATGCCTTCAGGAGACTTTCCAACTAAATTTTAGTGTGAATTATACACTGAAATTGGACAAGTCTAGTAAAGCTATTAAGAAATGACAAGGCTCATACAAAATTTAATATTCTTTTCATTAAACAAAAAGTGGCCCAAGGTAAGACTTTTAATTGATTTATTACACTCTAACTCTGTAACTGCCTTATATAGCTTCATAGATTTATGTTGACTTTAGGCTTCTTCCTGTGCAGAAACAAAATTTTTGCTTCAATGTTTTTGAGGAAACTAAGTGTGTTGCTATAGCTTACTGTTATCATAGTCTTGCATTTGTAGCTCACCTGAGTTAGGGTCTGGCTTCAGGTGTCTAGCGTCTGTCAACGATTTCTTTAAACTATATCTCCTTAAATACTGGGCCAATGTACACCAAATTATCCAGAAATATTCTCTAGGTGGTCCATTTACAAAGAATCTGATAGAATAAAAATCAATGAAAAACTCTGGTTGCCATAGCAGCAAAAGTTCAATTTTTATGAAAATCTTTAAAATTCTTCTTTCTCTAAACCAGGAGGCTTACAGCCATATAATATGGCAGGAATCATCATCTCATAGACCTTTATCAAATAGCTAAATGCATTAATTTTAGGCCACCAGGGGCAGAGCACCAGGGGGAGGAGAGTAGGAATTAGATCAAATTAAATATTGTCAAAATCCTTTTTAGCTCGACTATTCGAAGAATAGGGGGGCTATTCCATTCACCCGGGCGTCGGCGTCAGCGTCGGTGACGGCGTCGGCGTAATGCTTTGGTTAAGTTTTTACGTGCAAGTGTTTAAAATCTCTGTTTCTATTAAAGCTATTGCTTTGAAACTTTGCACATGCTTCTGTGACCATAATATCAGTATCTAGACAAAGATTCATTACTCTGATTTTGAATTTAGTGGAATTTTAACCCTTTTCGGACTTAGAAAATCTTGGTTAAGTTTTTACGTGCAAATGTTTTATTTCTGTAATATCTCTATTTCTTATCAAGCTATTGCTTTGAAACTTTGCACATGCTTCTGTGACCATACTATCAGCTTCTTGAAAAAGATTCAATAAAGATTTTGAATTTAGTGGAATTTTAACCCTTTACGGACTTAAAAATCTTGGTTAAGTTTTTACGTGCAAATGTTGTATATCAGTTACAGCTCTATTTCTACATAGGCTTTTGCTGGAAACTCTACACATGCTTCTGTTACCATGATATCAGCCTATTGACAAAGATTTATTACTCAGATATGGAATTTAGTGGAATTTTAACCTTTTTCAGACTCAGAAATTCTTGGTTAAGTTTTTACATGCAAATGTTGTACAACAGTTATATCTTTAATTCAATGAAAGCTATTGCTTTCAATCTTTGCGCATGCTTCAATGTTCATAACAACAGCCTCTTGATAAAGATTCAATTCTCTGGTATAGAATTTAGAGAATTTTTAACCCTTTTTAGACTTAGAAATTCTTGGTTAAGTTTTTACGTGCAAATGTTGTATTTCTGTAATATCTCAATTTCTACTATAGCTGTTGCTTGGAAACTTCTTTGACCATAATATTAGCCCACAGAAAAAGATTCATTACTCTGATATTTAATTCAGTGGAATTTTAACCCTTTTCGGCCTTAAAAATCTTGGTTATGTTTTTATGTGCAACTGTTTTATGTTAGTTGTATCTCTATTCCTATTAAAGCTATTGCTTTGAAACTCTGCACATGCTTCTGTGACCATAATATCAGCCTCTAGACAAAGATTCTTTTCTCTTGACTTTCATTTTATTGAATTTCCAATGTCGATATTGATTTGCTGTTACTATCCAGCACTAGGAATAGTCGAGCTTCGCTGTCCTCTGACAGCTCTTGTTCTTCTTTACAGCCTTTTGGCATGAACCATTGGTTCAGAGACCATTATTTTAATAGCCATGATCATGACTTTAGCCATCAGATACCTTGCAACAGGGAGGGGGGGGGGCAGTAGTATGCAGGCATCAGTTTAGAAAACTTTAAAATTATTCTTCTTTTTCTAAACTAGGACATCAATAGCCCTTAATTTTGGCATCTATATAGATTATGAATAGATAGACTTTTATGAAAATAGCTAAATGCATCAATGTTGGGTAATCAGGGGCACAGCTTAGGGGGGAGGGGATAGGACCAAGGGGCCATATGTATAAAAAAAATCTTCTGATGAACCAGGCAGCTGACATCCTTTATAGTTGTTATGGATCATCAGTTATAAGATGTTTATAGATAAAATTATGACTGTTGAACCATAAGATACAGAACAACAGGGGGAGGGGATAGTACTTGGCTGCTTATTTAGAAACCTTTAAAATTTCTTCTTTTAAACCAGGAATTGTCAGCTTTTATGTTTTGCATAGATTATGATATGATGGAAATTAATGAAAATAGTTGAATTAACTGTTGGGCATTCAGGGGAAGAGCATATAGGGAGGGGATATGACTTAGGTGAGTAGTAATGGACGATAGTTTGGCACCCTGGTGCCAAACTATCGTCCAGATTTTTGGTAGGCTATTTGTGCATTTGGACTTAGTCTTTTCACAGAAATGTAAACTTAGGCTTGTTGGGAATATGCGTGTGGACTTAGTATTTTACGAAACATGCGGGTTGGGTTGTGAGTAATGTGCATGTGGACTTAGTAATTTTAGGAGAAATGCGGGTTGGTTTGTGAGTAATGTGGATGTGGACTTAGTCCCTATCTTACTGTCTTACGCCGGGAAGATAGGGGACTTGGTATAGGGATTTGGTCTTTAAAATAAGTGCTTGAATGTATTGTGAAAGTGAGGAATGCAAAGGGGCTTTGACAATTTGCGAAAGAAAATGAATTCTTTCTTGGTGTTGGGTGGTCCTGAAAAGGACCGTTTTTGTTGGTATATAGTTATGATCTCTTTAGTAGTGGCTGCATCCAAATCGTGCATTGCAAATTGGACAATGTCTCCTCATTCTTTTCTTTATGACCAATGATTCTCCATTCCATACCACTCTTCTCCTAAATTGAGTACCCATGTAGATGACATCAGCTAGTCCTCTGTTTAGTTGTTCTGTTGTCCTACCCAAGATGGGTCTATCCAAGTAAATGACATCTTGCAGATTATTCGTTGGTGTCTGCTCAATGGCATTTTCTTGTGGAGAAATGATTTGAGTATCTCTAATCATTCCCTGCACGCGATACAGTCGCTCGGCAATGTTCAACAATTCCTTTGCTATATCGGTGAGTTCTCTACGAATCGGTTCCATGATCTAGAATGTTAAAGAGTGGAAAATCTGCTATGTATTTATATTGACGACGCGTACCTTGCTGGAAGCACCTCTACTTTGAATTGAAGAAATGGATGCCGAGATTGAAATTTGTGTTTTCTCCAAGCATGAAAATACGATATTACTCATTATTCTTTATCATGAATCCGATTCTTTTACCTTTATCATGAACAATCATGAGAAGGATGGAATATTAAACGACAACAAAACACAAATATTTACATTTTCTATATTTTATTGAACAATGAACTGTGAACTAAGAACAAAAATGAACAGTCATGAACATATTTACAATCAATTTTATATTACAAATTGTCTATACAATTCTGCTAAATGTCTGTATGAACCACGATGTGACTACTCTGTCATTTTTGTGTAAGTTCCTTGTGCTGAATGTCTTTCTTAGAAGTTTTTTAAAGTTGTATCCTCTTGCTACCCCATCCAAGGCAAAAATACAATAGTGTCCACAAACTTTTCCAAGGATGCTTTGAATAGGTTGGTTATTATAAATCCATGAACGTGAATTATTTTGGATAAAATGAGATATTTCCCTATGAAGTGGCGGAAGTCCATACGAGTCAAAGTACATTGCTTTACCATTTGGATAGAATATAACTGCTACCCAATGTTCTCCTGAGTTATATGAATCTGCTGTATTGATGATATAAGCCTTCACATGTGAAGGTTTTCGCTTTGGTAATAAATCCTTTGCACACACTCTTCCATTGAGATTTTTAATCCACACTCCACGATCCAAGATATGTTGAATTTCACTGGTGTACATTATTGATCCCAAGACTGCTTTACTTTCTCACTCCAACGTTCTAGCCATGTATCTGTGAATCCGCACAAAATGTTCTTTTTTATACTTTGCCATATGCGATAGGCTTCTACTGATTCTTGTTCGTTTAGTTTTAATTCTTCAAGTTGTGGATACCATGCCTGCATTATTTTGTATTGATTTACTTTAAGCATTGCTTGCTCAATGAACAAGTCTGTATGTTCTTCTCTACTCATGAATAAGCAAACAGGGTGTTCTATCTGACTCGGATGATCTATTTGACACCCGTTACAATTGTTATGAACTTCTTCATTGATAAGTTCTTGCAGTTGATCCACCATACACTTTTGAAAACTGTTGTGAATGTCATTTTTACGAACTGATTCAATGTTTGATGAATATTTCACTTTCTCTGCTTCTTCTCTAAGTTTTATGGCGTACTGGTATCCAAGCATGATTTTTAGTAATCAGTTATAACTTCTCTAAGACTGTTGATTTCGATTTGATTATCGAATTCAGCGAAAACAATAACGTTGATGACTCTAGCAAGGTTAGATCCAAACTGAAGTTCTATTCTCAAGCCTCCAGTTTTTATAGGATGCAACTGTCCTTCTTCACTGCCTTGATCTGGTGTGAGATCAAAACCCCAAAGAGCGAAACCAGCATCATATTCCTCTTTTGTTATACCAAATGATTTGTCAGCACCAATGGATTTTGTGGCATTGAACAAAGACAGATATGATTTCAGTGTTAGTCCATTTGTGAAGTCAGGTTCAAATGGTTTACCATGAATACTGTGTCCATTGCATGATACGGCTATTTTTCTTACGTTGAAATGAGAAAAGTTGAATGGGTTTGATGTATAAGTCCCATTGAAAGCTCCATTTGTTACCATTCCAATAAAAACACGTTTTGGTAACTGCCCTTGGAACAAATGATCTTCCACTTTTGATAGAGTACCGTTAGTGATTGAAAATGTTTTGACTTCTACTCTACGAATAGGGATTTTCATATTATTCTGTGCAATGAGTTGGTTCAGATTATTTGCAACTACTGGTGACAATTCAACATTTCTAACATGGAAACTTACTGATTCAAACTGAATTTTGACTTTTGGTTCACCTGTATGCTGCATTATGCAAAATTCTGGACGTGACTTATTTAATCTTAGTCTGATTTCCACTCCATTGGGAAGATATTTTTCCTGGAGAAAAACATCTAGATGAAGACGTCCAAATAATTCCACTGTCTTACTTTGTGCAATAGCCGCTATTCGTTGTTTAAGCCCTTCGTTATTTCCGGCGGTTTGAGCATCGTTCATATGTCCTGCTGTGTCTTTAATCCAGAGTTCTCCTGCTCTCAAATGAGTTTTCTTACTTTCTGGACTATATGACAAAAGGTTTTCAATGTAGGCTCTGTATGGATAATTATTTGATCCACTGGTTATCAGTTTGTTATTCAGGTATAGATCTATGTTACTGAACATACTATGTAAGAAATTATTCACTGGTGCAATGTTAGCATCATTTGCTAAAGCTGAATCATCTGCTGCTTGGATAATTTTAAATTTTACATACAGAAAGGACTGTGATAAATCCGTCCAAAACTCTGTTTGAGGTGGTATCATAAATTCTATTGGTGAATCATTTGCAATTGATGCAACAGGAAAATGTTCAACCCACTGAGATTCCTGCATGCTTGTCATGGTAGGAGGTACTGATAATACATCTAACTCAGTTTTACTACACTCACATGATCCACTTTGCATCATCTTTTTGGACTTTTTACAATAATGTTAATCAAAAATGTCTAATGGTCTGGCTGACCTTTTGTTAGTTCGATGTTTCTTTGACGTGATCTTACCACGACGAGATCGAGAATGAGAATGATGTGCATTGCTTGATTTCTTTTCATTTATACTCGATAACAACTTGTTAGTCAAATGTTTCAAGGATTGTTTTCCTCGTGACATGAGAACTTTCTTGGGCTTTTTACGATGTACTAAAATGTCTTGTGCTATTCCTAATCCTTGTTTAATACCTTCATCTTTTATTGCATGTAGTCCTGATTTCACCATAGGTTTTATTAGTGGTGTCACTGATCTTAATGCAGATTTAAACAAAGACCCTAAGCCAAAACCATATTGATGTTGAACACCTCTATAAACAGGCACCATGTTTTTTATTTTTGATTTTCTTTGCGCTTACGAAAATGCAACTTTACTATTGTCTTGCCAATGACAAACTGAATAGGATGACCAGAATCACCTGTTATATTAATGTGAATGGAATCAAAATCTGATTTTGAAACTGGGAAATAATGTGGAGCAATAATTTCATGATTAATATGTTGACTTCCATTATCATTTTCAATGGAGTTAGATGTTTTAAATGGTACAACTCGAAGTATTGGAACTAATGTATCACCAACAATGGAATATTCAACAATGTCTGAATATACAAATAAATGATTATATCCTGCATCAATGTTTGGTGAATATTTAAACATTTCAAAAACACTTCGACCTTTGTAAATTGTTTTTCCATCAAACAAAGGATCACCACCAAGTTTTTGAAATAATGATTTATTGAATTTAATTCCAGTTTTATTAATATTTCTGAATTCAAACTTTGGACGTTTTGATGATTCAGAATATCCAACATGAATAGTTGCACTACTATCATGAAGCACTTTTCCAATTTCATCATCAATGCATTCATTGACTACATCTAACACATGAGATGGCGAGATGTAAGACCCAGGTGTGAAACGAAATTTGATTGCCCATTTTGTATCATGTCCTGTTGAATTAGTTTTAAGGGCAGTGATTTCTAATGGATTGGGTTTTCTCTTATTTTCATCAAATATCTTTTTGTAGATACCAGTATCTGCCGTGATGATATCAAACCTGGCTTCTTCTTCACTGATATTTAGGAATTGACTTGGTGTTATCAATTGTGCAAGTCCAACTTCCCAATCTTCTTTATCAATATGAACAGTTTTAGGTAATTTCACTTTAAAACAACATTGTGTGTTTGAAGGAAAATAGTTCAAAGAACTATCACTAGGCAAAGTTATGTAGAAGGAATTCATTTTTTACCATCAATGAAATCAAATGCTGAATGTTTATTCTGTTTTGTGAATTTTAATCCGGGTGATGGTAGAATGTAGCCTAAAGAACTACTGAGAAGAATTAACCACAATTCACGATTATCACTTTGAATACTAAGATGTACTATAGATGTAGCAATAATGGCATAAATGACTATTATTTGTGATACATAAGTGAACTGATTTTTAGGGACACGATTTCCAAAACATGTGAAAGGAGTTGACTGACTAACACTGTCACCTCCAGATTCCAACTGAGATTGCATGATAATTACTTATGTTTTTATAAGTTTTTTCAAATCACGTTAAATATGATTCTGGTATCCAACTCTGAAATTTTTTAGGATAACCTTTCCAACTGACTTTAATTTCTTTGATTATTTTTTTACCTTCACGTCTTGTTCGCTTATCAAGAACTGAATCTATTTCATAAACTTCATCATCTTTTATAAGTTGCAATTCTTGTTCATAAAATGACCCAAGGATAGGTTCATTTGCTAAATCTTTAATTTTATATGTGATTGGAGATGTTTTTGAATTTACATGAGTGATTTCAAATATTTCTTGTGTCCAATTTGGAAGATATCCTTTCTCAAATGTATGTTTTGTTTTATTGATACGAACACGATCACCTTTCTTTAATTTTGGTTTCTTTTTTATCTTCTTAATCACTTTTGTTTCACTTTTTGCATATAAGTTCTCTGAAATTTTTGCTTCATTAGAATGATTAACATCTGATGGGTTTGCTTTAATGCTCCGGTGAAAAGTATTGTTATAGTTATTCACAAAGTTCTGAAGAACATCAATATATCTTCGTGTTTTTTTATGAGTGAAATATTTCCACATTCTAGTTTTCAACGTACGTTGAAATCTTTCCACAATACTTGCTTTAGTCTCTGGATTATCTGTAGTGAAATAATGGATCTTTTTCTTTTTCAAAAACGTTTGAAAGTCATGGTTTTTGAACTCACTTCCTTTATCTGTTTGTAATGATAAAGGTTTTCGTGATTTAAGGATGGACTGAAATGCATTTATCAGTGTTTTCCCCATCTTATTCTTGATAGGCACAACCCATGCAAATTTTGAAAAGACATCAATAACACAAAGTAAATATCTTAACCCATTATTTTGATTTGAAAATTGTTGCATGTCTGCTAAATCAGCTTGCCATTGGTGATCGATTCCTGCAACAATTGTTTTACGTCTTTGAAATTTTCTTCGAATAGGTTTATGCAAGGTGTATGTTGATTCGCCTTGCAACCATTTTTTAACATCTTGATATGATATGGTTTTCAAAATGGACTTCGCTGCTTTGTATAATTCTTTTATGCTTGAATATGCAACTTTATTTTTATTTAATCCATAATATAATTTTCTTAACAGTGCTTCTTTGGACTTACGCTTCAGTATGCCTCCCATGACTGAAGACTTTTAGAAATTGAATCTTTTTTTATAGGACTTAAAAGTTGTTGAGTGTAAAGATCTTTTCTTTTTTCTTTTTCATGAGTCGTGGCATATGGTGACATTTTTCTTAAGTGGCTTAAGGTTCTCTTCTTTATGGTTTTCATTTTGGATGGAGATCTTACTAAACTTCTGGCGGGGGTTTTAAAGGGCGTACTAAAACTTATTTCTGATTCACTAGATTCACTTTCAGGCAGATATTTTTGCATCCATTGCCATCTTGACATGTTTCCGACTACTTCTTGTGGAACATTGCTTTCATGTAAAGCTTTAGAGAATACTTCCCAACCTTTAGGTTCAATTCCTTTTCTCTTACGTAATGAATCATTTATGAGATCAATGATATTTGAACCTGGGATAGGTTTTCCTTTATATGTTACCATACCTTGATTATCCCATGATATGTTATCATTATCTCTAAGAATATTTAACAGAAGCTTAGCTTTTCTCTGCATGGTTTTAGGTACACTTTCTAAGATACGATCATGTAATGAAACATTTATTGATTCTGTTCTTGGATCCGCTTCTTGATTTTTTGAAGATTGGGGTAATGTTGGATTTTTCACTTTTTCAAATGAATTTTGTAGTTTGAACAATGTTTCTCCATACGTTTGTGCTTTGTCTGTTTCAGAAATATCAGTTCTTTCTAATGTATTTTTCATATCCTTATAAAGGTGGGAAACATTGGTTACTTGTGGATTTTGTGGTAAAATAGGTTTTTGACTTTGTTCATCTCTCCATTGCTTCAAATCATTCAGTACTTGGAAAGGAACAATGACCATTTTTCTTACTGACATTTTTTTTGTAAAGGTACTTCTTTACAGAAATCACAGGTTCATTAGATTATAAAGCTTTAATTGCACCACCAATCCCTCCTATGACAGCTTTACCTAATAATGGTATTAATGCAGACCCTAACAATGGGAGAAATCCACCCTTCTGATTCAAAATACGTTTCTTCTTTTTTACAGACACTGATTTTGAAGCAAGATTTCGAAGATGTTGACGGTTTGAATACAACTTCTTCTTCTGAGCATCTGTTAGGTGTACATTGCCTTTTAAAACATTGTGACAACATTCTGATATACATCTTATCACTGGAGATGATAATTCTTTAACTAATTTTTTTCTTAGCTTCGGTGAAGATTTCATTAATGCCATAACCATATGACCATGTTTCCTAATTAAAGGAACCTTTCTTATTTTTTTCACCATGTTATCACTTCTTCAGATAAATCAAAAATGATAAAGAACGTGGAATATCAAAAGTATTTATTAGGTAGAAAATTTTTCTCGTAATGCTGTAAGAGCTATTCTAGCTGGAGAAGATACAGTTCTCATATCCAAAGTTGTTAAGGGTGAAAAGGGTGCAATTCCATATTTTCTTTTTTTAAGTTTCTGCTGACTTGATTTTGCCATACGTTGTGGTGTAATGAAATCACTGCCATAACTTGAATCAGAGGTTGAACTTGAGATCGGGGTTGAAAAACGGGCAGATGAATTCGGAGACATAGAACTTGATAAGAATGAAGGTGGAGACATATGTATCGGTGTTCGTGGTGAATGAATTGATGAAATGGGGGAAACATTTGGTGTAACATTTGTTGATGACATTTTTGAAAAAGGTCTATGTGATCTTCTCATTGTAATGAACCTTTCATCAATCGAGAATTTGTTTTTTGATTTCTTTGGAGAATTTTTCTTTTTTCTATTCACAACTTTTTTCTTTGGAGATTTTCTTTTCACAGATTTTTTCTTAACAGAATTTTTCTTTGGAGATTTTCTTTTAACAGAATTTTTCTTAGGAGATTTTCTTTTAACAGATTTTTTATCATGACCAAATTTTCTTGCAGTTCTTTCTCCATCCCATCTAAGGAGACTTCTAATTATTACACCACCAAGAAAACCACCACCACCTGGTTTCAATATGATTTTACGTTTTACTTGTTCATTAATGTTTGGATCTGCAAGCTTAGCTACATCATCTCTATGTTTATTCATATATGTAACAGTTTGCTTTGGTAGCTTGATTCTATTTTCAATGATATTTTGTGCTGCCAAAGAAAACCATTTCAATATTTCCTTTAAACCAGCATTCAATAACGCTTCTCTTTCATACTTGTTTGTCTGTCGACTTAAGTTCTGTAAAGCATGAATCACTGATGTAGATGTTCTTGGTAAGGCCATGTTCACTCAATGACTTAGATCAAAAGACTGGACTTGAATGATCACAAGTTCACCCATTTATACAGGTGAATAAATAATTGGACCTTGATCTTCATTCTTTGTATACCATCTATGAAATATATCAGTTCTTAATCTCAATACTTTTTGAGTTCGAGAATGAAAATCAATGACCAAATAACCATGAGGCAAGGATGTTGCATCATTGTACGCAGAAATCAAGTGTGGGGCTTGCATTTGATTTGCTAGAGTCTTTATTTGGTTATTATCACGTTCATTGCGAAAAAGTATCATGTATCTTGAATTCAAACTAATGGTTCTACTTGATTTTGACTGTGAAAACATGTTTTGTGTTATATAGATGACACTTGCATTACGATGATGACCTTTTCTAGTAAACCATAATTTAATTTTCTCTTCATCTTTTTCACCTAACATATCATCAAATATTACTAAATGTGGTATAGATGCATCACTCACAATTTCATTTTCATCTTCAGGTATTCCGTCAATGAAAGTAATGAAATCAAATTTTTCTTTCATGATACTGTATGCATTTTGCCATTCTTTATAACACCAAGTAATTCTTTTTGGTGCAATGTCAAATAAGTCTTCACGATAATCTATCAATTTGTGAACGAATTCTGTTTTACCACATCCACTTGGACCAGAAATGAAAATATTACAAGGATGGTTAAACAAGAGGGAGAGAATATCTACATCCATTTCTTATGTCCTTACCATTCAATGGATAGAAATAAAATGACAAAGATATATTCATTTTATAACTTTTATTCTTTAACATTTTTGAAACATCATAAAACATTCTTTTACAACATTTTTTACAATAACATATTTACAATTTCATTTTTTATTTTTAAAAAAACATTTTTTAAAAAATATTTTTTAAAATATTTTTTAAAAAAAATATTTTTAAAAATATTTTTTTAAAAATATTTTTCAAAATATTTTCAAAAAAGTTTTTTTGAAAAATTCACAACTTACATTTTTTTAAAAAACGAAATCATCAACAAGTTTTTATCAGTTCGTTAGTCATGATTAAATCCACCTTTAAGTCCACTTATCCATGTCCAATAATGATTCAATATTGATTCGGATACTATAATACTTGTCTTTCCTACTTCACGATTTCCTAATTCAAATGGAAAATAAAATGTGTCACTATCCGGTTTGTAATCCACTTCATTGACAGGAAGCACTATACAGGATGAAACTGTGGAGGACACTATTTCTTTGCTAACATCTCTGTCAAATATGATGAAACCCTCTATTGCTTCAACTTCTTCAACAGTAGTTGGAGTAGTTCGATAATTCACATGATCAATCCATGTCTTTCTATACATCATGTAAAAGTTAAATTGCTTAGCTTTTCTTTTAAGTTTCTCAATGAAATCACTACATGTTCTTCCATTCAGCATTGGTGTTTTAAATGTCCACTGATATGTATCTCTATCCCTCCAAAAGTAGAAGTTATTAAGTAAGACACTTGTCAACACTTTTATTTCACTATCGTCGAACTGTGTATCGTTTATCATCTCCTGTATATATTCTCTCATTTTAAACAATTCTATTGCAGGCTGTCCTCTAGTGATTCCATTTTTCATCTTTCGAATCCACATTGATATACAAACAACTTTCATTCTTTCTTGTATATCTTTATCCATTGTATGATATCTGATGAATATCTTGTAGATCTTTTCACGTAACTCAATTGGCAGTGGAAGTTGATAAGGCAACATTTTGAAATTTAGCTTCCACAAGTAGTAAATAATAGATGCCAGAAATGTTATCATCTTACAGTTCTTTAATCATTTCCTCATTGATAGAATTGTCTATAAGATGTAATAATCGTGAAATCTCTTTTTCTAGTTCATTCCTAATCAGTTTTTGTCTTACAAAATCATGTGTTAAGTACAATACCAAATGAACTAAAACAAACATTGTTTTCTAAGAGACAGAATCAATATCTTAATGTACAGTGTTCAGCTTGTTCACAAGAAATGATACCCCTCTAAAAGTTTTTATTGTTTTTATACCCTAATACTTTCATGTCCAAACGGGACAGTATCTATATCATTGACCATTACTCTCTTTGTATATACTGATCTAAATGTTTTTGTTTGTGCTTCACTAGTGACTTTTCTATCTCTATGTCTCCTGATTCTGCAGTCATAGGTTATCTTAATTTCAGTACTTCGATCCTGCATACATTTTGTGAATGCATCAAAATTGACCAACTTGCAAGTTTTGTAGTCTAAGGTTATACCCTTGACTTTACATTTACTTTCAATATCACCATCTTTGGTAACCAATTGATATGCATAGTTTTTTGGACCCAACCCTCTGAACTTAACAATTTTTGAGTTGGGTTCCTCATCGGTCCATTTCCCCAATCTACTATTGATAATAGGTGGATTCCATAACTGTGGGTCATGAATGTACATGCAACTATCAGTGTCAAAGTACAACACTCTATCATTCAGTTTTTCTAGGATGCTGTACAATTCAAGTCTAGCATAGGCAGTAACATATGATCCGACAATGACATTGGCTGTTCCATGGGTCTCAACATGATCCAGCTTTGATTCATAGTCGACCAGAATGAATGGACATTCTTCATTGAATATTTCTACATGTTTAATAATGTAGTTAGGGTTGTTGACCAGTTCAAAGTATTTTGATGGTTTTGATATATATTCTGATTGGGTCAACACCTCTCTTTGGGCAAGTTTTCCCCATAGACAATTTAACATTATCTTTGCAAATGCCCTTCTTCCTTTGTTCTTTTTAATCATTGAAGGATCCAGGCTGATTCCTTCATCTGATTCATATTCCTGAATAAATGTATCTTTGTCAGCTTGGGTTTTACACCATTCAGGATAATCACTGGCTTCTTGTTTGATTTTCAAAAAGTTGTCAACATACCCCCTAAAGAAATTATTTGAGATAGATTCAAAGTGCCAAACTTCAAAGACATGAAGTAATCTGTAACCACAGTCCAAAGCCTTGAACAATTCAACTGTGACCCATGTTCCTATCAACGCTCTCTCGTTTTCATTGTGAGAGCAAGTCTGTGAACTTTCTTCTGCACATGTTCTACATAGTGGAAACATCATTTTGTTATTACAATGTACGGGTAAAATAGGGTGAAGCAAATCATCAGGTGGCAACACCTTACATTTGACAAGACCTTCATACTGCCTTATATTCTGAATGTCAATGCTTTCGCTTGTCAGGACTTTTGGGTGGCCAACAGGGTAGGATTTATACTTGCATACATAAGGATACAAAGAGCAAATGTCAATGTACTTAATTTCTTTTTCACTTGATTCGTCTATCTCATGAGCAATCTTGACTGCATTACAACGCCCGCCATACAGTCCGTCCCTTGGATCTATTGGGTCAGAGTATGGGAATAAACCATTGATTACTTCACGATAATCTTTGTCTTTTTTAACTCTTGCATCGAACTCATGTTCCCAAATGTATTCAACTTTATAGCCTAACCTCTTTAGATATTGTAGACGGACCATTGTATCGTTATACAAAGTTTGCATTGTAAAACCATTAATTGGGTTGGTTTGTAAACGGTTTGGGTAGCAGACTGGACAACCGTGCCATAGATCACCAAGAAATTCGTACACTGTGTTGGTTTCTGCATGAAATCCATCAACAGATAAAGACTTGATCTCAAATTCTCCCAAATTCCGGGCATGCTGGATAAAGATGCCCTTTTCATTTGCAATACTTTGGAGCCAACGAATGGCTTTCATAGAGAAACGACGTCTGGAGGAATCCTTACTTGAAATAATTGCAATTTGACCTTTAGGCAAATATCTACTTCTCCAGACCTTGTTGCATGCATCAGCTATTGTTATAGCTTCCAGTAATGGATCAATACCTCCGTACTCAATAAACACTTTCCTGAAATGACCACACCCCCTTCTGAGGATATCAACATCTGAACGACAATATGATTCCATTTCTTTTTGAAAATTGAACTTTTCTTTGTTTGTAACCTTTTCATTATACCATTTCATGAACTCTTTTCTTAATTCTGGGGACATAGAGTCACACATGTAAAAGGAGGCATCAAGATATGGACCATCATAGTCCCAAAACTGATCAGTGTTGGCAAGATGAGGAAAGAACCCCTTTTTCATTTCTTCCAGACCAAACGTATCAGGGAATTTACCAAGACGAAAGTTCATGAAGTTATAGGAGTCGATCAAACGAACTCCATTCAACTCCAATTTCATGATACTGTTACCATTCATGATCAGAGATGGGGGTTGATTCCCAATTCTTATTATTTCATTTAAGATAAATTGGGCATCGTATCCTTTTGCATTGTGAGCTATAGCAGTCATACCCTTATGCTGCTTGGAGAAAAGCCATTTACAAAAATCAGTCAGAGTGCTATCACCTTGAAATATAATCTCCCTTCCTTCGCCAAACTCACTGCATGTTAAACAGTGATAATCAAGTGACTTATCTATGCATTCATCACAAGCTCTCTGTGCAATGCAATAATTTGGAATATGTAGACCAGTATCTTGTTTGCATTCAAAATCATAGAAAATAAACAATGGTTTATTCTTTGTATCAACCACATCATCATCCACATCATCATCACTTTGACCATCCTTGCAAGACTTTTTTTCTTTTCTAAATTCTCTATCACCATTCTCGCCTTTCTGTATCTTACTTTCGTAAGGCTGAATATGACAACGATGATCAGAATTAGTAACCTTTTTGCAGTAACGACACCTTTTCATACCTTTGCAAACATGATTATTTGTTCTAACATTGTATTGTTGCTTGCATTTACTGCAAAGTTTTACCAGATTACATATGGATTTCTTCTTTTTACCTCCAATTCTTCTATGATTATCAAAACATTCTTGTCCAAAAAACTTTCTTTTGCAACCATGACAGTAAAATTCTATGTTGTAAATATCACAACGAGGGGATGTGAAACAAGCTGAACAAATGTACTCACAGTAATGCGACTCTCTATGATCATATCCAACATCACAAAATTCACAATAATAGCCACAGGATAGAAACCCTGTCATACTTGTGATAAAGTCATAATGTCCTTGATGGTAATACAAATGTATCACTTTGCTATCCTGGTGCACTACTGGATGTTGAAATGTCATTTCCACTTTAGAATGTTGTTGATGGACTTTGATCACATAGTTCTGCTCGTACAAATAGGTCTGGACCAGTTTGTACTCATCAACTCCACATCGTTTGTTAGGAGAAATTCCTACTTCCATCAGTAAACGTTCAGCTTCATCCTTTTGCATCGTCTTGTTTGATTGTCTAATAAGGTGCCATTTTCTTTTCCATTCATCACTATCATCTCGGTTAACATAATGTTTTCCAACGACAACTGCCCTTGCAAAACACATACTGTCTTCTGCATTTTTAATTTCAACAATTGATTTTTTCTTCTTTGCAAAAACTTTCGTATCAAGTTCAACTACATTTCTTTTTTCTCCGCCACTTGGTAATCGTGTGTGTGTAACATCTAATTTCATCTCACCATCATCTACCTTGAATTCAGTATTTGACTGTATGACTTTTTCAATTTCACTTAAGAATATTTCACCATTTAAATCACGCACATCCATGAAAGGTATATGTATCCCCATATCTAAAGCGGGGTGGTTAATGGTAACTCTTATTTTGTCATCTGGTTCAGTATTAAGTGTCTCGCTGAGTTGGGTTGTAATATCATCAAACAAGGTTTCAAGTTGTTGAGGTGAAATTTTATCAAATTCTTTAAATGTCACTGACACAACATGTGAGTCAGTTCTAAATAACCTGGACTTCTTATTCATTACTTTGGACAGCTTGTACTTTTCTCTCATAGATCCAGGCGTTTTTTCTTCTTCTACTTCATCTTCCGATTCAATAGGTTTCACCTTTTTCTTTTTTGGTATCCAAAATTCATCATCAGATGAATCAGTATCATCTTGCATCGGAACATCTTTTTCCGATTCACTTGATTCGTTTGACTCATTAGACTCTGAGTCACTGTAGTCCAAAAGTTTAATTCTTTTCCACTTACGTTTATGAAGTGGAATCCATTCATCATTATCATCTTCCCTTTTTCGTTTTGACATGATTTCTCTTTCGGGTGTTCACAAAGAACTAATATCGAAATGAAACAAACCACAGCTTTTATAGGGTATTCATGACTCACCAGTTCGTAACTGTATAAATACCACGTAGCTTTCATGGTATTTCATCATTCACTCACAAATCTTTGTAGAGAGAAGACATGTCTGAATTAGCTAAGAACATGAATTGTTATGACATTGTGTCAGAAGTTGTGAAAAAGATAAAGAACAGAAAACGTATGCAGGTGTACGTTAACCCATACACCCATGAATACGAAATAACCAACATACCAGCAGACTACCAAATTCAGCATATTGGACCATACGTTGGTATGTTCATGTCTTATCAGTTCAGCAATGATGAATATCGGATTACAAAACAGAATGTATTTGATACACTTACCATAGATGAGATATATGCTCCGGGGATGAAAAGACCTGAATTTTGTTTCATCTGTCACGAAAAGGGTCACTTTGCGAAAGATTGTCCTGAGAAGACGAGAAAGGAGTCTTACTATGCTTTCGTTTATGTGAATCCAATAACCCACGATGTCATGATCTCAAGAAGAAACGATCGAACACCAGATTTGGACAATATGGAATACGTTGGCGCATTCCTATCACACTGTAATGAACACAACAGATACTGTTTAAGGGTTGATAGAAAAAACACAGTGCAAAAGTTCGGACCAACAAATACACTAAAAAACAAATGTTCAGTGGAAACTCAAACTGCTCATGTTCAACAGGACATTAATAACCATGAAGTAAATGACACCCAGAAAAATGACGGTCAGACAATTGACAATGTGAAAAAAGAAACAGAGAGTCAGACTGAGAAAATCTGTTCTCAGGAAAAAATGGGTAGTGAAGAGATATCAAATCTAAAAGATATCAAATCGGACACTATCATCATGAATGAGGAGAATCAAAACTGTTTCTTTTGTAAGACCAGCGATCACCCGGAGAAAGACATTTGTCCTACACTAGTGATTGACGAAACAAAGAAATCAAGAAAGAGAAAGACAAAGACTGAATCTGGCATCCCAAAGAAGAAGAGGAAGCAAAACTAAGGAACTTAAACAAATAGACATTTTAAAGACATTGTTAAGTAGAGACATTTAAATGTACATAGACATTTTTGTTCTTGTAATGATTAAATAATGATTGTTTGTCATATTTTCAATTCATGTTTCATTCATGTTTCATTTATTTTGTATTTGAATAAATTTAAAAGAACATTGTCTCTTTTTTATTTTTCACCATCCATCCCGATTTGCAGAAAAGTTAAAAACTTTCAAGACAATTGGATGGTCCTTAAAAGGACCTTTTGATTTCTCCAAGTTCAACATCATTTCAATGAAAAGAAGTTAAACTTGGATATAATTGTACCATCCCCCTTTTCCATTCACTACATTCAGTTGGTGGCATGAACTCTGAAAGATCAGGGTACATATTCCTATCTTTCACATGAAAGGAAGGCATGGTTGGATACAACTGTAACATTCTTTCTTTCCACCCGGAATGTTCAGTTGGTGGTTTGAAGGTTGAAAGATCAGGATATAAATTTCCCGTCTTCACTAACTTCTTCTTCGTATAGAAATTATATCCACGCCGCAACATAAATTCATACAAAGCCTGGTTTCTTTGCTTCAGTTCATCATCGACTTTCTCTTTCTTCATTTTCTTAAAGATGCGTCGAAAGAAATCAAATACAGAATTCATCTTACAAGATGAAAAAATGTATGGAAAACTGCATTTAAATACTGTTTGAGATGACCTACTAACCTACTGACCCACTGACCTATATAGATAAAACGAACATAATAACCTTCAAATGACTTTGAGAGGATTCAAGTGCTTCCTCCCGGGTACGCGCTCTCTTTAGGGTATAAAAAGACGTCAGTTCCATAAGAAATTCATTCTCTGGAACTCAAACATGGACTCTGAAAACATCCGATCATTTGCCGTGATCTACATCAGGCACCCACCACCCTCGCAGGTTTTGCTTCTTGAGCAAATCCGGTATACCGCTAGGAAGGGACCATGTGCTTGGACGCCGAAGATGACAGATGACTGGGTGTGGAATGAATTTATGGCACCCATTGAACAGCCAAGGAGAGAGAGAGTTCACCCAAACATTCCTGATATTTACAGGGAAGAATACTGGGATTAGAATCTCTTTCCTCTAGAATAAACGGCCCTTTTCAGGGCCAACCATATTGCAAGAATGCATCCATTTCTCAAATTGTCACATTTAAAATACACCGAACATAACCCGTATAAAGTATTCAGAATGTAGTTACAAGATTTCATAGACCCAACATCGCATTTTCAAATAAATTCAACAATACGCTAAGTCAAGTAAAACAATGCTTCACTTGCGAGTTTAATCCACCCATCTACATTAAATATCGATTTTTATCTGACATGTACACCGATACCCGTTTCATATCGGAGTTTTACATTTTAAAGCGATAGGCAACCGGTTTTAAATCAGCGTGTTTCAAAAAGTCGCGTTAAGATTGAATAATGATAAGATTTCAACCCTTTTTCAGTCGAAAATGATAAAAATGACAAGTAATACATCTCAGCTAACATTACCAGTCATCAAAATAAAAATTAAATCAGTTTCAAGTAGAAAACAAAGGAAAAAACATTGGATCTACAGCAGAAATTCACCGTCAATTTCAAAAGTTTTTGCGAATTTATTCCTCACGTTCAATAACTATGCGAAGAACTTAATGGAAATGATAAAAGAATAGGTTGACAAAACGTTTTAGATAGAAAATATTTACATTTTCTTCATCATGAAGAAGAAATTTGAGAAAAATCATCACTGAGAAAACACAAATTCCCATCTCGACGTCCATTTTACTTGTCAAAGTAAAGGTGCTTTCGCCAAGGTCCGCGCGGCCTACACTGTAGGCTAACAGTATAAAACTTCATCAGTCGTTCGTCAACCTCCGAAGCGAACACACGCAAAAATGAATTCAGATTTCAATTTACAAGAAATCATGTCTCAGGCAAATATCACACACGATGATTTGCTAGCATCAGCCATGGATTCAACATTTGGATCGCAGAGTTGTCAGATACTTGGACCTCAGGAGAATTTATCATCAATCCAACAGAATTTCCAACCAGTGAGTACAAATGATGTTGTTCTTCAAAACATCCTCGCTGAATTGAAATCCATGAATTCGCGACAAGAAGCTATCATGATAAAAATCATTGCGGAGCTGAATACCTTCAACAAATCGTTTTTGGATTTCAAGACACTGACGGAGAGGATACAAATTCTTAACCAAAATGTTCAAAAATTGTGTCAACAATCATCATCTCCAGTCACATTCAGACCAACACCGCTGAAGATTCCAGTTGAATTTGACTTTGAACAAACGAACTTTCACAAACTCGTAGACAGTATTATGACTGTGATGAAAAAGAAACAATCGTCACACACTTCATCGACCAAAAGATCATCATCTTCATCAGAAAGTGTTCGTCCAAGTAAAAGACATTGTTCAGAAAAAGAGAGGGGATACAAAATTCCTACAATGACAGGGATGGGTGCCTACGGCAAGAACATCGATAACTTCAAGAAACCAAAGACCAAAAAGAAGTGCTGAGATGAATAGCAGAACTATCAATCAACAAAAACGGTCCTTTTCAGGACCACCCAATACCAAGAAAGAATTCATTCTCTTTCGCAAATTGTCAAAGTCCTTTTGCATTCCTCACTTTCACAATACATTCAAACACTTATTTCAAAGACAAAGTCCCTATAACAAGACCCCATCTTTCCGTCTTTGGACGGTAAGATTGGGACTAAGTCCACGTCCACATTACTCGCAAACCAACTTGCATTTCTCCTAAAAAGACTAAGTCCACATCCATATTACTCACAACCCAACCCGCATTTCTTGTAAAAAAACTAAGTCCACACGCATATTCCCCACAAGCCTAAGTTTACATTTCTGTGAAAAGACTAAGTCCAAATGCACAAATAGCCTACCAAAAATCTGGACGATAGTTTGGCACCAGGGTGCCAAACTATCGTCCATTACTACTTAGGTGCCATATATTAAAAATCTTTAACAAATACTTTGGAATAAAAGATTGAATTTGTGAAAATTTCTTTTTCTTTGGTTAAGTAAACAAACCTTTTTTTATTTTCTCAGGTGAATGACCCAGGGCCAAAAACCCTTTTGTTTTCATTTCTGATGTCTAGGGTATTGATAAAGGCAATTGGGAAATCATTTCACTATTAAAAGAGAAAGTAATATTTTGATGCAGATGAAATGCATTTTGTTCAAATTCATCCCCTTTTCAACATTTTATCTACTGCCAAAAACTCAACAGCTAAATGATTGCAACCTCATCTGTGATCATGTTACAATTTTTTATTTTTAAAGTATTTTTTTGCGGCACATCCACCTTGATCAGTTAAATTTTGGAATTCATGGTTTGAATTCGCAGGATTCACCTGATGAAGGTGGATGTGTAGCCGAAATCTAGTATAAAAATATGATATTATTATTAAAAGTATTTATCTTGAGGAGATGGCTTTTTAATCGTCCATGTTACATGTCTTTACGTTATCCATCGATTTTACATATTAAGAATATTAGTCGTTAAATTTTTAGACCATTTATAACTGTAGAATTAAATAAAATTATATCTATAGATTAGTAATTTGTCCTGATATTTGAAAACATATAAGTGGACTTTGATCATTTCGACTTTGTATTGCTAGTTTGCTATAGAGTTTTCATTTCCTAGTTATAAAAAAAAGCTCACAAATCTGTTTTACTTCAAATATTTTGGAGATTTAAATGATAGTAACCCTGTGATGATTAGTAGTTTGTCCTTTTAAATTTGTTAAAAATAAATAATTAAAAAAACTCTCCATAAATTTCAGAAAAAGCTGAAAAAATATTTTTTGTTGGTTCATGGATTAATTGAGACAGTCAAACAATTTGCTTAAAATTTTAAGTATTAACTTAAATTTTTTCCGATGATTGATAGATCAAAGTTTTTAAATGCCATAAAAGGTGGATATATATTGGTATCGTAATTCTCACAGCAGAGAGACTCATGTGACGCAACAATTTCAGAAAATCGTCAATAATTCGGTAAATATTTGACTTATTTGAGTTTGGTTTGAAGAAAAGAAAGTGGACAAATATCAGAAATTTACTAGATGTGGAAAATCTTTTAAAAATCTGCAGATAAAAAGGTTATTGGCAACCAAGTAAAAATTTACTTGGTGCCCAAAAACCTTTATATCAGCAGATTTTTGAAAGATCTACCATATCCAGCATATTCCTGGAGTATTTTAATCTTCTCTACTTCAAACCGAATTGAAATCAGTCCAGTAGTTAAAGTATTGTTGGAAAAAAAAGCGAAATTTTTGTGTCACATGATTCCCCACTATGATTCTTGGCTGTGCTGACATGTGACCATCTAAACGTTCTTCTGTATTTGGATACATCTACATCTTTCAAGTGTAACTGGTCTATTATTATGGACAAATTTGGAATAATTTTTCACAGAATATCACCTGAACTTGTTTTATTTTGTTAGGGTTTGCTGGTATTTTGCCAAGCAAAAATGTGAGGACATTTATTGGGATAAGGTCCTAGACTTTAACACATATTGAGATAAGGAAATTCGGTATTGTGTTTTGATATCATAGCATGCCTATTACAAACATACTTTTATGCATCCACATCAATAGATCAACAGTATATTGTTTTACTGGTGATTTACTGTCCACCTGTCTGTGAAACTTTAACCTATAAACTAGATCTATTTTCCTCTTATAAACATTTTCCTCATGTTCCTTTCATCAAATAGGCAGTATTGAATTTCAAGGTCAAGGTCATCTGATATGCTCAAGGTCCTTCTAAAACAAAGTAGCTGTTTTGGGCAGATTTGTTTTCTATGAACACATCTTGTCAATCTTTATCATTTTTCGATGGCTCAGTGCAAAACAGTTGTAACTTGCTATAAACATATTTGCAGTTACAACTGTTTTGTGCTTATTTTCTTAAATGCAATATGAACCTACATAACACGCTTTTGCGGATATAGAGCTTTTCATAATTGGACTAAATTAGATATATGTGCTTGTATTGCTTGAGCTTTCGAAACATAAGATTCATGTAAAGAAATACACATGGTCATGTAACAGATAACAGAAAAAATATGATACAGAGTTGGTTATGTGATGGTTCACAGTATAGCACTGTCACAATGGTCATATAGGGTCCACAATTGTTTGAGTAATGATTCATAATAGTATAGCAAATTCACCATGGATCAATTAAGGAGCTAAAATGTATCATTCGTGAAAAGCCATAATAAAACTTAAGAATGTCTTTCTTCTGCGTTATACATTAATTTTGACTTAAGCTTGCTGTCATGTTAATATTTTTAGCTCACCTGAGCACGAAGTGCTCAAGGTGAGCTTTTGGGTTTACTTGAATCCGTTTTACGTTGTACGTCGTCAACATTTACCTTGTGGACACTCTAGAGGCCATATTTTTAGCCCAATCAACCTGAAAATTGGTCAGATTGATTATCTTGATGAAATCTCAGACAAGTTCCAATTTGGGTCAAGTGGGGTCAAAAACTAGGTCAGGGGGTCATATTTTAGAAAAACCTTGTGGACACTCTAGAGGCCATATTTTTAGCTCAATCAACCTGAAAATTGGTCAGAATGATGATCTTGATGAAATCTCGGACAAGTTTGAATTTGGGTTCAAGTGGGGTCAAAAACAAGGTCACGGGGTCAAATTGTAGAAAAACCTTGTGGACACTCTAGTGGCCATATTTTTAGCCCAATCAACCTTAAAATTGGTCAGAATGATGATCTTGATGAAATCTCGGACAATTTGAATTCGGGTCAAGTGGGATCAAAATTTAGGTCACGGGGTCAAATTTTAGAAAACCTAGTGGACACTCTAGAGGCCATATTTTGAGCCAAATCAAGCTGAAAATTGACAGATTGATTATCTTTATGAAATCTTGGACAAGATAGAAATTGTGTCAAGTGGGGTCAAAAGCTAGGTCACGGGGTCAAATCTTAGAAAAACCTTGCTGACACTCTAGAGGCCATATTTTTAGCCCAATTAACCTGAAAATTGGTCAGAATGATTATCTTGATGAAATCTTGGACAAGTTCAAATTTTGCTCAAGTGGGGTCAAAAACTAGGTCATGGGTCAAATCTTAGAAAAACCGTATGTACACTTTTTGAGGCCATATTTTTAGCCCAATCAACCTGAAAATTGGTCAGAATGACAATCTTGTTGAAATTTAGGACAATTTTGAAATTGGGTCAAGTGAGAAAACTAGGTCATGAGGTCAAATTTTAGAAAAAACTTTTTTAGATTTTTAATTCAGGTGAGTGATTAAGGGCCACTATGGCCCTCTTGTTTTTGGAAATGTTACGCTGTATCTCTCTGCCCCTACAAATTCGTTTGCAAATGTTTGGAAATTGTACCCCACTATGCATGTGAGTACACATACAAAGCATAGTAAAATTCACCAAACATTTGGCAAATATTTTCATCTTAACATTCGGCTGTATTTTACCTTCCTATATAAGTTTCAGTTAATATTTTCTTTTTGTTGGCTCCTCTCGCTGAAGACCAACTAGCTATTGTCATGGTGGTGTGTCCATCGTTGCATCCGTTTGTCCGTTAGTCTGTTAGTTTGTCCCTGCGTAAAGTTTTTCTTCAAACATCTTCTCCTCCCAAACCCATGGGCGGATTTTCATGAAACTTGGTAGAAATATTCCTTAGGTGACCCTCCTCTAAAATTGTTAAAGAAATTTTGTTTGACCCCCAAATATGGGCCTGGCAGGGCATGGCATTTTGTCACTTTGAAATCTATAAAAATCTTCCAAACCATTGGGCCAATTTCAATGAAACTTGGCATGGTTGTTCCTTGGGTGACCCTTTACTTAAAATTGTTCAGGAAATTTTGATTGGCCCATGAATATAAGAGTGGAAGGGACGGGCTTATTTTGAGCCCAAAATCTTCGAACAACATCTCCTCCTGAGCCACTGGGCCAATTTCAATGAAATTTCACCAGAATGTCCCTTGGGTGACCCTTTTAAAAAAAATTGTGAAATTCTGATTGACCATGAAATATTTTGCGTGGTAGGGTGAGGCTTATTTTGAGACCGAAATCTTTGAACAACAACTTTTCCTGAACCACTGGGCTGATTTCAATGAAACTTATACTGAATGTTCCATGGGTGACCCTTTCCAAAAATTGCTCGTGAAATTTCGATTGGCCCATTTATATGGGGGTGGCAGAGCAGGGCTTATTTTGAGCCCCGAAATCGTTGAAAGACATCTCTTCCTGAATCACTAGGCCAATTTCAATGAAACTTTACTTGAGTGTTCCTTGGATGACCCTTTCCAAAAATTGTTTGTGAAATTTTGATTAGACTATGAATATGGGCATGGCAGAGCGGGGCTTATTTTGACCCCCAAATCTTTTAAAGACCTCCTGAACCTAATGTTTTAATAACCTAACATAACATAACATATCCTTTATTCACCCAGTAATTTTTCAATTATACATGGGGAAGATGGGCAGGTTCATGGGGATTGAGTATTTTGGTGCAATGTGGGCCAGACCCAGTAAATAATTATAAAATAGGTTTTGAGAGATTTCAAAGTGTTGTTTCCATTCAAAGTAAGCTTTATGATATGAAAGTCGAAAGATGTTAAAGCCAGTGGAGCGATACAGGCCCTCTTGGGCCTCTTGTTTTTACTATAGTTTTGAATGCTTTTACTATAAATTGATTACTAAATAAAGTAAATTTATATAGATATTATTATTATGGGAGTAAATAGAAAAAGTAATTAAATTGAATGTTTTAAAATTATATATCGTCTTTGACATGGTCATTTGGATTGGTTTTATAATATTTTTATAATATATGTTTATATATATTTTCTTACAAATAAACAATCCTTAAATATTGTTAAAAAAAAAATAAAAGGTTATTGGCAGATTAAATGTATAATTTGTCTTTATCTTTACCCTTATAATTATGTTCATGACATATTTTTGTTGCACTTAAAGCTTTGATAGACACTATAGACAAAGATCAGCTTGCTTAGACACACATTCTGATAATATTTTTGTAGGAAAAACTTGAGCCAAACTGGTTGAAAAATGTCACATATATTGGTAATTTTCTCGAAACAATCTTAACCCTTGTCATGCTGAACCCAGATTATTCCTACCTTGGCTGGAGGTAAAGACAAACATCAGCCTGCACATATGTGCAGTCTGATCCTTGTCCATACCACCTGTTTTTGCTGTTTTTAAACCAGATAGGTTTAAAATTTGAATTTTCAAAATTGATAATGACTCACATTATAGTGCATCCAGTGCTTTTGAGCACTTTGATTTTGAAACAATTTTGTCGATATTTTTTATTTAGCATGACAAGGGTTAAAAATCAACTGGATAAAGATTAAAATTACTTGGTTATAGCCAAATTTAATGAGCCTTCAAAAATGAAACTGTTCAGGTTAGCAATTGTGTTTTGTTTGACAAAGTATTAAAGAAGGCTTATCTAGAATTTAAAACACACAAAATTGCAGCAAAATTCATTATATATTGTACTTAATACCAAACTACAAAATCATTCATGTTTTGATGCTTACATGACCTTACAATTTAACCCTCGATTTACACAGCTAAAAATAAAGGTTTTTACATCATGCAAATAAAATTTAAGAAAACATGTTGGCAAATGAAGGAATGGCATGTTACAAGCAGTTTGTCCTCTTGTCACTATGTTTCTTTACCTATGTTATACTTATTTTTTCTATTTCACTGCAATTTGAGTTATCTCCAAACTATTTCAATTTAGACTAGTTTTATAGTCGCCAATTAGCCAGTAATTGATTTTTTTTTTAATCTATGATTTTCCAGATCCCCAAGCAGTGTCCAGTTTCACAGTGACCACGGAAGATAATGCCAGTTTGAGAGTGACATGGGATCCACCATCAACAGATTTTGATTATTATGAACTAAATATATCTCCTGCTGATATAAAGACTCCTATTAACATAACAAGGTATTCTGAGCTTTTGCATGGACAATGTTTAATGATATGATCCATACATCAGTTGATCTTGCACTGAAACATTAATTAGCATTTTGAAAATAGATAAATGGTTAGATTGAATAACCCATGTAAGTTAAAAAAAAAATGTCTATATATGAAATGCTGACCCTACTAGGTCTGTGCAGTACATGCAGTCTGAGAAGGGTTGATAATCTTTCCCCTTCCTTGTGAATCCCATTTCCAAAATGGGTCAGATTCACTGAAAGTATGCAAGGATAATTCTGGCTCAGAATAGCATGTGCAAAAGTATCTCATTTAGCTGAATCTAATGAGAAATTAAGAAATTTTGGTGACAAATTTAAACAATCAATGGCTCAGCACAAAACAGTTATAACTGCCTTTAAAATTATAGGCAATTACAACTGTTTTGCGCTGAGCCAATAAACTCTTTCATTGAATTACATTTTGTCTGACATTTTTCTCTCATTAAGCCAACTTGAATAACATTTCTTGCAGAAAATCTCTCCATATCTCACCGAAAAATGATTCCTGGTTATGTTTATATTTTACAGGGATTCAGGGACACAACAGTACATTTTGCAACCTCTGCGATCTGGTCAGCTGTATACCGTGAGCATCCGAACATTTAGTGGGTCAATGGCCAGTGCCAATGTGTCTGAAAGGGCTCTTACTAGTAAGTTTGTAAATATTCTATTTACTTATCTGAGATCCCTTTTGAAGTTACAGAAACTTTTAAAATTGAATCATTAGGATTATATTTTTTTCATCTCCATTTATGTGGTTATCCTGATTTATCGATCGCCCTAATTTTTCAGCCAATGATCGACCGCTATTTCATTTGAAATTCAAAAAATATATTGCATAACCTGACAATCTGTTCGAATAAATGTCCTATGTGACTTTATGTCATTATTGGCGGAGACTTTAAAACAAACCAGACAGTGACGTCATATCTTGTCTTGGAACAGTCTCGAAGGACCCTTTACTTGTAATTGAGCATACAAAAACACTTATGGAAATGAACTATAACTATTACTAACCATATACATGTACTATGTTTTTGCCCTAAGCCCTTGATATATTCAGCAATTTATACTTAGCTTAAATTCGATATGAAGGCTTACCGAACAAGTCGACAGCGCATTTCTTCTATCCTCTCAGATGCTGCAGTAGCGTCAGTCACTGTACTAGCACTCCAAAGTCGTTCTGCTATAGCTGATGCTCTTGGTCTGTCAATCAATGTAAAACATTAGACTTAAGACGTTGCGAGCAACAAACACACTAATATTTCTATTTATACAAAGACTTTTCTAAGCTTTTCAAATGATTAAGTTTTAATAATCTAGGGCATGCTTTTCAATTGTCTAAACATCTCGAAATGGGTTGACAGAAGACAAAATTACACTATGCAAAGTTTAATTGATTGACTAAATGAATAAATGTGATTTTACGAACCCTATGCACAAGTGCAATTACGTATGAAAGTTTATATGAATTTAGCGAGCACCCTATTTTTTCCGCCAAAGAAAGGTTGTTATTTGGTTTGAAATTCAAAAAATATATCCCATAACCTGACGATCTGCTCGAATAAGTGAGCTGCGTTATAGGCGGAGACTACGTTCAAAACTAGACAGTGACGTCATAATCTTGTCTGATAAAATGTCTCACAAGACCCTTTACTTGAATCAGGGACTCTCAATATAAATATATTTAGGGTCCGTGCTTGAATCGAGTAGACTATTTATAAAAAGAAAGTTTTTTGAAGTTATGCTTATACATAATTGTTCATTAAAATGATGTGAAATTCTTGAATAATGTGTCTGCATGTTAATCAAGAGAAGATTAGGCTGATATATAACTGATTCTGATTATAAAATATTAATCTATACTTAAACAGCAGCAAGAAAGATCGACCAGTTTGCTTGAAACAAGCCTTTCTGTACTCCCTATCATATTTTCAAATTAAGATTAATAAAAAGACGACAGGTTTGAAACATCTATAATCTCAATTCCCTTTTAAAATGAATGCTTTGGATATTTTAAACAATATTTTAATTCAGTTATTCTGCAAAGTTCCCGTTTAAAGAAAAAATGCAATCCAATGTTCTGTAGAGGACCGAGTTTTAAGGTCCAAATACGACGAGTCATGTGAAGGGTAACCATTTAAGGACAAACAGTGGGAATTGAAGAAAAAAGAAAAGGCTTTAGACATCTTTATTAAATGTAGGCACTTGGAAAGGTACATGTAGGCAAAATATTGTAGAACAATTTATAGGCCTACTTAAATGATTCTAGGGATAAAAATAGTTGCAAAATCAAAGGGATTCGAAACATGTTAGACCTTTGAGCTCTGACCAGTATCGAAAGCCAGTGTGGTCTATCTAACTGTGACGTAGTATCAGCGGGCACCAAAGCTTGGTAACTATAGCTTTTCAATGCGTTTTTTATTTTGCTTGTTGCAAACATTATGATTACATTATTGAACATGAATATGCGATGGTTTTGTTTGTTTGTTTGGGGTTTCAACAATCTTTCAGTTATACCGCAGCGGCTGTGGCACCAAACAATGGATTCCAGGTATTTCTAACACCAATACTCCTTTTCCTAGCCTCCAGCTTCTATCACACATCTACGATTATCGACCTATTGGTGGGAGAAAAATAGTTGCAAAGGATGAGTGCCGCCGTCAGGGATCTAATTCAGGACCTTTTGAATAATCACCACCGCGCTAACAATTGCATGACTGAATATGCCGAGATAGATAACTGTTTTTGTACAATAACAAAACCCCTATAAAAGAAAGGCAGTGTGTCCGCGAGTAGCCTACTAAATAGAATACAAAATCCATTATTTGCAATCACGAAGTTTTGTTCACCTAACGTTCTCAATTGATTTTGTCTCGCCAAATGATAAATGACTTGCAGAAACCCCATGGTGACTAAATTTGCTCCTCCCACTTTTTGTTTACCTCTATTTGATAGAAGAATGTATGACGCAACAAAAATGAATGACATTATTGATTGATGCGCAACTCATTTGACATAGCATTATTCGGTGAAAAAATAAGTCGATCGGTGAAACAGTTATAGTTCATATTCTGACAATTAACGCGTATAACCTTGCGCTCTGCTTAGGTTATATCGCGTAAATTGTCAGAAATGAACTATAGCTATTACATTTACTATAAAAGTAGTCATACCCTTTAATTGGTTATTGCTGGCTAGGACTTTTAACATTTCACAAAGATATTCCTTATGCTTAGACCTTTGGTTTACATCAAATTTAAGGTTATCTTGAGTTATCTGGCTTCCTTTATATATAATGCTGTGCTCTTTTGAGCCAAATTTGAATAAAAAAAAATCAAACATCAATTATTAGATAAATATACAAGTTATAAATTGTTTGAGTAAACCTATACTAATAACAACAGAATTATTTAGTAATACAACCTTTTTATTACAAACATCAGAGGACATTTTTAGTGTTTTACTTGTTTAACATATACATGTAAAACATGTAAAAAAGCTAGAAATGGCCTGGGATAAACAATGGTACAAAAGTCTATTTCTAGTCCTTGATATGCTCATTGAAATGAGTTATTTTTGTTATTGTAGGTCCACGAGCAGTACAGGGTATGTCAGTGTCAGCTTTAGGGAATGGTCTAGAGGTGTCCTGGGAAGCTAATGTAGAAAGTCAGCAATCTGGATTTATTGTGAGTACCGCAATTCTCCTAATAAACACTCCCAATAGCTAAACATTTCATGGTCAGGGAGCTTTTATTTAGTATTCTTTTTTAAAATTGATGTCTTTAAAGCCCTTTTCCCTTTAATTAGAGGCAAATTTGGAAATTCATCTCAAATTAGTTACGAAGTCACAAAAAGTTCCTAATATTTAGGCATTTGGAGTGGGTAAGTAAAAAATGTAGGGGTGCTACTATTAGGGAGGGCCTTATTATTAGAGGAATTACAGTTTATTACAGCTCAAGATAAGACAAAATGAGGACAAATTTATGTCCCTGCATCAAGAGATGGGAAGTTTTTTTACTGTTGCCTGTTTGTCTATCTGTTTGTCTGCCTGTCTGCAAAAAAATAATCTATAGAAAAGTTTTTCCGAAACTTATGCGCTATTCCAGTTGCAATACACATATATGACATAAATACACAATACACATTTTTGAATGTCAAACTAAAGCTCATCTGGCAATTATTGGTCAACTATCAAGGTCAACCTCCTTAAAATTGCTGTTTTGGGGACATTAATATTCCACATACAAATTTTGTTTGTCATGGCATGTAACTATCTTGCTTCCATGAAGCCATCCTTAACTTTTATAAAATCTTCTCAAAATCTATGGCTTTATCAGATTTCAACACAGTACAGTCAAACCCGTCTTAAGCAAGCACCGAAGGGACATTCGAAAGTGCTTGCTTAAGACAGGTGCTTGCTTAATACAGGTCAATTTCAGTGCAATTGGTTTATTTGGGAACGCGTTGACCACTTGCTTAATAAAGGTTGCTTGCTAATTACAGGTGGCCGCTAATATAGGTTTGACTGTATGTTACATTGTTTAGAAACATGGCTATTATAGCTTACATTGCTTACACCAGTAGTATGATGTTAGACTAAACTACCTACTTTTTACTAAATTATAGAGGGAAAATTAGAACTAGGCTTGTTGAAATGTCTTAAAACTGTTAGGGATAAGGGTTATTTTCAATTAAAACTAGCCGAAGTGATGATTTCACCATTTTCAATATAAAATAGGTATCCTATAAAGAGCTGCCGTCTGGTCCTATAAAACAACTGCCAGAGATTGTGGCTACAGAGAACCAGTATCAGTACAGTGCATCCATCCCAGATCTGTACGCGGGAGGGACGTATGAAATACGTATACAGGCCTGGCAGAATGTATCCGGGTTAAGTGCACCTTCACTACGCAGAAGCATCAATGGAACAACAAGTATGGAATACGTCCATTGTCTTTTTAATTCTATGTTGAATTCTGTTTCCCACAAATGGGTTGATAATTGTAGTTGGTAGCATGTTGGACTGTCAATCTAGAGGTCCTTGATTTGACCCTCAACGGCTGCACTCATCCTTTCTGAATATATATATTATCCTCCACCAATGTGTTGATAATTGTAGACAAATTTTGGATAGCTTCTTGGGGTTAAGAAATGATGTAATGGTAGTTCTGGTGTGAGAAAAAGCAGGAATCCATTGTTAACTGCTCCAGCTAAGGCAAGATGACTAAAAAACTGTTAAAAGCGGCTTAAAACCCCATTCAAATAAAAAATTCATGTTGGATTCGGTGATTTTAATTTGTAATTTGATTTGATGTCAACTATGGGACATCTTTGCCTGGCCAAGGGATCTAACTCAAATTTGTTCCTTAAAGAAGGAACAAAGTGGAGTTAGATCCCTTGGTTTACTCTGACTCTGGGGTTGTAGTTTGACCAACTTTAAAAAAAGTCATTGTTTTCAACCAATGGGGATATTGAAAGCTTTAGTGGCCAAAGTGGGATGAGAAGTGTGTTGCTCAGATCAAATTTTGCATTACGAATGATGTCAGAAATAACAGAAGTTCTCCTGCTGTCAATAAATAAGTGACATGGGGTACTATTCAAGTACCTTCTGTCAGTGTGCTTACATTTTCTCTTACCCTCATTAGCTGTATAATGATATATTTTGAGAAGTACAGAGCAAAACTATTGAATGTGCCTATGATTATACACATATAAATACTTACCTCTCTATGTATTTTTAATTAACAGAACCAAACCCTATTGGAGGTTTGACAGCCACTGCAACAGGAAGTGACATCATAGAAGTTGACTGGTCCCTACCATTGATGAGTAGATGGGACCATTTTGTTGTGAGGCACAGACCCAGTCTAAGGAATCCCAATGCTGTATGGGTAGAGAACTCGACCTACAGCACCAATCTGACACTGACAAATTTATTCCCGGGAGAAAGATATGACATTGAAGTTTACACTGTCAATAAGGAGATCAGGAGTGATGTTGAAACAACATTTGCTATCACAGGTATATGATAAAATATATTTGACCTGTCATACAAAAGAAAGGACCAACTGTTAAATTAAACTCTCAAAAAATTGAAAAAGAGATTGGTTCCAACAAAGGACTTTCGGAGGTCACATTGAAAAATTGTTATACAGGAAGGTAGAATGGTCATTCCAAATTAAGAAAATCAGCCAAGTATGAAAAGTATTGATCCTAGTCAGTCTGTGGGACACAGCTATGGATCCAGGGTTTCTCTTAAGGGGGGTCCATGTAGACCTGCAACAATAGAGTTATTAGTCCCATAGTATCCCTATCCATTTAGATAGGGATACTGTGGGACTAATTGCTCAAATTTTGCTTACATCAGATATCTTTAATTTGTATAATTTCAAGTTCCTGTGGTTCGAACAGTACGAATAGGAGATTGTTTTCCTTTTCTAACAAAATCTTATTTGAACTTGTCCACTAGAATGAAATAATTTGGAAACGGAGGAGGGTTTGTACATTCGAACCCCCTCTGGATCTGCTACTGGCAACACAATCTTTTTACTAAAATACAAATTCATAATTTGTATATGGACTTGAATATAATTTAAAGTATCAATTGTTGAGTTACCTAAACATTATAATAGACTGCAATTACGACGTCTTAATTATCTTAATTACCTTATTAAAAGAAATTTCATGGAAAATTTGACTACAAATATTTTGAGGAAATGGTGGAGATCAATAGGGCCTTGACAGCTGAGATGTGTTTTGTATTTGATTGGTTAATCGATATTTTGAAAGAGGTGATCTATCTATTGTTCAAGCCAGATATTGAAATCATCAATCTTGTAATATTCTTTTCTTACTGATGTGTCATTTATTTGATTTTAGTTCCACTTACACCTAGTGACTTGTCCACAGACATTGCTAGTACAACAGAAAATTCTGTAACTGTACAATGGAATTATGACTCCGATACGACTTATGTGGAGAACTGGATTGTAAGTTATACAGACACAACAGGAAATATGATCAACAAGACGGTACCCAAACCTGCAACAGGCACCCTTGTTACAGTGTTGGTTGATGGACTGGCAGCTGGGTTCAAGTACACATTCAGTGTCATCAGTAAAGTGGTTGACATCACATCAGGGGAGGCTACTATAGAAGCATCAACTGGTGAGTTTTTGGAGTTGTCTTCATAAGAATGAATTGTGTTATTTTTATAACAATCTAGTTTACCCCTTGCTCATGATGCTGTTTCATGCAAAGATAGAAGTAAAATTTATGCCTATAAACAGTTATTTTTTAGGCAAAAACAAATTCCCACAGAAAAAAATTCTTCTCTCAACAATCTTTGAAGAGGATACTGTATTTGGATGGCTCAGTGCAAAATATGTTTATAAGCAGTTACAACTCTTTTGCATTGAGCCATAGATTTCTACCAGATTTTCTTCCTTTTCTATAGAAACATTTCCAATATGATTGTTGCAAATGTAACCAATTTGTATCATTTAAAAAAAATGTTAAATTTCATTTTGCGGCAATTTTATTCAGGAAAATGATGAACATTGTATGAATGATTTACATGTAATTTCTTTATTGGTTTTCCAGTGCCGTTGAACAATATAGACTTGTCCTTCAACCAAACACCAACCAATGAATCCTTCTCCATTGATTATCTCATACCTTTGGCAGACAACTTTGACCAGGTTGTATTTAGATTGGTGAACCTGTCCCAAGAGGTTGTGAGAACAAAGTCTAACCCACTGAGGGCAATAGAGTTCTCTACCTTGGAAAGTGGAGCTCTTTATCTTGTGGAGGTACAAACAGTGTTTGGATCTCTAAGAAGTGCCAAGAAGACAATCACTGCACAAACTTGTAAGTTTGTACAAGATCTATTAAATCGTTTCTGTATGACCATTAAAGAATTTCTAAAGCTCCTGTATAATATTAAACAAAAATGTTGCTATTTTTCTATAGACTGACATTCATCAAAGAATTTTTTCCAATAAAATGAAAAAAGAAAAAAAGAATTTTTGCCTTTGGTGGCATTATCCTGTTGTACCCTATATTTGTGAGAGACCATATTTCCTTGAATTTTCAATTAGCGTTACTTATTGTAATTTCAGTAATGTTTTCACTATATTTTGATAAAAATTCTAGAATAATGAATACCTTTTAAAAAAATGTTTACCACAAATCACATGAAATCGGTAAAACTCTAAAATCCCATAAAATTTCTTATTTCTTATGACATGCATTGATTTAGCAAACTATAAATCTTAAAATAAAGATTGATTGTTTCTGTTATTTTCATACCCAAATGAGAAATAATTATGTGACTGATGGTGGAAAATTTGAGGCCATACATCACTGCAGTAATGTTTAAGGGACTGCTTTATTTTGGATTCACGGAAATATGAGTACAGTGGATCTAAGCGGGTATTTTATGAATGCCAAAATTATTTTGTTAAAAAAGAATGCACATCTTGAATTTTCAGGCTACTTAAACAGTTGCATGATGTTTACAAATGACAAGCTTAGAACAAGGTCTCCTCTTGATTTTAAAATTGTGACAGTTCTAATTAACATTCACAGAAATATGGTACTACAGGATACTTTGTTGTTATATCATTGTTGTGCAAAGATTGTGACATTAAACAATACTGTTATTACTGAGGATATTAACTTAAAACTCTACTTGAAGTATGTATCCATATTTGAAAGACAAATCTTTACAGTAAATTTTGCTTATTGACATATCCAGGGGACAGGAGAAAAAATATTTCTATATCAAAGCATCACTAAAACTGAAGGTAAACATACAGAAATACAAATTGGTTTAATTAGCTCACCTGAGCACGAAGTGCTCAAGGGAGTTATTGTGATCTATCAATGTACGGCGTCCGTCTGTCCTTCACCGCGTCAACTTTTTATGCCCCCGTATCAAGAGATCGGGGGCATATTGTTTTACTCATGTTCGTCTGTCCGTCCATCTGTCTGTCCGCCTGTCTGTCCGTCCGTCTGTCCGCAAACTTAACCTTTGCCTTTTCTCCAAAAGTATTTGACATACAAAGCTCAAATTTGGCATGATGATAGATCTCAATGATCCGCATCCGCTGGTACCAAAGTCAAGGTCATGTGACAAGGTCATCTGTCAAGGTCACACTTTGAAAAAAAATTGCTGTGTTGGGGGCATTAGTGTTTCACAAACACATCTTGATCTTTAAATGACATCTCCTCCTAAACTTATGAGTCAAAATCAACCAAACTTGGCAGAAATATTCCTTGGGTGGTCCCTTGTAAAAATTGCTCAGATGGAAAGGATATGTGCCATATCACGGGAAAAGGGGCCTTAATGACAAATTTCTTGTTTACACTCAAGAAGCCACAAGTATGGTCCAATCTTCATGAAACTTGGTCAGAATGTTTGTTAGGTCATGAGGATGAAGTCTATTGAAAATGGGAAGAATCCATGCCATATCACGGAAAAGGGGTCTTAATAGCAATTTTGTCAACAATCTTTTAAACTACATCTCCTCCTAAACTTATGAGTCAAAATCAACCAAACTTGGCAGAAATATTCCTTGGATGGTCCCTTGATAAAATTGCTCAGATGGAAAGGATATGTGCCATATCACGGGAAAAGGGGCCTTAATGACAAATTTCTTGTTTACACTCTAAAAGCCACAAATATGATTCAATCTTCATGAAACTTGGTCAGAATGTTTGTTAGGTCATGAGGATGAACTCTATTGAAAATGGGAAGGATCAGTGCCATATCACGGAAAAAGGGGCCTTAATGACAATTTTGTCAACAATCTCTTTAAATGACATCTCCTCCTAAACTTATGAGTCAAAATCAACCAAACTTGGCAGAAATATTCTTTTGGTCACAAGAATGAACTCTGTTGAAAATGGGAAGGTTCATGCCATATCATAGGGAAAGGAATCTTAATGATAATTTACTTGAAATATCAGGTGAGCGATTTAGGGCCCACAGTGTCCTCTTGTTAAATATATGCATTTCATAACAGTACTGTCAAGATAGCATGCTCCAAATTTTATTTTAAAATGAGGGATGCCTTATTGGTTAAAAGCACATGCATGTTATTTCCAACAATTTTACTGGATTCATAAGTAACTCTGATTACTCTACTAAGTCATGCAATTAGTTTATGCCCTACAATCAGTATGACAAAACAGTACAAACTGTTTGCAAATTATACACCACTTTGCACAAGTACTTGGATGCAAATTGAGGTATAATTTTCAAACAGAATACACCAATTTGTCATCCTGAATGCAGGGTAGAAAACTCAGTATTTATGCTCTTTGTAGATAGGTAATGACTTGAAATTTTTGCAAATTTCAGTAAATATTGATAGTTCACATATAACAGCCTAATTTGTGTGTACTCTCTTTGATTTATAAGTATTTGCAATTTCCTTTCCAGTGCCCAATGCTCCTCTAGTCACAGCCACTGCAACCTCAACAGAAATCGTGTTAACGATCACTCGACCTACAGGGGGTATAGATCAGTACTCTGTGGTGTGTTATAACTCCAACAATCTGGTTGTCAAGGATACGACCTTAACCCCTACAGCTGGGGATGCCATGGTGATTGTAGACCAGTTAGAACCATATATGGAGTACAGGTGTGATGTGTCAGCTGTTTTCCGTGATTTCAGTAGCACAACAAGAATCACCATAGAAACAAAAGAATCTGGTAGGTCTGTCCTTAATACTTAACGAGAAAAAATGTCATTGTCAATTACATTAAGCCTATTCAAGATACCAGGTTCATATTTCTTATATTGATAGGTTTTATTGATACACATCTGGATATAAGGTTAAGGTGATCTATCAAGGTAAAACCTAGCAAAACCAGAAAAAAGTATCATCTTCATATTGCTTCTGTGTTATTGATAAAAGAAGGCTGATAATTGATGTGGTGAACTACAGATACCAAGATCAAAGTCCTTGGTTACGAGGGTTGTTCAATTTTAATCCAGCTCAGGTCAATTAATCTTTAATTATTTATCATTATTCTGGGAAAAGTATATCCATATTACAGGGGCATTTATCATGTTTAGACTTGCCAAAAACTGAAGCAGTTGAATGATTTATATTTATTACATACTCAAACAAAAATACATGAGTTATAGGTGGCGGCGCACAGTATATGACGTTGTTAGAAATTCAGACATTTGCTGTTGTGTAATTTAACTTCTCATGGCTCATCATTCATGGATGAAAGGGATTTTAATCTTCCAGTCCTTAAGCTGTGGGTTTATGGTTTGTATAGTAGTAAAATTGAACGTTACAAAATCAAAGTTCTCAGAATGGGAGCCCTTACTAGATCACTGATATCTTCTACATTGCAATTGACGTCCCTATAGTTGCCTGAATGTTTATTTCAGTCTATTCTTCCTCTATTGTCTGAATTATATCTTGGAGCACCGAGGCCTCTGTACAAATGAAAAGAAAGTATTTTGAAGAATTAACCTTTTCCTTTCGGCGTAACAAGGTTTTTATTCATGTCTTTCGGCAATTCTTGTACAATTTGGCAATTTCAGACAATAGATTGGCGTCGTTACAAACAATCCAAACATTTACTGCCCAACTAGCTAAACGTGTCTTATCAAAAAATTCTTTGTTCAAATTACTTCAAATCAAAGCAATGCATAACTTATATTTATTCCTGCAACACAATTAATTTTCAAGTTTTCAACAGTTAGAGAAGATAAAATATTTTCTAAAGACAAACGAATAGATGAATTATTTAATCTACTGCACCTGGTATCCATGACACTTTATATGGCAAACGCGTGTGCACTACATTCGAGAACAACATCAATACTACATAGTCAAATGTGGATTAAATTATGACAGCAAATGATACCAAATTTATTATGATTGCTAAAAAAAAATTTTGAGAGACAAATTCTGGATAATTTTTTAACAACCCTAGTAAATTCAAGTTGACTACTTGGCAATACTTCTGAGAAAATAGCAATTTCTGAGGTATAAGTATAACAGAACATATCTTTAAAAAGAGAGGAGTTAATCAGATCCTAAACAATATTCTATTTCTAAAATAAATCTTAAGTGCGTATTGACTGATTATTCTAGATTGAGAAAATCTATCAAAAACGCTAAGTTTTTGGCCCGGTCTAACTATGTTTGATACTTATTATGTTCCCCAAATGATCCCTGTTTGCATGTATGTTCATGAATGTATTATTCTTGACATTATTATATTTTCAGCTCCCTCCGAAGTTAGAAACCTTGTAGCTGTTGAGAGTGCCCCTTTACAAGTGACCTTGACCTGGGATGCACCAGCCAATCAGAATGGAGCTATCTCAACATATGTTATAAACTACATCGGGAGAAAGGAGGTAATTGTGCTGTTTCTTATATTTTTACTCTGGTTATGCTGGACCTGTGTTTACTTTTATAAAGAGGATTATCCTTTTTTTCAGTGTAAGATCAATTTTTATTTCATTGAGTGAACATCAAAAGCTATATTTTCATGATGCAAATATAGCTTTTGATGTTCACAAACTGAAATATTAATTGATCTTACTCGAAAAAAATGATTATTCTATTTCTTTAATGCAAATTGGGACAAAATATGAAATTTCTAGGACATATTTTCATAAAGCGCGTCATTTTGCATGTCATTACTATGCAACATTCATTTTGACGTCACTTATTTCACCCTGCAAAGATGATGTCAGATAGGATGAAATGCACAAAAGCAGGGTATAAAGTTTTTATAATTTCACTGCTTTTGTGGTGAGATTATCAAGTGACAATCTACTGTTATTTCTGGATAAACAAACAAAAAGCATTTAAGAAATTGGCTGATTAGTTGGTTATTTTCCATTCAACATTTATACAAACAATTAAACAGGCTTAAGAAAAAAATCTTTAAAATCTTTAGAATCAAAAGAAATGCCTTCTGTCTTTGGACAATTCTCTTTAGACTCTTCTTTATTGGATGAATTAACCACATTTCCTATTGCAAAAACATTTACTTGTTTAAAGATTAATTTACTTTTGAAAAAGAATCATTTTATTGCTCGTCTAATGAAAATGATTTGACGAGCAGTGGTGCATTGAAGATGGACAGAAAATGGCTAACAATGTGGTTATTTTTTCAGGCTACACAGATAGAGGGTGGTAGGAATGTCAGTTTTCCTTCACAGTCTGCCATATTTGATGATCTAAAGGCTGGGTATACATACACATTTTATGTAAGTGATTTGCAGACCAATCTTATACTTTTCTTTAACCAGACAAAATAAAATATGATATTACAAAAACTCTTCTGTCTGCAATTTAAACTATTGTATTTTCCCTTATAAAAGCACTCTACCTAATAGTAGCACTCCTACATTTTTTACCAAGAAAACCCACTTCAAATTTTAAATTCCTAAATTTTGGAACTTTTGAGACTTCTTCTCTAATTTGAGATCAATTTCCTCTAAATAATCATGTAAATCATTCCAAAGATAGATAAGGTCTGAACTCTTAACTCTTAACTCATCATTAAGCAGTAAGGGAAAATTCTTGCTGCATTGTATGTCATTCAGACTGCCCAGTGTTAGTGCCACCCACACATCTAAAAATTGTCTAAAATATCATACACAGGCTCAATTACTGATGAAATTATTGTGAATTAACATTGCCCCAATTTATTTCAGGTTCGAGCTCAGACAGTCGACCTCAGTGTACCTGCCAGTGTAGAAATAGCTCTCATGACCTATAGTGAGTATCTCACTTCTTAAAGATATTGGAATCCTAATAGTTCCGCAAAGTTTCAGATGTCATGAACTTTAACAGTATTGAACGAGGTTTCCTAATGATTTAATTAGAAAACTTTGGTTGACATTTTGAAGGATCACAAGTTCAGAAATGTTCTGGAAGTATAATGGGTCAGCCTCCTGAAGCAGTCATGAATATCTTAGATATACCCTTTAGGGCCAAGTTTTCTTTTGTTTCAAACCTTAGTATGGTTTTACAAAGCACAGTTATCTGTAGTTTTCAAAAATCCATAATCTGGAAGTCGTGGGTTAGATCCCCGGTGGCGATGATTATCCTTTCCAACGTTTGTCTCTCACCAATGGGTAAACCTATATGAGATAGCAGTTGGAGGCTAGGAAAGGGTGTAAGGGTAGTACAGGTGAAAGAAATACCAGGAATCAATTGTTAGGTGCTCCGGCCGCCGCGATATAACTGCGAGATTGTTGAAAGCGGCGTTTAACCCATTCAAACAAGCAAATAAAAAATCAATAAATTTTTAATCACAAATCTGTAATCCGTCACCCTTCCTGATGCTGTTTATAGATTTGCCCTTCAATACATTTGTATACCTTGGTTTATTTGACCTGAATTTGACCTCTGTGGAAAAAATAAACAATTACTGACATATTTTATCAATTAACAAAAAGTAAATTACATTCAAAACTAGTACTGTTTGTTATTCATTCCTATTAAAGCACATGCAAAACCAAGAAGGAAAAATCAAATTTTTATTAATCTTAATAGCAGGGGTCAGATTTGGGTCAATAAAACTGGGCTATATCATGATGTGACAGTCAGCTTCCAGAGAGAAATTAGGAATTATGACAAGTTTCTGTCACAATGAAAGGTGACAGATTACCATTAGATCCCTGATGTTTTCCAGTGGATTGTCAAGATTTCTCATTTGATTATTGCTTGTTTGTTGTACTAAAAAACCCTATGAAATTGATTTCAAGAAAAGGTCAATTGACTCTAAAGGTCATTTTAAAGAACAACACAGACAATGATGACATCAGTAATGTTATGTCTTTCAAGTGCTTTTAGCAAAAGCCTTGACATTTTCCTAAGTACACAGATGTGCAGGTTAAGATAGATAAGATGTCAAAGTGATTTATCTATTTTGTGTATTTTGTTCTTATAAAAACTAAAATCAGGCTTTTTGCAAAAGCCTTGACATTTTCCTAAGTACCCCAATACACAGGTTAAGATGTCAAAGTAATTTATCTATTTTATGTATTTTGTTCTTCTAAAAACTAAAGTTAGTCAAAAATGCTCATGGATATTCTTTCGACCCCTAGAAAATTCTTTAAATGAGGGTCACAAAGACCCCTTGGCAGAAATTTCTAAGGGTCAAAATAAGAAATTGGATTGATGAAAGGTCAAAACCCTGGTTTAACCCTTTGCTGTTTAATCCCTGCTTTTTACGTGTCTGTGGTTTTATGATTGAGAAAACATTGTGAAAAAAGAAGAAATTGCTTCTGCCAAGCAATTTCTTCTTTTTCCACAATATTTTCTATCCTACTGGATGGTTATTTTTCAAATTAAATCCACTTTAAATTTTCGTCTGCAAAACCTTTGAATTTGGACAGGTCCAAAATTTTGTAAAACAGGAAAGGGTTAAGGGTCAAACACAAGCCCTGACTAGATGTTGTTCTGTATTTTCTAGAACCCCAGTATAAGGATGGGATAGATGATGCACAAGCAACTCCAAAGACAACAAACATTAATCCGCAACAAATTGTTGTCAACTTTACCAACGCATTCTCTGATAAATACGGAGAAGTAATTCAGTACACAGTGATAGTGACAGAAGACCGAGATTCTCCAGAGATTCAAAACAACCATTTCCTGCCCGGATGGAAAACTGCAAGAAACGATCCTAATGTTAAAGCATATCAGGTAACATGTAGCATATAACTCATAACCTTTTACTGTTTTTATGCCCATTAGGGGTGTGGAAATAAGCATATTTTCCACTTGTCACTGGACAAGAAAAGTTTGATTTTCTACTTGTTGAGGTTTGAAATGAACTTTTACGCAAAAAAGAGTTTAGAAACATTTTGAGAAAAAAATGTTTTTAAAGAAGAAAATGCTGGGATACAGCATTTTCTTCATTAAAAACATTTTTTTCTACTCTTTGATACAAACATAAGGCTTATTATTCTCATCATTCTTTTTAGTACCATTCCAATAATTGTTCTGTTGTTTACATGTCCACAGACTAGTTGTCTAGAAAAATCCGCTCGGCCACAGATACAAAAGCCCTTGTCAAGTCTGGCATGGGAATTCCACAACCCTACCTTCACAAGGTTTTTGTCCATGCATCAAAAGACTGGGTCATGTTATTTTACTGGAATCCATCTGTCAGTCCTTCCATCTCAGGTCTTGTGTCTGCAAAAGCTTAACCCTAAAAATGGAAAAATCCTTAACAGGATGATTTTACAGTATTAAGGAAGGTTTCTTTCAAAATAGAGTTGATCCTTTAAAAAACATGGGCAAGAGACCTTGCTATTTTCACTGAAAATATTTTCGTTTTTACCATAAAGTCCACAAAATGGAGTAAAATTACTTGTAACTTTTCACTTGCTTGTGTAATTGTATAGTCACTATCACAAGCAATGCATACCATCAAGGTAGATAACTTCAAAAGCATTTTAATACGCCGCCCGAGGCGGACTTATATTGGCGTCATCTTCTCCGTCTGTCCGTCCGTCCATCCGTCCGTATGTACGTAAGTCCGTCCAGTTTTCTTGTCAATGCAACTCCTCCTAAGTTTCTGGCTGGATCTTCTTGAAACTTGGTCAATGTTATCACCTCAATTGGTAGATGTGCATGAAGGAAGGATTTTACGGTTCGTTGATTTTTGCCTGAGTTATGCCCTGTAAAAACTTAGTCTCTGGGTCCACTTTTCTTGTCAACGCAACTCCTCCTAAGTTTCTGGCTGGATCTTCTTGAAACTTGGTCAATGTTATCACCTCAATTGGTAGATGTGCATGAAGGAAGGATTTTTATGGTTCGTTGATTTTTGCCTCAGTTATGCCCCTTAAAAACTTAGTCTCTGGGTCCACTTTTCTTGTCAACGCAACTCCTCCTAAGTTTCTGGCTGGATCTTCTTGAAACTTGGTCAATGTTATCACCTCAATTGGTAGATGTGCATGAAGGAAGGATTTTATGGTTCGTTGATTTTTGCCTCAGTTATGCCCCTTAAAAACTTAGTCTCTGGGGCTTATTGCCTCAGTTATACCCCCTTAAAATTTAGTCTCTGTATCTGTATCTTCATGTAGATGAGCATGAAGTAAGGATTTTATGGTTCATTAATTTTACCCTAAATTATCTAGGGCTTACTGAAATTGCAGCCTTTTGAACGCAACTCCTCCTTACTTTTTGTCTTTATTTAAATGAAACTTGGTCAATGTTATCACCATAATTTGTAGATGTACATGGATCAAGGATTTTATGGCTCATTTATTTCCCTGAATTATGCCCCCTTAAAACTTAGTGTCTGGGGCTTATTGAAATTGCAGCCTTGTGAAGGCAACTCCTCCTAACTTTTTGTCTTGATTTAAATGAAACTTGGTCATTTTGAATTTGGTTCTGTCAAAATAAGTAGTGTCTACAATTATTTTTGTGAAACAGTAGCAAAGTGGCAGCGTGTGACATTGGCACTCTTGTTGTTTGAGGCATAACACATTTCAAGCTTAGGTTTTCTCACTATTCAGCATCTACAGCTAAGTTAAGAGATAAATTTTCTGGAATAAAAGATTAAATCAAAGGAAATTTTAATAGCCAGGGGTATAATTAACTAAACTTCTTATGAAAAAATTTAATCGCAAGTTTAATAAACAGTCTAAAAAGAGAATCTCACGTCCTTTATGGGCTTCTTGTTTTTAAGCTACCCTGGCCGAAGGCCAGCGAGCTATTGTCATGATAGTGTGTCCCTTTTTGAAATTTTGATTGACCCCCATCCTCCCTAGCCCCCCCCCCCCCCACCTCCCCCCCACCCTATCCCCAAAATATGGGCTTGGCATGTTTTCACTTGAAAATCTTTAAAAAATTTCTCCTCCCAAACTATTTGGCTAGTTTTGACAAAAATTTGCATAGATTTCCTTGGCTGACAGTTTACTAGAATTGTTATAAAAAATTGAGTGGCCCCAAAATATGGGTAGGGCAGGGCTTATTTTCACTATTAAATCTTTTAAAAACCACTGGGCTGGTTTCAATGAAACTTTGAAAGGATGTTCTTTGGGTGACCCGGGGCCAATTTTCACTTTAATATCTGAAAAAAATTCTCTCCTCCCAATCAATTGGACTTATGTGATAAATCTTGGTATACATGTTTAATCAATGACCCTTTACTAAAATTGTTCTACTAATGAGTGGTCTACAAGCTGCAATCACCTAAATGTTGGTAATAAGATGGGTAAAGGGTATTCAGGTTAACCCTTAATGGAGTAATGGTAATGGAGTATTTTGGTGCCATGAGGGCCAGACCCAGTAAATCATTATAAAATAGTTTTAAAGAGAGTTTAAAATATTGTTTTTGGTCAAAGTAAGCTTTGTTTAATGAAAGGCTAGAGTTGGTCAAGCCAGTGGAGACATACAGGCCCTCTTGGGCCTCTTGTTTTATCAATTGACGACTCTTTTATCTGCTAATAGATTTAGGTGTCATCTTGGTTCAATCTCTGGTACTGCTGTAGAGTTCATTTAGTCAAACTATTGACAATAAAAAGTCACGTAACAGTATATAAAGTGTTAATGTAACTTTCATGATCTTATGTCTTTTTCTTACCTCCTGGTCTGTGAGATATATTAACATCTTTTACAAAAATAAGTTATTTTTTTAACAAATTAAGTTGGGTGTTAATATTTTTTAACTTAAGTCCGTTACAAAACATTTCAGGACTATTAGAATTATCCAAGTTGTAAAAGTTGAAGATATTTTTTAATCTTTTGCATTCTGAACAGAACATTCTATATTCTTATTTTAGCAAGAGGTTTAGACAAAGATCAGACTGTGCTTATGTGCTGTGTGAGCTCAGTCAGAAATTGTATTTTCAAATAAAATACTGACTCATAATAGGTGCATTTAGTGATTTCAGCACTTTGATTTTATGGCATTTTTCCAAGTATTTTTTCAGCATTCAATAGTTAATTGGAGTGCAAATTGAAGAAATAAGTTCCTTTGAAGGGTAGATATAAATGAATAACAAAATTTGGGATGATTTTTTTTGGGTAGAAGCCTATCTTTTTTCTCAAAGTTATTTACAGGGTAAGGTCAAGGAAAACAGGTGGCATTGGCTGAGATCAGACAGCACATATGTGCAAGCTCATCTTTGTCTTTACTTCCTGCCAAAGTAGGAATATTCTGGGTTCAGCTTGAAATTAAAAATTCAGATAGTTGTTGCAATTCAGTAGCTCAAATTCCAAGTTCCTTCCTGGTTCATTTAGAAGTAAATTTGATAATTCATTCTTCATGAAGATGCTCATTTTCTAGTAATTTATTTAGGGTTCAGCACAAATTTTTTTTTAAGTGTCTAAACAAGGTACTTAGTACAGTCTTTAGCAGAACCTTTATGTAATTTCTTTGCTCACAAGGTGTGGAAATAGTTGTAAATAGTTACTTTTCAACTGAATTAGGAGTGCTTTATATAATGAAACTTGTGAATATCTTATGTAAAAGCAATTTGTTTTGTAACAGAAGTTATGTCCTGTAAACAGGTACATTTTTAGCTTATCTGAGCACAAGGGGCTCAAGGAGCACTTTTGTGATCACCTTTTGTCTGTCATGTTTTGTCCGTCGTCGTTGGAAGTCATCAATATTTCTTCAAACATCTTCATCTTAATAACCAATGGAGTATTGCTTTGAAGAAATGTTCCTAGGCTGACTCTTCTCAAAGTTAATTCATAAAATTTTGTGCACCTAGGGAAGACACTGATCAGAGGTGCATCCGTTAGGGCGACCCTTGTCATGCTGAATAGTTTTGGCTAAAGATTTTCATCAAAATTAAAGGGCAAAAAGCACTGAAAGTACCAACTGTAGGTCAATTTTTATTCGAAAAACTAAATCTATTGACAATTCTGGTTTGAAAATGAGAAACAGGTGATGTGTACTAACATCAGACTGCACATATGTGCAGGCTGATGTTTGTCTATAGCTCCTGCCAAAGCAAGAATATTCCGATTCAGCCTGACAAGGGTTCAGATTCTAATTAAGACTTTTAAGACAAAGTGTATAGTAGGGTGAGATTTGAAATGGCTAAATAAGAATTTTAAGATATCTTAATGAGGAAACAGACATGGTAAAAAAAAATTGTATTGGCTTAAACAAGTAGTCATGAGGACATCGAATGTTTTCACTCAAATCATCAAAAAAATCTTTCATTATGACATCTTAGAAATCTCATCTAGCAGGATTTTTATGCCCCCCTGTAGAGAGATTGGGGGCATATTGTTTTACTCATGTCCGTCTGTCTGTCTGTCCGTCTGTTCATCCGTCTGCCTGTCCGTCTGTCTGTCCGTCCGTCTGTCCGAAAACTTAACCCAAAACTTAACCTTTGCCTTTTCTCCAAAAGTATTTGACATACAAAGCTGTACACAAAAGTCAAGGTCATGTGACAAGGTCAAGGTCATCTGTCAAGGTCATGTGACAAGGTCAAGGTCATCTGTCAAGGTCAAACTTTAAAAAAAATGCTGTTACATAGGCATTTGTGTTTCATAAACACATCTTGTTCATCTTGCTTGAACATACCTCTGTCTATGGATGCACATATGAGACTGTTCGAAATTTCATCAACAGGATGGTTCAAGTAATAATTTTTATGCAATACTTTTTGGTAGTTTATCAAGATTATCATTCTGATAAACTCAATGCCTAACCAGTGAAATTATCTAAAACTTTTACTCCGCATTTGTCCATTTCATCCCATCTGAATGTTGCATAGCAATCACATGCAAAAGTTGCAATTTTAGAAAATTCCTAAAATTATTTTCACATTTTGTCTTTTTTGCATTAAAGAAATAGAATGATAATTTGTTTTTGAAGTAAGATTGATTGATATTTCATATTGTGATCAACAAAAGCTATATTTTCACTTCATGAAAATAAAGCTATTGTTGTTCAATCAATGAAATAAAATAGAGGATATTAAATGAGTGGTCATGGAATATGAAAATTATTAAATGAGTCATCTATAAACAGATAAAAACTCGGCCACCCGGATTTTTTATCTGTTTATAGATGATGAGTTTAATAAATTCCATATTCCATGACCACTCATTTTATGTTCTATTTATAATATGACGGGAAAATTCGACATTTCAATTTTCCGCGAAACTAATAACGCCGTTTAAAAATGACGTCACAATATATATACACTATGACGTCATTTTCGGGGTTTTAAAATAGCATTGCTATTTGATCTGACCTCATTTGCATAGTTATTCCACTAGTGTAATAACACCCATGTAATAACAAAATCATTCAATGGGGTTATTTCACTCCCGCGACGTAGGTCATATTATAAAACTCAATCTTACACTGAAACAAACAATTATTCTCTATTTATACAATAGTGGTTTCAAGGGGACCTCTAACTTACATCTATTGAATAAACTTGAATTTTAATTTTTTGAAGAAATTTTGAATGACTGCCAAATATGGGTGAAGCAGGGTGGAGTTATTTTCACCTTAAAATTTTAAGACATCTTCTTCTCCCAAAAATTAGCAGGTCTCTTTTATCTAAACTTGGCATGCATGTTCATTTGGTAACTTTTTTTATGCCCCCTCATCTATAGATCGGGCTGCATTGTTTTTGACCTGTCTGTCTGTAAGTCTGGTAGTCTGTTTGTCCATTTGCCCCCCCCCCCCCCCCCCCAAAAAAAAAACTTTAACATTGGCCATAAGTTTTGATTGGCAAGAGACAGAGCCTTTGTATTTCAAATGAGTAGTGCTTGTGACAATACCTATTTATTGGTACCAAGGTCAGGGTCATCTGTCAAGGTCAGGGTCAATTTTAAAGGCCAAATATATTGAAAGTTTCTGAATTGGCAGTGGTTTGGGCACTAGTGTTTAACAAACAAATCTTGTTTAAAATTGTTCAAAAATTTTTGATAGGCCATAAATAAATCTGTGAAAGGGTTGGCCAATTTCCACTTTGAAATCGTGAAAGTCTCATCCAATCCTCACTGTCCTTATAAATAAATCTGTGAAAGGGTTGGCCAATTTCCACTTTGAAATCGTGAAAGTCTCATCCAATCCTCACTGTCCTTAAAAAGGGTGATTTTATAATTAAACATCTTTTTCCTTTGAAACACACCATTGATTTTCAATTTGCCATGCAATCAGCTTAATTTGAATAATACTCTGAGTAAAGGGAATTTGGGTTAAGGATGATTGTTTAATGTATTTTGGAGGAATTTGGACCAAAAAAAGTAATTCATAAAAAAATAAAGTGACATCTTCATATTTTCATGCCCCCATATCGAGAGATCGGGGGCATATTGTTTTACTCATGTCCGTCTGTCTGTCTGACCGTCTGTCTGTCTGTCCGTCCGTCTGTCCAAAAACTTAACCTTTGTCTTTTCTCCAAAAGTATTTGACATACAAAGCTCAAATTTGGTATGATGATAGATCTCAATGATCCGCATCCGCTGGTACCAAAGTCAAGGTCATGTGACAAGGTCAAGGTCATCTGTCAAGGTCAAACTTTGAAAAAAATTGCTGTGTCGGGGGCATTAGTGTTTCACAAACACATCTTGTTTTCAATCAGTGTGAGGTTTGCTTTATTTAGCTGTAACCATATCACTTTTCTTACAAAAAGAAATTTGTAGAGATTGACAAATGTTTGTATTTTGAAATGTATGTTGACATGTTTTAGATTAACTGAATAGCAAGATATTGTTTTGTATTTAGGTGATGTCAAATTGTTCGACATTTTTTGAGATTGGATCAACATGCGATGGCACTTTCACTATTCCGACATCCAGCGACTCTGTAGCCTATAAAGTATTTACTATAGGTACCGAGACAAATTGTGAGAATCGTTATTATTGTAATGGACCTTTAAAAGCTGATACGACATACTACGTCACACTGAGGGCATATACCACAATGCAATATCAGGATACGCCCTTCACGGATGCCATCAGAACGGCAAGAATTGGTATGTACAGCTTCAGCTAGACTGATCAAATGTTATTTCAAAAATGCAAAATGTCATCAATTGAACCCAGGGTAGTGGAATTCCGATGTCAGACTTGTTTGACATGGGAATTTTTCTACCTGTGGACAAGAACATTTTGCAAGGCCAATTTTCTGTTGACAAGTAAATACCAGTAACCTAGTAATCATTCTGAGGATTATTGGATTGTTCATCAAATGTTGAAAGGCACTAGAAAAAAATACACACACACACACACACACAAAAACATTGTATGATCTTTACAGAAATTAAATAGTGCTGAAATTGAGTAGCAGAGTTAAATTTCTTTGCTTAATATCTTAAATTACAACTTAAATTGAAATGCAACCAAACAATAATTTTCTGATACATGTTTTGAAATGATGTTTAAATGAATTGAAGAGAAAAAACATTTACTACATTTAATGCTTTGCCCTCAATAACTATAATATTAAGATTTGCTTATTGCCAATTATGTCTTTGTAAATTCTGTAGAACTCAACCCATACAAATTTGACGGTATTATACATTTTCAAAAGAGTTACCTGCATACTGTTCATTTTGCAAATACAGTAAAGCATGTAACAAGTGACCACTTACTGAACCACTAAGAAGTGGTCATTTAATCTTTGTCATGCTAAATAAAAATCTTGACAAAAATGAAACACAATCAAAGTTCTGAGAGCACTGGTAGTACCATTTGTGAGAAATTGATTATTTTGGAAATACAAATTTTAAAGTTTTCGGGTTTAGAAAGGAGATTAAGGTGGTATTGACTAAGATCAGAATGCATATAGGTGCAGGCTGATCTTTGTTTATATCTCCTGCCTTAGCCATAATATTCGGGGCTCAGCATGACAACGGGTTAAGAGAATGGTCACTTAGAACACATTTTTCATTGTGAGTTAGAAATATGATTATTTCTCAATAATCTTAAGTTGTCAAAACTCAATAGAATTGTCTCATTGAGACAATTTATATGAGTTTTAACATCATAGGGTTCATTCATAGTAATTTTCAAACTTATAATGACTACTTTTTAAGATATTTGAACTAAAGAAGGGGATTTTGAAAATGTTAACTGAATAAAATGATCGCTTAACCCTTTCCTGTTTTACACAATTTTAGACCTGTCCAAACTCAAAGGTTTTGCAGACGAAAATTTATAGTGGATTTAATTTGAAAAATAACCATTCTGTTGGGTAGAAAATAGTGTGGAAAAAAGAAGAAATTGCCTGTCAGAAGCATTTTCTTCTTTTTTCACAATGTTTTCTCAATCATAAAATCACAGACACGTAAAAAGCAGGGATTAAACAGCAAAGGGTTAATGGCTGTCTTCGCTCAAGCGAGATTGACTGTATGTAATTTCAGTGGAAGAAGATAAAGGGAGTAATGCAGGACTTATCGCAGGAATCATAACTCCCATAGTGCTGGTAATAATTCTTGTTGTCGTCATTGTCATATTCCTACGTAGGCGAATGGCATCAAAAAGCAACATGTACCGACATCAACCTGAAGCTCAAGTGCAGTATAGAGCATCGCTAACCAAGAGAAAATCATGGTAATTTTTTAGTTATAAATATGGGTTCATGACATTTGTTAAAAAAACTTCTGTTTGAACTTACGTATTTGTTCACCTGTGATTTACCTCAATGATAGATGTGAAGACAAAGAAGTAAAAATTGTTTTGAAAAGACCCTATTCAAATTAAGCGATGGCTCAGCATGACACAGTTGTAACTGCCTATATGTTTATAGGAAGTTACAACTGTTTCGCACTGAGCCATTGGAATGATCAATATCAGCACTTTGTTTTACGATTTTTTTTCTTATTTAAATCAAGAATGTGCTGGTCGGTACAGGAAAAGAAAAAAAGTTATAATCATATAAAGTAAAATGTGTATTAAGTGAACAACTATGGGACCACCAAAAAGCGGTCGTTAAAGAGAATGGTTGCGTAGTACATGTTTTTGTTTACAAATTGAAAACATTGTTTTGATTGAATATGTATGTTAATGCTTATTTCTCACGAATCCTAAGTTGTCAAAACTCAAAAGAATCGTCTCTTTGAGACAACAGCTGAGCATAGGCGCCTGTAGGCAGTGCTCTTGTTTAAGGTAATATTTTTAGGGAAATATTGGCCATTGCTTATGAATGGTGAGTGATATAGCCTTCATACATCACATGTACATTTCTTTTGAAAAGACCTTCTGGTAAATTCTAAGATCAAGGTTATTTGTGAAGGTCATTTTTTGAAGGTCACTGATTTACAGCAGTAAACTTAAACATTGGCCATAACTTTTGAATAGTAAGTGATAAGGCCTTCTCACATGTTGATTGCTTTGGATAAGACCTTTTTGTTGTTACCAAGTTCAAGGTCATTTTCCAAGGTCAAATTTTCATAAAATTGAAACTAATATTAGCCATAACTTTGGATTGGTTAGTCATAGAGCCTTAAAATTGCTTGTGATAAGACCTTCAAATGCAAAATAATGTCAAGGTCATTGGTCAAGGTCAAGGTCATTTATGACAAAAAAATCACAATTTGCTGTTACTTTTGATTGGTAAAGACACTTACTGTTTGAAAGTGGTAAAAAGCATTTTAGACATTCAAATGACTTTTTCTATACATATTTATGGATCAATCCCCGAAAAAATGGCAGTCAAGGTGGCATTAGTGTTTAACAAACTCATCTTGTTGCAGTTGTTAAGAGCTAATAATCAAGTCATATGATAAATATATTGCCTAACTTAATTTAAACATGAAATGCCAATTTGCTTTGATCATTTACGAATTTTCAACATTCCTATAAATTAATCCATTCATACAAAATTCCACTTTTGGACACCCCTGAATAAAAATGAAAAAGTAAACATTGTTGAAAAAGAAGAAATTGCTTGTTACAAGCAATTTCTTCATTTCCAAAATGTGGACTACCCCAAAAAACAAATATTTTGGAAACTTTGTCATTTTAATTTTGTTATCTGAAACTTGTACGAAAATGGAAAAGTCTGAAATTTTGTAATGGGTTAAAACACTTTATTTACAGTTGTCCTGTGAGTGTATCCGAGTTTAGAGAACATGTATATAGAATGAAGGCTGATTCTGACTTCAGATACGCTGAACAGTTTGAGGTAACCTGACAGGATTTATAAATAGGTTTATTCCTAATTGGAAAAGAGTGTTTGGAGAGCCTTAGTTTAAAGCCAAAATTATATATTACAATCGTATGAATATATCAAACATTTTCACACATATTATACTAAGAGACTTGTCCTTTATCAACCAATTATTATTTCCTGAATTCGTGCTCCGAAATTGTTGATGTATATCCAATACTTTCTTTACCTTTAACCAAGGAAATTGATCCAAATTCATATAATATAAATAAGTTTTGTCCCTTAAAGAAATAGTGTATATCTCATGCAGGGACTGCCAAACTTTAAGAAATGACCCCTAAAATCCCAATTATAGAGTCTTTTGGACCACATTTTGTTGAATTCAGAGTTAAACCGTAGTATTATGGTTTCATTTCAAAATACACCTATTTTTCATGGTCTTTTGCCACCTCTTTTAATTCTGGCCAGTCTAAAATTTCAAAAATTGGGAAAACGGTTACAAGTCAAGTTCACTTATCACCAGAGGTGCATTTTTTAGAGCAAGATGAAAATTCCCCTTAAATAAGATTATTAAGATGTCATAAGAAAGAATTTCAATATTTTTAGTAAAAACATTCAATGTCTTCAAGGCTCCTTGTTTTAAGCCAATGCAAAAGCATCTTAGTTTCCTCATTAAGATATCTTGAGATTCTTATTAAGCCGCTTAAAAATCTTAATCTAAAATGTTACATCTTTAAAATCTTAATTAGATTCTAAAGAATCCTAATATAAGAAACACACCTCTGACCACCTAGCCAGACATTGAGTCGATATCTATAGTTCTGTATGATTTACCATCTTGACCATGAATATTATATTGTTGTAAAGTAAAAGGTTTAAAATAGGTTTTGACTCTTTCAAAATGGACTAGCCAAAAAATTTAAAAAAATGGGAAAAGGGTTAAAGCAAGTCTGATTTGAAATAAACTTATTACAGGACTTGAAGGAAGTTGGGAGAGGACAGCCATGCACATTTGCTGAATTGCCGTGTAATCGAGGCAAAAATAGATTCACAAATATTTTACCTTATGATCATTCCCGTGTCAAATTATCTCCTATTGATGATGAAGAAGGATCAGACTATATCAATGCAAACTACATTCCAGTGAGTAAATTTTACCTTCTGTTCTATGTTCCATATCTATAGCTCAGTGCAAAACAGTTGTAACTGCCTTAATGTTTATAGGCAGTTACAACTGTTTCATACTGAGCCATCAGTTTAGAACCTAAACATTTGGACAGGTCAGGTGTACACAAACATTGTAGATTAAGATCGAAACTACTTCTAGATCAGGGTCTGCAACGTTTTCTTTTTACTATTGCCTCACTTTGACATATTAGATCTAACATAATTCTATTCCACTCTTTAGGAATTTTTATGCCCCCCTTCTGTCAGTCGGTTGGTAGGTTGGTCAGTCTGTTGCTCTGTCTGTAGACCTTTTTCTCTCCGGAGCATATCTCAAAAAGTATGCAGGCAAGAATCATGAAATGTCACAGATGGATAAATCTCATTTAGGAGAAGTGCAATGCACAAGAACCATAACTCTACTCATCATATTTTTTATAAGTTATAGCTCTTTATAAATTGACAAATAATAGGCCATCCACCTGCTCTTATGGGTGGAAGTGTTTTACAAACATCTCTTGTTAGAGCAACATCTGTCTTTGGATGTTTTGAATTTTAGGGTATTTACGGTATGGCTGGGATTTTTTTAGTCTTTTTTACTATAGTTAGAGACCATCAGTCTTAAACGTATGTGTCAGTCCATTTGACAGTTTGTTTTAGTCCAGACTATTAATTCGTGTATGGATTTCAAAAAAAAGTTCAGCCATCAGTTGGTAGATGTGCTATTGGAGGGATCTATTTTTGTATCTCAAAGAGCAAGATCACACTCAAAAGAAATTTAAGAAATGTGTCTAGATCTGAGTTTTACATATATCAGTGGATTTCCAGATGATATGGTTTACATATTTGAATTCGGTACAGCAATTTTCATTAAAAATAGTTAAAGTAGTAGGTCAAAGTTCAGGGTCTAAGATGGACATGAGCTGTTGCATGACAATTTAATGTAAAACTTTAATCTATGACCCATCATGATACATAAGAGGGTAAGAAAAAAAGTTTTTGAATGATTTAATTCAATTTCAAGCACATTTAATAAACGGTAATCCTATTGTATGTTTTATATCCAGGGTTACCAGTCTAAAAGAGAGTATATTGTATGTCAAGGTCCATTACCAGCTACCAGGGATGAGTTTTGGAGGATGATTTGGGAACAAAACTGTCGTAACATTGTCATGTTGACCAAATGTATGGAGAAAGGAAGGGTACGTGAAAGCACTCTTTAATATTTTTACTGTTTGAACCCATTCTAACATAACATATTTCTCCTAATAAAAGCTCCCATAACATGGTCAGGGAGCTTTTCTTTAATGTGCATTTTCTGATTTAAAAAAAATCATTAAATTTATGTCTTCTTGGCCCTTTCCCCTTTAATCTGAAGTCAGCATGCAATTGAAATGAGAACCCTCAATAAAGGGTTGTCACAGTAATCTTGAAACAGTACCAAGTTGACAAAAATACAAGCAAAAAAAAAACAATAGAAAGTAGGACTATAGCAAAATAGTTAGCATTCACCATAGTAATCATTATTAATATTTTGATAATTAGAGTTGTTTTTTTAAAATTATCAATAAAGTGATAATCCACAATGAAATGTCAATTATCCACCAAGAAAAATGAGAGAATGTGTTCTCGTATTTCCAGGAGAAGTGTGACAAGTATTGGCCAAGTGGAGCTGATGCTCTGTTCTACGGGGACTTGCAAGTTGTGGCTTTAAATGAAACAGTGTTCCCTGATTGGACGATGACAGAGTTTAAAATATCTCTGGTAGGTGTTGTACATTGAAAGTTTAAAATATCTTTGGTAGATTGGGTGCCTGCTAGCCACCAAATTAGTCACTTGAATAAAAAAGTATATTTGTATATTTGTATTTCAGTACTAAAATGTTGTAGGTGTCCATTAATTTTATAGGCATTTATGACTTTCTAGCACTGCAATGTTTGTGAAAAGAAAAGAAAACTTACACAATATTGAATTTATATTATAGAAGTGTAATTCAATGAAGAAAAAGTAAGATGTTTATGTGCATTTCTTTTTCATTTGAAATTTTGCATTTATTCGTTTGATGAAATATGTGATGGATAATTTTTGGTCTTTTATTTTACTTAACAATTATTGCTTAAAAAGTCATTTTGAAACTGGAATACTTATTATTTACTTATTTACAGTGGCTTATCTAGGCTGATAATTGATACATGTATAATTTTCTTACAGGGTGACCAGTCAAGGCAGATTCGTCATTTTCACTTTACCTCTTGGCCAGACTTTGGTGTCCCAAGGAAGGAGCAAGTCCTTGTTCGATTTGTGAGGATGGTTCGTGAAAAACTTATCAAAGATGGCGGACCAGTGACGGTCCATTGCAGGTAGGATCTTTTGACCCTTCCTTAAAAATAACAACAAAGTTTTAGAGATTTTTATTATCAAAATGCAATTTCAATTTTATTACAGAACTTCTTTTAAGCTGAACACTAAAATTGGGTTTATTCCAGTCATTCAAATGTAGTGCAAATTTCTGTTGGACTACCATTGCAAAAGCTTGCAAAATAGGGGGAGGGGCTATGGAGGTATGAAAGGAAGAAAAATGATCAACTTGGTTGAATATTTTATAAATTTGTTTTTCAGTGCTGGTGTTGGTAGATCAGGTACATTTGTTGTGCTGGACAGACTTTTACAAGAAATCAAAACCAAACCCACTATAGATATATTCAGTATGGTTGCTGAATTACGGAGGGAGAGAGTCTGGATGGTACAAACAGAGGTAAATTTGACATTTTTTTGGTCTCTTTATGGTCTCATTTTTGGTATCATTTACAAGAAATCAAAACCCAGTATTGACATATTCAGTATGGCTGCCGAGTTATGGTGGGAGACAGTCTGGATGGTACAGAGGTAAATATGTCCTGCATTCAGGATGACAAAAGGGTGCAATCTATTTGCAAATTATACCCAGCTCTGCACCCAAATATATAAGCAGAGGGAAGTATAATTTGCAAACAGTTTTCACCATTTTGTCACCCTGAACCAGGGATTGTTTCACCTTGGTCACATTGGGTCCCAGCTCAAGTTCAAATGGTAACATTGAGCTTATGTAGATTATAAGTCCTATAATTATGGATGGATTTCAAAAACATTTGGCTGAAATATGGTTCTCTCACCATTGGTCAATTTCACTGTAAAAGAAATTAGATGGCTTCAAGCTCAATGTCACAGCTTAAGGTCAAAAATAAAATAGAGTTTTTTCTGGATTATAGCTGCTTTAACTATGGGTTTCCTAATGATCATCAGTTGTTATGCTATTATTTAAAAAGATTCAGGCAACTCCAAGGTTATAGGTCAAGGTCAAATGAAATAAAGCCATTGCATCCATGTCTTGAATTGATTCTAAAAAAGAGACCTTGAATGTATCAAATATCAAATGATCAAGGTCATGTATAAACTTTGTTGAAATATTTGAAATAACTGTAAATGAAATAACTTTTTTAAGAATTTCATAAATCCTCTCATATGTTTGATATTAGTACCTATAGTCCGGCAGAAAAATGGCATATTTTTCTTGAACCTAGAAGTGTGGTATAAAGTTTTTTTCTTGGCTGATTCTTGTAGCCCAAGTCTTACTCATCAAGAATCTGCCTGATGACACCTTGTCATCATTGAGCATTTTGAGAAAATCGAGATGGCAGCCAGGACCCCTTGAACAAGTACACGCTACCACTTTACTTGTCTTATTGATAGGTTTTTATGTATTTACTACCTTAGTTTTGTCGTAAAGATCATACTTTTAAGAATAATGAGGAAATTAATACATAAAACTAAAGAAACAATAACTATTTTAGACAACATGGCAGCCAAACAGTAATATTACACAGCATTTAGAGAACAATAGATCCTATTTGACAAACCAAACTTTTGATTTGGTTTAAATTCCTGTTATGTCTCTTAATGATAGCTGCAATCCCGTTTACTTAAAATCAGATTGATAGCACCATCACTGCTTGTAGATTGACTTCTTAACTAGATGGCGGCCAGGAATGCAAAAATGAGAATAAAACCATTTTGATTAACTACAAATATTAAGTGACCTTTATACTTTTATTTTATATTACTATTAATCGGCTAACTCGCTGTTTTCTGATAAAGCAAATACTAATTTTCAAATTGATAATCAGAATTGTGTTTAAAAGTTAAGATGGCTGCCAAACAGAACAGTTGTTTGTTTGGCAACAATGCTGAATAGGAGTTTACACAGTTTTGCTCAATTCTTTTTCATTTAAATCAAATTTTAATCTCTTTCCATCCTCCTTTCATCAAGCGGATTGTATCTCTCACTACATATGAGTTGATTTTCTTAGTTTGAGATGGCAGCCAGAAATGTGGATGACAACATCTTTAACCCTATCTTTATGCTGATGGTTCTCTATTGAATTCCACTTGTTTTTCCATTAGATCTTGTAATTTGATATCAAGTCATACCCAAATTTACATAATGTAAATGTCCTTATTTAGGCTCAGAGAGGTCCAACATTCATTTGTGATTATAAGGTGACTCTTACTGGTCCACAGACTAAAAGAAAAAGAAAGACAATGTTTGTTCTTAAAATTGGCTGTCATCTCGAAATTAGAACCTTATGGTGTTCTAATTGACCATGATTTATAAGGATGGCGCAAAGAACTCATTAAACAGATGTTTGAGTCATAAAATGTAGATACAAATGTGGAAGGACATCTACAAAAGCGTGTCTTACATATCAGTTATTTTAGCTGCCATCTTGAAATTCACCCTAATTTACCAGTCGGACCAGAGATAACGCATATTAACGTCTTGGATCTGCGCCAAATGAATAATTCCATACCATATATGCAATATCGCTTCGAGGAGTGTATTTTGCCCCCTCTGATCTTATTATTTTACATGTATTTGGATACAAGCTAATTTAGTTTTTAAAACTGGTTGCCATCTCACATTGAGAATGTTGTAATCTTGAAATAAGCACTCCATGATTGCAATGAATACTGAAATCCTTAATAAGATACATAGGCCACTATAATAAATTAAAAGATAATAAGAAGTGTAGACAGTGTTTTTCAGTCAATTTTTAGATTCTTTGGCGACATCTTTAGACCGCTCAGAATGACAAGTAGAACCCAAAATATCAAATGTTGACAACTTGATTCTTATATAGTAAGTTCAAATGATCATTTCAATCAACTGCCTTTTTGGCTGTCATTCCACGTTTTCAATAGTTATCAAAATTTGTTCATCGTGAATTAAAATTTTATGTTTGTCTGAGCCTGGCAGAAAGCTTGATGACCAAAGAAATGTTATGTAAGCTGCAATATCAGCTGCAATAAGCTGCAATATCAGTTTATTTTTTTACTCGGGTTTACAGCCACTTTTATCATTATTTCAGCAAAACTGCATTGCTAAGAGCATCGGTGGACACACTCTCATACAATATTTGCCTCGGCCGGAAATCGAACCGTGGTGCCTATGGTTGAGAGTCCGACACTGTGCAATGATCTAGGTCCTAAGTCAACTGTGATAAACATTAAAATTTTGCAACTTTTTTCATCTGTTCAGATGTGTCATAATACTTAAATAGCTCGCGCTGTTATCAACATGATAACAAGATTCAAATAAAAAGTCTGCATTTTTAAAAGGGAAGTTCTACAGCAAACTCTTGATAAAATACAATACAAAAGTATTGATTTAGCTGATACATTTTTTTAAACCTTTTATTCCTTTCATTCGTGGCTGCTATGTTGAATATCAAAAAGCAAAAGGCGTTTTTCTTAAACAAAATTGTTTCATTTAGAGAAAAACATTTGTGTTCACTTTTCGACATATATACACGATATAGGCTGTCGTCGTTCCAAGTTTCAAGTAAGCATAATCTCAGATTTTGATTCAACCTAGAGAAATATATTTCAATTATTCAATGGCATGTTCTATTATTAAAATTCATTTAGAGCTTCATTTAGAGATATTCCCTTTTATAAAGAGCTCAACTTGCCAAAAACTAACCTAATAACCATAATCGATTTGAGTTTTGTTTAAGGCAGTCGTTTTCTCACCTATTTTGGCAGGGCATGTTGATATCAAAATGGCGAGTCGAAGGTTAATTTGTTTTTAGGAGGAAATATACATTCATTTTTTCTTGACTGCCTTCAAATTTCAAAAAGAAATTAGATTAGAAGTTGGTTTTATGAGCCTTTTTTTCAAAATTGATCAGATGACTTGCGGACTAAATGTTTGAAGTTATCAAAAGGCTGGTGTTGGTTTCAACGTGACTTTCAGATTCCGACTTGGCTACCATCTTGGTTACAATTCTAAATTTAAGCATGTTTTGTTTTTCTAGTTCTTATAAGCTCAGAAAATACGAAATGATATGTTAAAAAATATGTAGATATCATGCTTATTATGCTGGGCTTGTATTTTGTATGAAAATCCTGGCTACCATCTCCATTTAAAAAAAAATCAATGATAACAAGGTGTCATCAGTGTTATTATTGATGAATGCCTTGGCTAGAAGAATCAATCTAGGAATCAGCTAAACTGGCCTTAAAATCTTCCAGATTGACAATTTATTTTTTGTACAAATTTGCATATATGCATTCCTGGCTGCCAAGTTCAATTTCCGAAAAAAATCAATCAGATGACTAGAATTTTTTACCCATTTTCAAAAAGAAAATCGTTTCAGCCTCTGAAAAATGGTTGAAATCATTCTTAGGTTGAAGTCTGTCATAACATGGCTTTTTACACGGTTTACTAATACAGAATTCCATTTGGCTGCCATCATGATTACAAGTCCAAATTCAAATTTCAATTCACACATTAATTTTTTTCTAATAAGCATCTTGGTGACCAGAATAAGTAAAAAAGTAGGTCCAGAAAAATAATTTTAGCAAGTTAATGATCAGTTTGTATATTTCATGATAACCCTGGCTGCCATCTCCATTTTCTCAAAATGCTCAATGATGACAAGATGTCATCATTCAGATTCTTGATGTGCAATGTCTTAGCTACCAGAATCAATCAAGAAAAAAACTTTATACCACACTACTAGGTCCAGCTTAATTTCTGCCGGACTACTAATTCACACTATGTATACAAACATGGTGAAATTATATTCATATTGATTTCTTTACACAGCAACAGTATATATGCATACATAACTGCATATTGTGTGTATTAGAAGGGAGAGAGGATGAACATGTATATGATAATGTAGGGCATTCCAATGTGGCTTTTGAAGGTAAGTTTTTATCACTGTGGGTCATTTTGTCTATCTATCATTAAATTTAGAGCCTGTGTATTTAAGGTGTGTTAAAGACACTATTCTTGGGCAGGTCAGACTGTGCAGATCACTGCACACATGTTGAATTGATAGAAACATCATGCACAGCCTCAGTATTTGTTTGCTCATGTAAGAAAATAAATCATAATCAAATATCATCCTAAATTTACATTTAAAATCCAAAGAAATACTTTCACTTTTGTCATTATACTGTTGTAATCAATAGAAATCAAAAAATAATTACATCTACGAAGTAGAGGGGGGTATATTGGTTTCACCATTTCTGTCTGTCTGTCCATCCGTCCGTCACTCAAGGAAGCTCCCTATTGTACATGTATTGGGTTCACATAGGTCAAAGGTCAACGTCACAGTCAATTTTTGTTCAAATTTCGTTACCGGACTCTTGAAGTCTTATTCAAGAACCAAGCGACCTTCAATCATAAAACTTCATGCAAATGCTGCATATGACCTCAATATTTGTTACAGACACATCCTTCACTAATAGCACTTACATTTTGACAAAGTACTTCTGGGGAGTATAAGTCAGCTTTGCGACAGTTCTAGTTTTTGTTTTAGAAATTACAAAAAATGTGTTTCAATTACCTTGACCATTCTAAATTTCTTTGAAGGAAATCATTAAAATTCTAATGAGGCAGCATAAGACAATATTTTTTTATGGTATAACATAATGGCGCACAAAAATGATGTTAACATCATGCAGCTAGAGTCTGATCTGGGCTTCACCATAGCATACCTTACATCATCTTTGAGCATTGTTGCTCATGTGAGTTATATAGGACCATCATGACCATTTTGTATGAATCTTAGCAATTTTGGTCTAGTTATTGTTAGAATCATCTAAATAACAAATAACATTTCATCATTACATTTTCTATCTATAGAGAATGGATATAGTCATCATAATAAGCTAGTGGAGTCAGAACCCTAGTAGTGTGTATGTTGTTTTGTTTATATTGTTTAGTTTCTAATACTCTGGGATTTCCTTTCTTATAACATTTCACTATCTTACTTGATTATAAGAGTAAACTCTCCATCAGTGGCTCAGATCTTTTGTGTTTTAACCCTTTCCTTTTTTACAAAATTTTGGACCTGTCCAAATTCAAAGGTTCTGCAGACGAAAATTTAAAGTGGATTTAATTTGAAAATTAACCATTCAGTAGGGTAGAAAAAAGTGTGGAAAAGGAAGAAATTGCTTGTCAAAAGCAATTTCTTCTTTTTTCACAATATTTTCTTTATCATAAAATCACAGGCACATAAAAAGCAGGGTTTAAAAAGCAAAGGGTTAACCTAGACAAGTTACTCTTAGCATATATGCAGAGAGAGAGTTCTTTGTCACCTGTCCTTATTATATCCCCACCTGTAAAGAAGAGATGGTATTAATTTCCAAATGTTTGTCTGTTACTTATCCTTGAGGGATGTTTTTTGTTAGTTTTTTTTCTGTCATCTGTAAGCCATTTAGCATAGAATCATGAAACTTAGCACAAAGGCTGTCCATTATGTATCGAGGTTTTGGACTTTAACTCAAAAACCTAGAATCAAGGAATGATGACATTGTCACCCATGACCCAAGGTGGTGCTCCATTATTTTATGGTGGCAAAGGTCAAGGTCGTTATTGCACTTTGTCCACAAACTGCTTCCAGACTTTAACTCATGAAGCATTTGACGTTCCTGCTCAGATAGCACTTTTAAAGTGACACATTTTGCAATAAGGGCACTTATCCTGGATAAAGTGCTTGTGGGAGGTTTTTGTCCAATTTGTGACATCTCTGGTTTGAAATCAGATTCTGTCACTCAAGAGCCATTTTATTTGAGAAAAATATAGTTTTTGTAGATGTTGGTTTTGGCCTTAGGCAATGGCCACCAGTATGTGGGTCTCAGGTCAAGGCCACATAATGATTTTGTGTTTGAAATAAATCCCTTCTTTGAAAGTAATTCTACAGTGACAAAGTGCAGTGTTTCCTCTGTTTTATGGCAATATTTTTTATCTCGAATACATGAGTAACAGCAACAGAAAAATCCTGTATTAAGAGTTACTGAGTACTTTATATCAAACCATAGGATTTTTTTTACAAAGGTCAGACTACAAGGTCAAGCCGTTGTGTATCCTGCTTAATTGTATATTCATTTAGGTCTGGTGTTTATATCTTTTGGAAAGGGTTTATTATTTTATTACTATGAGTATTTTAAAAGAATATTTTCTGTAAGTTTAGATATTCAATGTAAAAATATGTAGCCCACTTTTATAAATTTGTGAATTTTAAAGTAAGCTGTCTACAAAAAAATGTTAATATTCCCTTTATTTTCCATTCTGTGATATATGCAATGAAGACTTGCAACAGTTTTGTTCAATATTTACCCTTATCCTGCTTAATTATAATTTAGTTTTAAATAAATTGCTTTAATCTGAGACATATAAACCCAGTCTGTCTCAAGTTTTTATTACAATAATTGATTAGTAAGCAGGCTGTATAGGCTAAGATCAGACTACACATCTGTACAAGCTAATCCTAGTCAATACTGCTTTTAAAGTATTTTTTGCGTCAGGAAAATGCTATAAATAGCATGAGAAGGGTGAAATGTTTCCTGGTTATGTATTAACAGCTTTGTTGAAAGTTAGCTGAAAACATTGTTTAGGCCATTAGTTTTTTTTCTTTTCTGGTTCTTTGGAGAACGACCCATTTTTTCTCAAAATTGGAATAAAAATAAAGTGATCTTCCATCAATTTTTTCATTGCTTCCGATAGGCTGCTTTGACTGGTATTTATAAATGGGTTTTGCTTAAACATTTTCTCAAAAGCCAAATCCCTCAAAAGGGATTTGGTTCTTTTGAAAATATATTAGTTTTCCTCAAGAATTTGTTGATTGATTTTTCGCAGACATATCAATAGTTTCTTCTAAAGAGTTTTGTTGTCGGAAAAATAATCTAAAGAAGAAATATAGTGAAATTTATTCCAATCAATATCAAAAAAAGAACCAAAAAATATAGATTTATTTGGTTTATTTTATTTATTTTTTTAGCTCACCTGAGCACGAAGTGCTCAAGGTGAGCTTTTGGGGTTACTTGATGTCCGTCGTCCGTCGTGCGTCGTGCCTCGTCCGTCGTCAACATTTACCTTGTGGACACTCTAGAGGCCATATTTTTAGCCTAATCAACCTGAAAATTGGTCAGAATGATTATCTTGATAAAATCTTGGACAAGTTCGAAATTGGGTCAAGTGGGGTCAAAAACTAGGTCACAGGGTCAAATCTTAGAAAAACCTTGTGGACACTCTAGAGGCCATATTTTTGGCCCAATCAACCTGAAAATTGGTCAGAATGATTATCTTGATGAAATCTTGGAAAAGTTTGAAATTGGGTCAAGTGGGGTCAAAAACTAGGTCACGGGGTCAAATCTTAGAAAAACCTTGTGGACGCTCTAGAGGCCACATTTATAGCCCAATCAACCTGAAAATTGGTCAGAATGATTATTTTGATGAAATCTCGGACAAGTTCGAAATTGGGTCAAGTGGGGTCAAAAACTAGGTCACGGGGTCAAATCATAGAAAAACCTTGTGGACACTCTAGAGGCCATATTTTTAGCCCAATCAACCTGAAAATTGGTCAGAATGATTATCTTGATGATATCTCAGACAAGTTCGAAATTGGGTCAAGTGGGGTCAAAAACTAGGTCACGGGGTCAAATCTTAGAAAAACCTTGTGGACACTCCAGAGGCCATATTTTTGGCCCAATCAACCTGAAAATTGGTCAGAATGATTATCTTGATGAAATCTTGGACAAGTTTGAAATTGGGTCAAGTGGGGTCAAAAACTAGGTCATGGGGTCAAATCTAAGAAAAACCTTGTCGACACTCTAGAGGCGATATTTTTGGCCCAATCAACCTGAAAATTGGTCAGAATGATTATCTTGATGAAATCTTGGACAAGTTTGAAATTGGGTCAACTGGGGTCAAAATCTAGGTCACGGGGTCAAATCTTGAAAAAACCTTGTGGACACTTTAGAGGCCATATTTTAAGTCCAATCAACCTGAAAATTGGTCAGAATGATTATCTTGATGAAATCTTGGACAAGTTCGAAATTGGGTCAAGTGGGGTCAAAAACTAGGTCACGGGGTCAAATCTTAGAAAAACCTTGTGGACGCTCTAGAGGCCATATTTTTAGCCCAATCAACCTGAAAATTGGTCAGAATGATTATCTTGATGAAATCTCGAACAAGTTTGGAATTGGGTCAAGTGGGGTCAAACACTAGGTCATGGGGTCAAATCTTAGAAAAACCTTGTGGACACTCTAGAGGCCATATTCTTTGCCCAATCAACCTGAAAATTGGTCAGAATGATTATCTTGATGAAATCTCGGACAAGTTTGGAATTGGGTCAAGTGGAGTCAAAAACTAGGTCATGGGGTTAAATCTTAGAAAAACATTTTAAGATTGTTAATTCAGGTGAGCGATTAAGGGCCACTATGGCCCTCTTGTTTTTCTGATTACAGGATTTGAGGCATTTTTTTTCTTTCCAACTCATATTTTGTCTTCTTAAATTTGTCCTGAGAACTAGAAAATAAAATAGTAATGGCCTTATTCATGTTCTGTGTTAAGTTTAATGGTTTTTTCATGTTTTTCTTGGAATAACACAGGTCATTATTTTCCAACTTTTTACTTTCTCCATTTTGTAGACAGGCAGATAAGATACTTTTACAATAATTATGAAAACAGTGCATTTCTGAGTAAGACATTTTGGTGACGTGTTTTCATTTCAAGGTCAAATTTGGTTGGTGCTAGTTCTTTTGGTGAATCTTTTTTTTAATTCTAATTAATTAAACTACTAATTATTTTATGAAGAAAATTACTATAATCATGATAATCAAAAATGAATCAAAAAAGGATTTTTCTTAACCTGTTTGAACTAACTGTACTTAGTAACCATTGTAGCGCATTTCGTAGTATGCCAGGCTCCAGTATTCAATTAATGGGGTCACCAGTCTGATCCAGGTCATTGCACATAAACCTCTCAGACATATTGATGGATCAGTGTGAAACAGTTGTAACTGCCTATAAACATATAGGCAGTTACAACTGTTTCACACTGAGCCATTGCTATGTCAACCACTATTGGGTTGGTAATTGTAAACCCAAGTGGGATAGCATCTGGAGGCTACGGAAGAACTTAATGGCAACACTTGTAAAAAAAAAAGTAACAGGAATCCCTAGGTTCTCCAGTCTTTGCAAAAGTGTTAAAAGTGTTGTTAAAGCAAACAAAAACAAAATGGAAAACACTTGGCATTGGTTTATACCTTCTATTTCTTTAAGTAAAGGGATGTACTTTGGTTAAAGGCTACATTGAGACTGATCTACTGAAAATTGAAAATCATTATCTAGACCATGATTCCTTGCCAAGATGTTTTTACTTTCCTTTCTTGCTTACATGGGTAAGCAAGAAAGTAGAGTGAAAATCTTGTTTTGCAAAACTGAGTCATAAGATTTAATGAAAGTTTCCGAGTTATATACTCTGTGTTTTCCTAGAAAATGTTTGTGATAGTTCAATCAATCAAAGAAATCAATTCTTATAAAACTTTTTAAGATCAGCAATTGTTTGAATATGCTGGTTTAAAGTTAAGACCCAAATTCCAGAACTGGCACTTATGTTTTTGAACTTAAATGTTTTCTACAATATACATTTTCCAATATTTGAATTTGTACAAAACTAAAATTTGTAATCTGGATATAAGTTTATACATACAAACATGCCCTTTCTAATAGAATATTTCTATATCGTAGATGAATGTTAGATATTGATCCAGAAGACCAAGAAGTCCAGTTTAGTTTGTAAGAATGCTAATACTTGCTAATTAGAGACCTTCACCCCTCTCTGTATTGCTAGAAACTAGCTAGTTTACGCCAGACAAAAAAAAAAGAATCTTGTTGATGGATATTATTTAGCCAGGCTTTTGCTAATCTTTGAATTTCATGAGATATTGACCCTTTGATCATAAAATTCTGGGTGTCAATTGCTATATCTAAAGGGTAAAAAAAAAGCAATTTGTAATAAAATCTATGATTTATATATGAGTCAACATTTACAATAAAGTGTCCACTATTTATATCGATTCCTTCTTATTATATAGATCCCATATATCGATATTTCCATAAAGCAAAGGATTCTTAAAGGGGTCAGAGTGAACCCCTGAGGGTCATTTTAAGGTCAAAATGAGATTTTTTTTGTAATGTCATGGGTCAAAACCCTTGTTTGAGGGTCAATCACTAACACAAGCCCTGATTATGGATCTTGTAAGGGGGAAATTGAAGAAAGTTAATGTATGTGACCTGTCATGCAAAAAGGGACCATCTGGGTAGTACATAAAGTGTCAACCTTAGTCAAACTGCGCAGATTGCACAGTCTGACTAGGGTCAAAACTTTTCTCTCTTTACTGATTTCTTTAAACAAGATTGATAAATCTACCCTTTCTGTGAAATGCAGCTGCTGGGTTGGCCTGTACTAGAATCAATCTCTTTTAAGATGATGGGTCACATATACGGTATTTCTCCTTAATAAACACTCCCAGGAGCTTTTATTTAGTATGAATTTTCTGTTTTAAAAAATCATTAAAATTGATGTCTTTTATGCCCTTTTCCCTTTAATTTTAGGTGAGAAATTCATCTCAAATTAAAGAAATCTCAAAAATGCCCTAAGGTTAAGCATTTGAGTAGGGGTGCTACTATTAGGGAGGGCTCTATTTTTAGAGGAAATACATAGAGGATATTGAATGAGTGGTCAGTGAATACCGAATTTATTAATGAGTCATCTATAAACAGTTAAAACGAGGCTCTGAGTCATCTATAGTCATCTAGTCATCTATATACAGATAAAAATGAGGCTGCGCCGAGTTTTTATCAGCTCACCTGAGCACGAAGTGCTCTAGGGAGCTATTGTGATCAATCGATGTCCGGCGTCCGTCTGTCCATCTGTCTGTCTGTCCGTCACGGCGTCAACTTTTTCATAAACGACATCTCCTCCTAAACTTATGGGTCAAAATCAACCAAACTTGGCAGAAATATTCCTTGGGTGGTCCCTTATGAAAATTGCTCAAATGGAAAGGATCCGTGCCATATCACGGGAAAAGGGGCCTTAATGACAAATTTCTTGTTTTCACCCTAAAAGCCACAAATATGGTCCAATCTTCATGAAACTTGGTCAGAATGTTTGTTAGGTCATGAGGATGAAGTCTATTGAAAATGGGAAGGATCCGTGCCATTTCACAGAAAAAGGCGCCTTAATGACAATTTTGTCAACAATATCTTTAAACGACATCTCCTCCTAAACTTATGGGTCTAAATCAACCAAACTTGGCAGAAATATTCCTTGGGTGGTCCCTTATGAAAATTGCTCAAATGGAAAGGATCAGTGCCATATCACGGGAAAAAGGGTCTTAATGACAAATTTCTTGTTTTCACCATAAAAGCCACAAATATGGTCCAATCTTCATGAAATTTGGTCAGAATGTTTGTAAGGTCATGAGGATGAAGTCTATTGAAAATGGGAAGGAACCGTGCCATTTCACAGAAGAAGGCGCCTTAATGACAATTTTGTCAACAATATCTTTAAACGACATCTCCTCCTAAACTTATGGGTCAAAATCAACCAAACTTGGAAGAAATATTCCTTGGGTGGTCCCTTATGAAAATTGCTCAAATGGAAAGGATCCGTGCCATATCACGGGAAAAGGGGCCTTAATGACAAATTTCTTGTTTTCACTCTAGAAGCCACAAATATGGTCCAATCTTCATGAAACTTGGTCAGTATGTTTGTTAGGTCATGAGGATGAAGTCTATTGAAAATGGGAAGGGTTTGTGTCATTTCATAGAAAAAGGCGCCTTAATGACAATTTTGTCAACAATATCTTTAAACGACATCTCCTCCTAAACTTATGGATCAAAATCAACCAAACTTGGCAGAAATATTCCTTGGGTGGTCCCTTATGAAAATTGCTCATATGGAAAGGGTCTGTGCCATATCACGGGAAAAGGGGCCTTAATGACAAATTTCTTGTTTTCACTCTAGAAGCAACACATATGGTCCAATCTTCATGAAACTTGGTCAGAATGTTTGTTAGGTCATGAGGATGAAGTCTATTGAAAATGGGAAGGATCTGTGCCATATCATGGAAAAAGGGGCCTTAATGACAATTTTGTCAACAATATCTTTAAACGACATCTCCTCCTAAACTTATGGGTCAAAATCAACCAAACTTCACAGAAATATTCCTTGGTAGGTCCCATATGAAAATTGCTCAAATGGAAAGGATCAGTGCCATATCACTGGAAAAGGGGCCTTAATGACAAATTTCTTGTTTTCACTCTAGAAGCCACAAATATGGTCCAATCTTCATGAAACTTGGTCAGAATGTTTGTTAGGTCATGAGGATGAAGTCTAATGAAAATGTGTCATATCACAGGAAAAGGCGTCTTAATGACAATTTTCAGCTCACCTGAGCACAAAGTGCTCAAAGTGAGCTATTGTGATCACTCACTGTCCGTCGTCCGTCCGTCCGTCTGTCCATCTGTCCGTCCGTCAACAATTTCTTTAAACATCTTCTCCTCCTAAACCACTGGGCCAATCAAGCTGAAACTTGGCAGGGATGTTCCTTGGGTGAAGCTCTTTAAAAGTTGTTAAAAGAATTTAATTTCATCAAAAACTCTGGTTGCCATGGTTACATAAAAGCCCAAAATGGCCGAAAATCTTAGAAAAAATTCTTCTCCTCCTAAACCACTGGGCCAATCAAGCTGAAACTTGGCAGGAATGTTCCTTGAGTGAAGGTCTTCAAAAGTTGTTAAAAGAATTTAATTTCATCAAGAACTCTTGTTTCCATGGTAACGGAAAGTCTGAAAAATGGCTGAAAATGGCTGAAAATATTAGAAAAAAATCTTCTCCTCCTAAACTACTGGGCCAATCAAGCTGAAACTTGGCAGGAACATTCCTTGGGTGAAGCTGTTTCAAAGTTGTTAAAAGAATTTAATTTCATCAAAAACTTTGGTTGCCATGGTAACGGAAAATCTGAAAAATGGCCGAAAATGGCTGAAAATATTAGAAAAAATTCTTCTCCTCCTAAACCACTTGGCCAATCAAGCTGAAACTTGGCAGGGATGTGCCTTGGGTGAAGGTTTTCAAAAGTTGTTAAAAGAATTAAATTTCATCAAAAGCTCTAGTTTCCATGGTAACGGAAAGTCTGAAAAATTGCCAAAAATGGCTGAAAATCTTAGAAAAAATTCTTCTCCTCCTAAACCACTAGGCCAATCAAGCTGAAACTTGGCAGGGATGTTCCTAGGGTAAAGGTCTGCAAAAGTTGTTAAAAGAATTTAATTTCATCAAAAACTAGTTGCCATGGTAACAGAAAATCTGAAAAATGGCCGAAAATGGCTGAAAATATTAGAAAAAATTCTTCTCCTCCTAGACCACTGGGCCAATCAAGGTGAAACTTGGCAGGGATTTTCCTTGGGTGAAGGTCTTCAAATGTTGTTAAAAAATATGCCATGATAAGAGAAAAGTTGAAAATTTACGAAAACTAAAGAAAAAATCAAGTTGCAATAGGACGAATTTTAACCAACCTTATTGTGCATCAAACAAATTCTGGTTTTCATAACATGGTTGACAAGTTATGAGTGACATACTCAGGTGAGCCATATAGGACCATCATGGTCCTCTTGTTTTGTTTACTCTCTAGAAGCCACAAATATGGTCCAATCATCATGACACTTTGTCAGAATGTTTGTTAGGTCATGAGGATGAACTCATTTGAAAATAGGAAGTTTACATGCCATATCATGGGAAAAGGGGCCTTAATGACAATTTTGTTTTAAGAGCTCCAAACGCCACAAAAATAGTCCAATCTTCATGACACTTGATCAAAATGTTTGCCAGGTCACAAGAATGAACTCTGATGAAAATGGGAAGGTTCATGCCATATCATAGGAAATGGAGTCTTAATGATAATTTACTTGAAATATCAGGTGAGCGATTTAGGGCCCTCAGTGTCCTCTTGTCTGTTAATAGGTGACAAGTTTAATAAAATTTGGTCTTTGGTGAGCACAAATTTGATATTCCACCAGTATTCATAATATGACTTATTTTGGTGATAAAATGAGAAAAATTAAAATTCTTGTTATTCCGTGAAACATATAACGCTGTTTATGAAATGACATCAGCAGATCCATTATGACGTCATTTTCTTAACAAAAATACGATGCTGTTCCTCGTTCTTAGCTCATTTGCATATTTATTCCACTTGTGTAATAACACCTGTGTAATATCAAAAATATTCAATGGGGTTATTTCACTCCTGCGACGTAGGTCATATAATAAATTATTTCTATTTAATTGTCTATGATGTTGATCAGATATGGCCTCCAAAACACAATGGCTTGACACTTTTAAAATATTGAAATAATTTCAAGGAAGAATTAGATTTTATATGAGTGATAAATATGGTGACAATCTTATCATTGACATCTTAACTGCATGTTCTTTCTCTAACCCATTACCACACAATTTCTACATTTAATGTTTTAAATTGATCATTAGAAACATTTTTTTTTGTTGTCCGCCAGTAGGTCAATTGTCTTTAACCTATCTTGGATAGCAGCTTGAGGCTTGGAAAGGATGTAATGGTATTACTGGTGTGAGAAATGCTAAACATCCGTTGTTAGGAGCTCCAGCCGCTGCGATATAACTGAAAGATTGTTGAAAGCAGCTTTGAACCCCATTCGAACCAACAAAAAGAAACAAATTTAAACTTACATGGTCTAACAACTTTTCTTTTCTACTCCATCACCAATATATTATTTGCCTTTTTTCGAAAAAATAAAGTCATATCTTTGTCAATTTACATGGTTTTCATGAAACTCTTTTTTGCTGTCCCTGGTAATATGAAGGTCATTCACTTGTAACATTTAGAGGTCAGTGCAAAACTATTGTAAGTGCCTATATATTTATAGGCACTTGCAATAGTTTTACGTTGACCATTCAACTTTTTCTTGTTCAGATGTAACTAAGTATATTGCTTAATAACATTTTCTATAAAAGGCTTAACTGTAAAGGTTACTAAGTCTTTTTCACACTTTCCATTCCAAAGTTTGTCTCTTTCACCAATATGTAGATGATCGTAAACCTATGTGAGATAGCAGTCGGAGGCTAGGAAAGGGTGTAATGGTAGTAAAGGTGAAAGAAATACCAGGAATTCATTGTTAGGTTCTCCGGCCTCCGTGATATAACTGCGAAATTGTTGAAAGTGGGGTAAAACCCATTCAAACAAACAAACAAATCCATCACCTAACATCTGAGGTTTGGTAGTTGGCATGTGGTGCTTTTGTTTTATCAATGTAGGTGAAGTTATTGATTTGTTTCAAAACAGTCTGAAGCTGCATTATCACTTACTTCTTCCCTCAAATTACCGTAATTATCCTTAGATTTGGGACACCTGAAAGTTGGATTATTATTGTTCAAAGGTTCTGAGGAAGGAATTTAACCCTTGTCATATTGAATTATAAACCTTGACAAAGTTATATATAAATCAAAGTGATGAAAGCTCTGTATTTCCTTATTGTGAGTCAGCATTTGACTTTGAAATTATAATTTCTGAAACATTTCTAGTTTAAAGAGGAAAATCAAGTTGTATGGACTAAGATCAGACTGCACATATGTGCAGACTGATATTTGTCAATATCTCCTGCCAAAGCAAGAATATTCCAGGATCAGCATGACAAGGGTTAAACATGTTAATGCCTCAAAATGAGGCTTATATATAGTGAAAGTCAAAATTTTTTTATCAAGATGAAATTGCTCATTGAGGCACAGTTCAACCTGGATCTACAATTTTCATTCTTACATATTAGTCTGAAAACTTAGTGACCCTAAGTTTTTAGACAAATATGTCAGAATGAAAGTTTGACCCTCTGTAACTTTTGTCTTCAGGGATCGTATTCACTAAGCTGTTTTATAAGTGCTGTAAGGTCAGTGATGGTCATTGAAGGTCATTGAAGCCATAGAGTGAGATTCTTAATTAAGCACCTGAAAAATCATGCAAATTTATGCAAATTAACTGTTTATGTCTTATTTGGTATGAATATGCCTTAGGTTTTATAAAAAATATTTTGTTTGCTTATGTTTTATGGAACAGTTTGAAATAAAGTTGAAGGTCAGTGATGGTCAAAAAAAAGAGGTTGCTAAATAAAATTGAAATTTTGTAACTTTAACAAAGAAATTGTTATGTTGCAAAAACTCAATAATAATTCGTTGTTTTAGCTGACATGGCAATTTATTGATAAATGATATTTTCATATGATTTTAATTATTTCATAGTAATTTCTTTTTTCATCTTTTTCAGACGATGAAGGGGTTGATCTGACGTAATCAGATGCGAGGCACCAAAGTCTTTCAGCAGTCAATTTTGTACAGTTTGTTAACCCTTGTCATGCTGAATAAATTTTGGCTAAAATTTTTCATCAAAATCAAAGGGCAAAAAGCACTGAAAGTCAAAACTGTAGGTCAATATTCATTTGAAAAAACTAAACCTAATGATAATTCTGATTTGAAAGTGAGAAGCAGGTGGTGTAGACTAACATCAGACTGCACATATGTGCAGGCTGATGATTGTCTATAGCTCCTGCCAAAGCAGGAATATTCCGGGTTCAGCATGACAAGGGTTAATATTTACATTCATCCAGATATATATTTTTAAAAAAGTTGTGAAGAAAGATTGTATTATTCCAGACGATATTTTTTTTATATTTCTAGATTAAAATAGATTGAGGTTATATGGATTATCATATGAAAATGATTTTCAATTGAAATTATATTTGTGATTGGTCACGCAAAAAGGGACCATCTGGAGAACCCATTAAACAAAGATTTGAAAAAGAGATTTGTTCTAGGACAGGTCAACTTGATGTTACATTTCAAAAATATTCCAAAGGAAGTAGTTCGATCAATTTTGAAGCAGAAAATGAAAAAAGTGCAAAAATTTCTAGCTTTGTCAGTCTGCACAGTCTGTCTAGGATCAACACTTTATGAAAAACCCAGATGGTTATTTTCGGGTGACAGGTCACAGTTGTGACTGTGGTTCAAGTGGCTTACATACAAAATGAGTCTAGAATGTGACATTTCCAACAATTTTATGTGTTCATGATGGACATTCTTGCTTGCATAGCCACAAGGTGAAAATAGAAAATTCTTCAATTATGATCAAAGAATGATACTGTATTTCTCCTAATAAATGCTCCCGGGAGCTAATTATAACAGGGAGCTTTTTTTTAGTATGCATTTTCTGATTTAAAAAAATCATGATACATGTTATTGATGTTTTTTAGGCCTTTTCCCCTTTAATTTGAGGTGAATTTCCTCCAAACAATCACAGAGACGATTGTTTAGAGGAAATTCATCTCAAATTCAAGAAGAAGTCTCAAAACGTTCCTAAAATTTAGGCATTTGAAGAGGGTTAAAATTGTAAAGGTGTTATTATTAGGGAGGGTGCTATTATTAAAGGAAATATGGTATCAGATCCTTGGCTATCTATTGAGTGAGAAATGAAGACTGATTAATCAGACAGTGCAGATGCACAGGCTGATCTGAGTCTTAACATCCACATTTGACCCGTCATGTGAAAAAGGACCATCTGGATAGTGCGTAAAGTGTCGACCTTAGTCAGACTGCGCAAATTGCGAAGACTGACTAGAGTCGAAACCTTTCATAATGTGTTTATTTTCTGAATCTAGAATGATCAATCTACCTTCCAGTCAAAGAATTTTTGAAATGTGACCTCTGGTTGACCTATTGCTGGACCTTATCTCTTTTTCAAATATTCATTTTACAGAGTTCCCAGATGGTCCCTTTTTGCCTGACAGGTCACACATGAAATTGTTGGAAATGTTATACACAGGGTCAAATAATACTGATTGCCGAATTCCAATGTAAAAAGAAAAACAAGTAACCATGCATTTACAATACATATCTTATGTTATCAAAAATTGATAAAAAGAGATAATGGAAAAAAATCTAATATTTATCTTTGTTTGTTTGAGCTTCTTTATGAACAAATAATCTACAATGACGGTTCAGAGGAAATAAGCTAAATACAAAAGGGGAAAATATCACTTTAACCCCTTCCAGTGCAGTCCCAGAATTTACATCCCTGTGATTCTATACTTGAGAACATATTTCAGAAAAAGAAGAAAATTATTGCTGTTAAATAGCATTGTCTCCTTTTCCAACAATATTTTTTATCTGAATGGACTGTTTCTTTTCAAATTGTAGAAACTCTTTATCATGGCCTGAAAATTCTTTCACTTTGGATTAGTCTTTTTTATTTTTTTTAACCCTTTCCTGTTTTACAAAATTTTGGACCTGTCCAAATTCAAAGGTTTTGCAGGCGAAAATTTAAAGTGGATTTAATTTGAAAAATAACCATTCAGTAGGGTAAAAAAGCGTGTGGAAAAAGAAGAAATTGCTTGTCAGAAGCAATTTCTTCTTTTTTCACAATGTTTTCTCAATCATAAAATCACAGGCATGTAAAAAGCAGGGATTAAACAGCAAAGGGTTAAAGAAGTAAAGTGTTTTTCAAAGTCAATAGTGTTTTGGAAGTGCATGTAATGGCGTGTGCTCTTGTTTTGGGAAATACCTTATTTCTCTTGATGTTGTTGTTGAAAAGGGCATTACATTACAAGTTATACTTTTATGGATTGATATTATATTTCAAGTTATACAAAATGATATTGAAAATGCAGTATACATATAGTTTAGAATGTATTTTGATAATGTTTCCTTGTATTTAAAATTGAGGAAAGTATGCAATATTTTTGTTTGAATAGCTTGCCCTGTCGTCTTTAGATCAGTCATGGATTTAAGTGTCTAGAATGGTCCCTTCAGAGGACCGAGATAAAATCAGTTCTCCTAATCACCGTGACGGTCAATATGGCATTCTTGGAGTGTTTAACAGCATGAAAGCAATAAATCATTCCGGCCACTATAGATCAGTAATTCTGATAATGTGTGTTCTTATCAGTGTTACAAATCAACTTTTATTCTGGTCAGACCCCACCCGATTTTTGGCCTTCTTTGTTCTATATAAAATTGCTCAACTTTCAGGTGCTGTAGCGCATTCCACAACAATGCATTTATATATTACGTCACCAGCGCTTCATCTATATTCATAGTTCTATCATTTGAGACTAAAATAACTGGGTCTTTTAGGTTTAACTTTTGGGATATTCAAGCCAGAGTAAAGGAACCGTCTTTTTTCCACCTATGAAGAGGTCAGTTAGTTCGGGAACGCCCACCGTCGCTCATCCATCCTCCCGGAAAGGAAATCGTGCACAAAAAAGATCGAACCAAGCCTTATATTAGAGAAGAGATGCAAGACTAGCAAAAAATCAAATAAATATGCACGTGGATCACTGTTATCCACTTTAAAATGCCATTTTCAAGCCGCACTATTTTTTCGTTAAGATCTACTTTTACCATACAACGACCTCCGGAAGTAAATTCCAGTGAGGTCACTCCTAAATTTAAGAGCTTTCTGCATTCCTCTAACTTCTAAACACTTTGGTCAATGCTGGGGGGTATTGTGACCAAAGTTAAGTCAATAAGGTTTAAATATTTGCATTTGTCACTGAAATATGACGATTTTAGGACATGACCTGTTTAGCGAAAAAAGGCAAAAATTCAGAGCACTGTTATTTGTGATGTAACATGATTACTTAATCAAATAATTTTTGGTAAGAAGTCATTGGGAATGATTTCTCATAGTATAATTTTGAACTATTACTCCATCCAAACTTGTTAAGCAAAAAATGATAAACATAACTTGATTTTGAGGCAATAAAAAGGGGAGTTAATCATTGAAGGTCGAGGTAATTTTAACAAAAAATCGCAATTTTCACGTTTTAATGCCAATTAAAAGAACTTAACCATAAAAATATGCGCAAAAAGAGTGTCTTCTGTTAAAAGGTATCAAAATGGCAGTAGAAAGAAAAAATAAAACAGACATCTTAGCTTCAAAAATCGTAACTTTGAGGAATCAAATGGTATAATAGCGTTCCCCAGAAATGAAAATGGGGCGCATATAGAGAAAAGGGTGGAATTCAAAATTCCACAATCTTTGCTTAATATTTCAGGATCTAAAACATCGCTTAAGAGTTTGTGCATCGTAAACTTACATAATATGTAGGAATAACGAAAACCAATCCTCAAAAAACATGTCAAAATAGTCATACTGGGTGTGAAATTTAAAAAAAAATGACAGAGCCCCTCATTTTAATTTCTTTAAATGCAGTTTTATGTCAAAAATCTCCTAGAAAGCTCTGTTCTATAACAGAAATGTTGTATTACAACTCAATAAAAGGTATTAGAAACCGCAACGGGAAGGAGAAACGTCCATTTTACAACATGGAATTGGGGTACCCACTTCAATTAATATCCATTCTGAAATGGGTGTTAAGGGTTGGAAAATGGGTCTCTTGTATCATTTTGAGCCATGTCGAACATTTCACTCACGTGTAGGTATTCAGCTATGACGACTTTACTATTTAAGTAACAGAAACGGAAGATCACTCAATTTACAAGAAACAACTTGACACGATAAAGAGGAGAACATTTTACATAATTGATCATTTTGACTTGTAAGACCCTATGTCTCCACTAGCAAATTAACGTGATTCAAATGCTTTTGTCTCTAATTTGCTTTTTTTTAAAGTGTTTTGAAACTGTCTTATTCAATTGAGAAAACGAGTTGGAAAAAGTGTTAAAATGACTCTAAAAAAAATGCTATCAAAAAGGACCAGTCCCCTGCGACAAAGTCATGAAAAAACCGTTATCGGGGCAAGGGTAAAGCATTTTCTCACCATTTCTTACTTAAAATTCACTTTTAATTGCATGGCTATTGAAAAACAAATGGTTCCCAAGTTAATCAGCATGGAAGTTTTGCTTTGAAGTTTTACGAACGCCAGAAAAGTAATATTGAAATGGGCTTCTTTCGATATTAAAGTTACCCATATAGTGAAAAGGGTTTGAATTTCAAGCCAGAAAAGGAATTTAGAATTAGAAGAAATAGGCATATTTCCTGTTTACTACCAGCAAATGTCTATTTCCAATACTCTGAGCAAAGTAAATTAAAAATTTGCAGCGAGAAAACGATTTTTCGATCACCTTTGTGTGATATCCTCATATTACAAAATCGCAGGTTTTAAATGGGGTAAGGGTTTTTTATGTCCATTCTATCGCATTGTTTACATAATTAATTACATCCACTTGACCAATTAAATTAATCCTTGCTACCCAAAGCGCGAAAACTGACTTAATGATAATTTTAGCCGCAACAAAAGTTAAAAAATGCAAGAAGAAATACTTACAAGGAATTTCCTTTATTTTTTTTTAAAATTTAAAAAATTTATTTTAAATCGATAAAATCATCAAAATTAAATTTTTCACACTTTTGAAACTATTGACAAAATATTACGTCATTTGCAACTATCTGAATAGGTCAAAATTCGTTTTCTCAAAATCGGACCTTTTAACCATCTAGGTCAGACCCCACCCGATTTTTGGCCTTCTTTGTTCTATATAAAATTGCTCAACTTTCAGGTGCTGTAGCGCATTCCACAACAATGCATTTATATATTACGTCACCAGCGCTTCATCTATATTCATAGTTCTATCATTTGAGACTAAAATAACTGGGTCTTTTAGGTTTAACTTTTGGGATATTCAAGCCAGAGTAAAGGAACCGTCTTTTTTCCACCTATGAAGAGGTCAGTTAGTTCGGGAACGCCCACCGTCGCTCATCCATCCTCCCGGAAAGGAAATCGTGCACAAAAAAGATCGAACCAAGCCTTATATTAGAGAAGAGATGCAAGACTAGCAAAAAATCAAATAAATATGCACGTGGATCACTGTTATCCACTTTAAAATGCCATTTTCAAGCCGCACTATTTTTTCGTTAAGATCTACTTTTACCATACAACGACCTCCGGAAGTAAATTCCAGTGAGGTCACTCCTTCTACTGATTTTATATTTGCCAACACCAGAGCATAACATATGGTCTGAGTACATAGAGTGGACTAAATCTTGTAATATTTTAATCAAATTGCAATTAATCTTGTACTGTGTTATGATATTCATTACAATTGAATCAAAGCGACATTTCAAAAGAGTACTCACAGCATAGAGCTTTGTTAAGAAAAAAAAATATTTGAATGGCCGTGTTTGTCTTGATCTCCTTTGAAATTGAATGGGGTGTTGGTCTTACACTGTTACATATGATAATTAATATTCTTAAATCATGTATTTTTACAAGTACATCGTAAGTAGTTTTGAATGTGGACTTGCCCATTATTATCAGAGTTTTAGATTTGTCAATACAGCACCATTTAATTTACTGCAAAAGCAACCTAAACATACTCATACTGTTTATTATAAGTTTCTGCTGAACACAAATCCTTTGCAGCTATTCTGTTGTCTGATCTAAGCCTACTCTGCCTGCTTTCCATTTAATTTTCTAGTGAAAACACTTCTAAAATTTCCAAACAAAAATGGTTATTGTTTGAAACTGAACGTAAATTTAGCAGATTTAAAGTTAAATTTAGTTTACTTTTATTTAACTAGATACACCTTTTCATTTTTTTTTAAATTCCATTAAAATTAATGGATTTTTAGAAATTTTTACAAATGGATTTAAAATCAAAAACTTAATCATTCTTTCATGTAACCTCGCTTTCATTTTGGGGTAAAGCCTTTATATTTTTATTTTTACATAAACTTTAAAACTTTAAAATATCCTTTTCATCTCAAGATTTATCAAGTTTGAAAGTTAAGTTTACTTCCCATCCTTTTTGCAATTATGTTCCCATAAACAAAACCTGGGCTTGATGGAACTCGAACTATGGACTTTCTTTTATTAAGTTAAACATCAAACTCGGAATTTAAGCATTTAAAACTGAGATCATAATCCAGAGTAAGTCAAAACATTACTGTATATTTCATTGGCTATTGAAAATGTATAAATATCACAGAGTCATTGTTTGTCTCTTTATCTATCTGCCATTCTGTCAATCAGGGGTACAGACAAAACCCCACCAGACAAAACCCCATAGGACAAAACCCCACCACTAAATTTGGCAGGTAGAACAAAACCCCTCCACTTTTTCATATGAATATATTTAGTGAAAACTATATGGATATAATTATATTTTCATACAGTTAATGAAAAAAAAAATCATAAAGATGTTAATAATTTCATCAAAATCATTTCAATAGCATTATTTTTTCACATTTTGATTCCTTCTTTTGTTGAAAAAGTGATCGTGAAAAAAGTCACGGTACAAGCTTAATAGTTATTTCCTTTAAACTAAGCATATTGTTTTACAGTTAGTTTAATATCTGTCTAAGATAAGTATTGTGCGCAGACTGTAAATCTTAAGGTACCGGGTTCAATCCACAATGGCGGGATTCATCACTTTCGACTAAAGCATGTGGAATAGCAGCTGGAGGCTTGAAAAAGATGTAATGGTTCTTCTGGTGTGAGGAATATCATGAATCCATTGTTAGGTGATTTAGTCACTTCAATATGACTGAAAAAATGCTAAATCGATGTAAAATCTCATTTAAACAGAGAAACAAATTGGTTAAAGGACGTGCTAATTTTCGTTTTATTTAAAACCTTTATTTATAAGGTGCATTTAAATTGTCCTTTGCAATACTCTCTCAATACAAAAGAATTGTGTGAAAAAGGAATCACAGAATTATATGAATAAATGAATATACTTTTAAATAACACTTACAATTTTAACTCTTACACTGTAATGTATACTGGTGGGGTTTTTGTCCTGGTGGGTTTTTGTCCTGATGGGGTTTTGTCCTGGTGGGGTTTTGTCTCGGTGGGGTTTTGTCCTGATGGGGTTTTGTCCAGCACTCTGTCCATCCACCTTGTAGTCTTTGTAAACACATCTCATAAATATATGCACTTATTTGGATTTACATTTTTATGCCACCATATCTATAGATTTGGTTTTGCCCTGTCTGTTTGTCTGTTTTTCTGATTATCTGTTTGTATTTTACTCCGATTGTCCATTTCGAAAGAAAATCTTTAACATTGGCCATAACGTTTGTATGGTTAGTGATAGAGCTTTCATATTTCACATGATGATTGCTTGGGACCTTTCTGTTAATTCCAAGCCTCAGGTCATATGTCAAGGTGAATGTCATTTTTCAAGGTCAAATTTGTGAAAAATTCAAACTTTAACTTTGGCCATAACTTTGGATTGGTTAATGATCTATCCTTGATATTTCACATGTGCATTGCTTGTGAGCATACCTTTATATAAATATGATAGTCAATGTAGTCTGACAAGGTCTTTTTTCAAGGTCATTATTTTTTCAATATTAAAACTTAAACGTTGGTCATTATAACCTTTGATTGGTAAGTGATAGAGCCTTCATATTTCAAATATTGATTGCTTGGGACAAGACCTTTCTGTTGATACCAAGCCCAAGGTCATATGAATAGGTCAAGGTCATTTTCAAGGCTAAATCTGTGAATAATTAAAACCTAAACATTAGCCATAACTTAGGCTTGGAAAGTGATAAAGCCTTGATATTTTACATGTGCATTGTTTATGACAACGCCTATCTGGGAATACTAAAATCAAAATCGTCTCTCAAAGTCAAGGTCATTTTTTGAAGGTATTTATTTTTAACACAATTTTTTTAACATTGGCTATAACTTAGTTCACTCGGGAAAAAAGTCTTGGAAGTGCTATGGCCATACCCTCAGATGTCAGTGTTTGCGTCAACGTTCGTGTCGGCATATGCATTTGGTTAACGTTTTTTTTTTTTTTAATTTCTATCAATATTTATCCTAGAGGCTTAATATTTTACAGAAACACTTATTTGGGTATAGGCTTTCATTTGAGACAAGCACCCATGTCAAAATGTCCTTGAGACAGTGACCTTGACCCTTTAAAAAAACTTTAACCAACAAAATGTGTTTGTGAAACACTAATGCCCCCGACACAGCAATTTTTTTTATACGCCGCCGGAGGCGGACGTATATTGGCGTCATCTTCTCCGTCTGTCCGTCCGTCCATCCGTCCGTACGTCCGTCCACTTTTCTTGTCAACGCAACTCCTCCTAAACTACTGGTTGGATCTTCTTGAAACTTGGTCAATGTTATCACCTCAATTGGTAGATGTGCATGAAGGAAGAATTTTACGGTTCGTTGATTTTTGCCTGAGTTATGCCCCTTGATAACTTAGTCTCTGGGTCCACTTTTCTTGTCAACGTAACTCCTCCTAAGTTTCTGGCTGGATCTTCTTGAAACTTGGTCAATGTAATCACCTCAATTGGTAGATGTGCATGAAGGAATGATTTTATGATTCGTTGATTTTTGCCTCAGTTATGCCCCTTAAAAACTTAGTCTCTGGGTCCACTTTTTCTTGTCAACGCAACTCCTCCTAAGTTTCTGGCTGGATCTTCTTGAAACTTGGTCAATGTTATCACCTCAATTGGTAGATGCGCATGAAGGAATGATTTTATGGTTCGTTGATTTTTGCCTGAGTTATGCCCCTTAAAAACTTAGTCTCTGGGTTCACTTTTCTTGTCAACGCAGCTCCTCCTAAGTTTCTGGCTGGATCTTCTTGAAACTTGGTCAATGTTATCACCTCAATTGGTAGATGTGCATGAAGGAATGATTTTATGATTCGTTGATTTTTGCCTGAGTTATGCCCCTTAAAAACTTAGTCTCTGAGGCTTATTGCCTCAGTTATGCCCCCTCAAAATTTAGTCTCTGGGGCTTATTGAAATTGCAGCCTTGTGAATGCAACTCTTCCTAAGTTTCTGGCTGGATCTAAATGAAACTTGGTGGATGTTATAACCGAAATTGGTAGATGAGCATGAAGTAAGGATTTTATGGTTCATTAATTTTACCTAAATCATTCCCCCTTAAAACTTAGTACCTAGGGCTTATCGAAATTGCAGCCTTTTGAACACAACTCCTCCTAACTTTTTGTCTTTATTTAAATGAAACTTGGTCAATGTCATCACCATAATTTGTAGATGTACATGGATCAAGGATTTTATGGCTCATTTATTTCCCTGAATTATGCCCCCTTAAAACTTAGTGCCTGGGGCTTTTTGAAATTGCAGCCTTGTCTTGATTTAAATGAAACTTGGTCATTTTTAATTTGGTTCTGTCAAAATAAGTAGAGTCTACAATTATTTTCGTGAAACAGCAGCAAAGTGGCGGCGTATTTTGTGACTATGGCACTCTTGTCAAAGTTTGACCTTGACAGATGACCTTGACCTTGTCACATGACCTTGGCTTTGGTACCAGCGGATGCGGATCATTGAGATCTATCATCATGCCAAATTTGAGCTTTTTATGTCAAATACTTTTGGAGAAAAGGCAAAGGTTAAGTTTTCGGACAGAGGGACGGACAGACAGACTGACAGACAGACAGACAGACGGACATGAGTAAAACAATATGCCCCCTATCTCTCGATACGGGGGCATAAAAACTTTAACATTGCTTATATTTTATGACTGTTTTACCTAGGGACATAATTACTTCATATACACACTCACCAGGTGATAAGCTTTCATCCGAGATCAAGCTTTTTGACATTTTGACCTTGATCTTGACATTTTATGGACTAAAACCAAAAAAAACTTTACCCTTGTTGATATTTTCTTAATGTTTTACCTCGGTACATCGTGCCTTCATACACACACTCACTAGGTGATAGGCTTTCATCAGAGACCAAGCTCTTTGACATTTTGACCTGGACCTTTTATGGACTTAATACTCTGATAAAAAACTTAAACCAAAAACTTTAACCAAAGAACTTTAACCTTGCTTATATTTCTGAATATTTTACCTAGGGATATCATTTCTTTGTAAACACACTCACTAGGTGAAAGGCTTTAACCAGAGATCAAGCTCCTTGACATTTTGACCTTGGCCTTTTATGGATTTTTTTTTTATGGACCACATGTGCATTGGTCATGACAAAACATGTATATGCAAAACAAAGCCAAGGTAATTCATCAAGGTCAAGGTCATTTAGTGAAGTGCACACATTGTTGTCATAAAAACATTAATGGTGGGTAAAACTTTTGATTGGTAAGACACTTACTGTCGAAAATTGGTTTGAAGCAGCAGTTTTAGACAACATTTAGGATTTCCTTATTCATGTATCAAACCACTGTTCTGAAAAAGTGGCAGTTGCGAGGGCATTTGTGTTTAACAAACGCATATTGTTAAGAATGTTAAGTGTGTTTGTGCGTAAACTTTTCACTTAAACATCTTCTCTGGAACTACTGGGTAGAATGTCACCAAATTTCACAGGAATGATCCGTGGGACATGCCCTCTCAGATTCCTTCAAGGAATTTTGATCAGGTTAATAACTTGGGCCCTATGGGCCGTTGAGTCACCAAAAAGGAGCCCCAATTGTGAAATACCAAAAAAAATCTTCTACTCTGAAACTACCAGTCAGTTTTCAGCCAAAGTTTACAGAAATGATCCTCTGGACATGCTCTTTCAGCTTGCTTCCTTAAATTTGGATCGGGTATATTTTTGGCGCTATGGGTTACATGTTACCAAAATAGGGGAATGCACTGGTGAAATATAAAAAAAAATCTTCTCTGAAACTACTGGTCAGAATTCAACCAAACTCTTAATGGCCGATAGGTTCTTTAAGTTATTACTAAAATCTAAACTAGGTCATAAAGATGGTCAATATCAGTAGTAAGATATTCTGTAGACAAGCAATTTCAAGTTAGTAATAAAAGATCAATTTTACATTCAAAATGATAGGAGATATCGGTTTCTCGAACCTCTAAAAACAATGCATTATCAAAGTAGTGCCTATATGACAATAAAATTGACAATGGACTTGAATTCCATTTCTAAAAAAATGGTAAATTTCTTATTTAAAAAAAACGAGAAAAAATCTGTTATTTCTAAAAGAAATTAGATGCTTAAATTGTACCTTTTCTTGTAACTATTTTCAGACAATTTAGGATTTTTAGGCACTGAAAGTAATAAAGTGGGAAAAATTTAAGGAAAGAAAGATTTAACTTGTTCTCTTACTGTTTTCTGTCATATTTTGCAGAATCTTTTTAATTTAAACGCGAACTGAATTTACTCTTGAATATTGTTCAATTTAGATAAGTGTAAGATTGTTCATTTTGTATAATATGTGCAAGACAGCTGAAATTACCGAGTGACGTCTTTTAATGTTCTGTAGAAAACGAACAAAAAACCTCACACAGAAAAAAACTGTTTGTGAATGGTATACAACTCTACAACAACAAAAAAATTACTAGAACTTTTCTTTTAGAACAGGTTTAATAATTCATCAAAAGAAAATCTCCCTTTTAAAAAATATTTATATATGATATCTAGAAATAGATTTGCAAATGAATGCTTGAAAGGAAAAGGGGTTAATAAAGTTTTAGTAATAACGATATGTGTGTGCGTTTATTGCCAGATAACCAATTCAATTCTTAATGATGTACATGTGTTTATATTGCCAAATAACCAATTCAATTTTATAGTATAAAACATGTAGTTCAACTGATAAAAGAAAAGTTTCCAAGATGATTTATTATAAGATTGCCGAGTTGCTTGAGTAGCTCAAATTACACATTGGGCTTATCAGTAAACATACCATGAAGAAATAGCCGATCTCCTGGGGATAATTTGAGGGTCAGTTTGTTTATTTAATAGACCATAGAAAATTCATTTACAGTTACTTTCTCCAGCAGATTTCTGACCTGCAGTCACTTAAATCCAAGACTGAGATATAACATGTCTGTGATTTTTCTTTGTGTTTGCAGTATCAAAATTTGAACTAATTTGACAGCAAAAAGAATAGTAGATTTTCTTATTTTACTTCTTAATATCTAGTACATGTGCATTTACTAACTAAATATGCCTATGAAAAACAAGGTTTAAGATTTTCTTAATGATCTTCACCCCTGGGCACTTTAGCTCCTCAAGGGGGTCTCAATGATATGCTATCAAGGTCAATGTCATTTGACAAGGTCATCTATCAAGGCCAAAATTGGCAAAATATAATCAGAAAATTTTAAATTACCAATTTCTTGGAGACTTATCAAGAAACAAAGCCCATATTTGGCATGATAAATCTCAACTTTAGGTGACTGCTTATGTCAAGATCATCAGGCAAGGTAATTGTCATTTTATGCAGGTCAAATTTTAGAAAAAACGGCCATTTTGAGGGGCATTTAATTGTGCTTCTCAAACCCATTCTGTTCTTTCTGTCTGCCTGTCCAATGTAATTGTCTGATTCTTTGTCTGCTGCAGATTGTTTTAATATTGTATTTTTGAATTGAATAAATGAATCATCAATTGAACAATGAATATTGTGCCTTTAACACACTACAAGTTAGGCATTAATCTATTGTGAATGCCTATATACCTATAGGCATTCACGAGATTGTTTGTGCTAACCTCTAGATGTGTGTAGATAAATTACTAGTTGAAGATTTATACATTGTACCCAAATATAATTTGATATTATTGGTTTCCATTAATTGTTGTGCCTTTTTATTTGCTGAAAAAATTGGAATTGACCCTAAATGAAAACAATTTTGAATATGCAGCTATATTTTAGCTTGCGCACTAAGTTGTCCCGTAAGAAACCTGTCTAATTATATAGAAATTAATTCATTTGCTTCATGATATTAGATAAAAAGATATGAAGAGAGTATTTTTTAATTTCATGGATGGTTGAAAGAAAGAAAAAAAACCTTATCACATTTATGTATGAATCTGCTTTGCATAGATTAAGTTTTTTAATTTCATACCCCAATGAAATTAAAAAATACTATCGCTATCTATGTTTCTAGTACAGTATTGCACTTGATTCAGACAGGTTCATTGCAGACTATTATAATATAAAAGTGTTTTATTTACTACAGTAGTCTTGTGTGGGATGAAGTCTTCACAAAGAAACCTATAAATATTTTGAGAATATTTCATGAGTTACTCATGAAGTATGTTCCAACATTTTACAGGGACAGTACCTGATGAAATTTCATCAACAATTTCACACAAATGTATGAAATGCAAGCAATCATCTACCAAGTCATTCAAACATTGAAATTATTTTGGCAATTCAGGCAAATTAGGACAATCTTTGAACCTTATAAAATAAATTTTTAAAAAAGATTGAATCAAGTAGAGGTAAAATAATGTTGCGTTAAAAAAAAATAACTAGGCCGTGGTCATAGCGCAGTCATAGCGCAGTGTTAGCCCATCAGACTATCTTTCAAAAAGTGCTGGATTCGATTCCCAATGGCAGTGCTCATCCTTTCCAACTATTTGTCATCCACCAACGGGTTGATAATCGTAGACCTATGTGGGATAGCAGCTGGAGGCTATTAAAGGACTGTTAGTACTGGTGTGAAATTGCCAGGAATCCATTATTAAGTGCTCCAGCTTCTGTGATATAACTGAAAGATTGATAAAAGCAGTGCAAAACCCCATTGAAACAAAGAAATAAAATATTATTACCAAGAAATGAATGATAATCTTTCTAGATTTAGAAAATTTACCTACAATATGACAATGTTTATTACTTCCCAGATGGTCCCTTTTTGCCTGACAGCCAACATTTGTTCAAGCAGGGCTCGTGTTTGACCCTTTAGCCAGGGTTTTGACTCCCAAAAATCACAATTTGATCCTCAAAAATTTCCTGCAGGGGGACATTTTGACCCACTGAATGCTCAGTGTTGCAACCTAGGCAATATAAAAGATTAGAGTAAAACTTGCGCTAAGTGACCATTGAGGGGACCATTAAAAAGCAGTCGCTTATGGAAATGGTCGCTTAATACAATTATAAATGTTAAAAAGACGTGATTTTTGATAGAATACAAAGACTGCAACATAATTCTGACTGAATCTTAGGATGTTCTAACCCAATGAGACGATTCTAATGGATTCTAACGTCATAAGATTAAACAAAAATAATTTTTGTTTAAGAATGTCCACTTTTGCGGAAATTTCACTTACGGCGAAGGGACTTTTTACAATGGTCGCTTAATAAAAGTGGTCGCTTAATAGACGGGGTCACTAGAGCAAGATTGACTGTACATAAATCAATTATTTTCTTCATACTGTTACAAAAGATCTAAATAAATGAAAAAACATAAACAATAAAGTGTGTCTACACTTTATTGTTTATGTTGTTTCAGTTATACATGTATAGATTACTTTAAAAGACTGATAAGTTTGCATGATTTGCTCATTTTTGACCCCTTCAAAAGCTGTTTTGACTTCTAGAATTTATGGTCAAGGGGTCAGTGACTCCAAAATTTGAAAAGCTAGCACAAGCCTTATGTTAGATATCTTAATCAAGGTCATTGTTCCTTGGAGTTATTGGATAGTTCCTTGCATGAATTGTCACAAATATACAGTATATCATATTGTTGTTATATTTGATTCAGAGTTGTAGTAAAAATATAGTTGATTAAGATCTGAACTTTGAAATTCTATTAGAATGTATATTTTTCCAAGTAAATATTGTAAATCTTTATTGCCTTGTGATATCTACTCTGAACCTGTGTCATACTGAACCAATAATATTCCTGCCTTGGCAGGAGGTAAAGACATTGATCAGCCTGCAAAAATGTGCAGTCTGACCTTAGTCTATACCACCTTTTTTCAGTTCAGCTGTTTTTGAAGAAAACCAGGTGTTTTATGATGACCTTGGCATTGGTGTGGGTGTGACAAACTTAAATCTTGGTCATTACTTTTGAACGGTAATTGATAAAGCCTTCTTATTTCACATGATGATTGCTTGGAACAAGACTTTTCTGTTGTTACCAAGTTCAAGGTCATCAGTTAAGGTCACGTCACCTTTGAAGGTCAAATTTGCTAAAAAAAATAAAACTTTAACATTGGCCATAACATTTGAATGGTTTGTGAAAGGGCCTTCATATTTCACATGATGATTGCCTTGGACTAGACCGTTCTGTTGGTACCAAGTTCAAGGTCATCAGTCAAGTTCATTTTTCAAGGTAAAAAAATGTAAAATTTTAACATTTGCCTTAACTTTTAAATGGTCTGTGATAGGCGCTTCATATTTCAAACCAGGTTTTAAATGAAGCAATCAAAACCTAAGGTATTATGATCACATTTGTCTTCTTGGCATGATAAACTTTAACTTAAGTCATATCTCTCTTATTATTGAAGATATCTGCATGAAACTTGACATGTGTGTTCACCTTCACAAGAGCTATCTAAACTATTAAGGGGGGGATGGTAAGTGTGGGAACATTTTTCTAAGAGTATTGCCCCTCTTTCTTTGCTCAATTTTTTGCATTAACCAGCACCTGCAGCCGAGAGTTGCACCCATAGGCAGTGCTCTTGTTTGTTTTTAAGCCAGGTGAGTTTGAAAATATCCTCTTTCAGCACTTTTATTCTATTGCTATGTTGACAAGATTTGTTTGTGCACCCACTTTGAAAGATCAGGGGCATATTATTTTACTATTGTCTACCTGTCTGTCTGTCAATACATCTGTCTGTCTGTCTACAAAACCTAACCAAAAAACTTAACATTCCCAATTACTTCAAGGCTGTTCAAGGTACAATGCTCATATTGGTATGATGAAAGATCTTGATAGTGATACCGTGTGAGAAGCTCAAGGTCATATGTCAAGTTTATAGTTTTAAAAAACTGCCTTTTTGTGATCATTCATGTTTCACAAAAACGTCATGTTTCATCATAACAACGGCTAATATGTTGACAGTGTTTGACACTACAGCTAGCCTAGGTTACCTAGTGCAATACAAATACGAAGGGTCAGCGCAGTACCATTGTAAGTGCCAATAAATATATAGGCACTTACAATAGTGTTGCATTGACTGCTCGAATAGTTCTAGCGATTTTATCAACAGGTTTAGTTACACGTGTGTCTAGACAATGGTAACGCCATTTGTATGTTTGGTAATAAAAATGCCTCATTAGAAGAGGATGTAATTATATTACTGGTGTGCGAAATACCAGAAATTCATTGTTAGGTGCCCCTGTCATCGATATATTACTGAAAGATTGTAAATGTGGCGTCAAACTCGATTCAAATAACCAAACCTTTATTCTTATTCGAGAGAGGTCATAGAGATTGTCGAATCTCATCAAAATCCAAAGTCCCTACGAATTCAGTACGCCATACATCCCTACGTAGAGGCGTGGTGGTAGGCAAAATGGTTGTTGGGCGACGACGGGGTAAAATTGCTTCTTTTAGAATATATTTTAAGTCATAGTGACATCCCGATAACAGGTGACGCTTATCATTCAGATTCACGACTGCTTATTATAGGGATGAGTGTCTTTTTCACTGCGTTTATTGGGGTATAAAGTGCAATTGCCTTAGCACTTGGCAAATAACGCCCGTAGGGCGTTATGATTAAGCCCATCAATATTGGCATAGCAGGGTATGGCTTATTTTGAACCCGAAATCTAAAAACTACCTTTCCTGGTGAACAATGGCCCGCCGATTTCAATGAAACATGAGAGTTTTGGTGGAATGTGGGCCATACCCAGTTAAATATTATAAAATAGGTCTTAAGAGATTTTAGAGAGTGTTATTTTCATTCAAAGAAAGCTTCATTTAAGTCTAAAGATGTTAAAGCCAGTGGAGCGATACAGGCCCTCTTAGGCCTCTTGTTTAAGAGGCGATGAATCAAATATAATTGTAGTGAGAAGCATGCCACTATTTAGGTGAGTCATTGTGATCAATCAGCGTCCGTCCGTCTGTCCGTCCGTCAACAATTTCTTTAAACATCTTACTCTCCTAAAACACTAGGCCAATCAAGCTGAAACTTGGCAGGGATGTTCCTTAGGTGAAGCTTGTCAAAAGTTGTTAAAAGAATTTATTTCGTCAATAACTCTTGTTTCCATGGTAACGGAAAGGCTGAAAATGGCTTAAAATATAGAACACATTCTTCTTCTCCAAAACCACTAGGCTAATCAAGCTGAAACTTTGCAGAGATGATCCTTTGGTGAAGCTTTTCAAACGTTGTTAAAAGACTTCGATTTCATCAAAAACTCTTGTTTTCATGGTAACGAAAAGTCTGAAAAATGGCCTAAATAGCCTAATATCCTAAAAAAAAAAACTTCTCCTCCTAAACCACTCAGTCAATCAAGCCGAAACTTGATAGGGATGTTGCTTTGGTGAAGCTCTCCAAAAGGGGTTAAAAGAATTACAATTCATCAAAAGCTCTTGTTTCCATGGTAACGGAAAGGCTGAAAATGGTCTAAATTGCCAAAAATCTTAGAACATATTCTTCTCCTCCTAAACCATTAGGCCAATCAATTTGAAACTTAGTAGGGGTGTTCTAAAGGTGTAGGTCTACTTAAGTTGTTAAAAGAATGTAATGTTTAGAGAGAAGTTGAAACTTAACAAAAATTAAAAAAAAAAATCAAATTGCATCAGGACGAAATTTAAGTCTGTTTCTTTCAATACCACCCTGAATGTACATCAAACAATCTCCAGGCTGTCTACCAGGTATTCTAAAAAATATAGGAGTTTTAATAGGAATATTTTTTTTAAAAAAATAGGAGTTTTTAGCACATTTAGAGTAAAAATATAGGAGTTTTTCCAGTGAAAATTGTTTATCCTACGCTCTTATACTAACAATCCTTACCTCCACTCTTGCTTTTTCTATGTTAATTAATGTCTAGATAAAGTCACCTTTCAGTTCCATAGCATCACAGTCCAGACAGGAGGCTGCTGTAGAGCATCATCATGATCATCATCATCTGAATTGGCACCCTAAAGGCTGGTGTCCTATTCATCTGCCTTGTAGGTGACCAAACAGGTGACGAGGAACAGATGAAGTGCACCAAAGCATTATACAGGATGGTGATGCTATGGAAGACATAGAGATTCTCTTACCTGAAGAATATAAGAGCAGAGAGCAGTACCAAAGCAATACATGTATTTGCTATCTGATCATATATCGGCAATACATTTTCCTAACAAGAGGGCCTTTGGCCCTGGTCCACTTACCTGAGTCAAAGCACCTAAGGGTAACTTGCATTTCTTTTGAAAAATTGAACTGTAACAAATTTATGTGTAAAGGAAAATAATCTTATGGTCAGACCAGTAAGATTCCAGAGTCTCAGTTTTACTATTGCTGTTTGAAAATACAAGATCCAAAATGGAACTGTTATCAGTCTGGGTTTTTTTGCATGATCATTTTACAAGAGAGTATCTTGGATAACTTAATAATGTGCACCTGGTGGCCCAACAGTTATAATTTTAGCTCTCATAATTAAGGTCTATGAATTGATCATCCAAGGCAAATTCCAAAGCTGTAGGGCTGCTCGTTCATCAGAAGAAGAATTTATAAGATTCTCTTAAATTTTAGCTTTGGTTGCCATAGCAACCAAAGTTTTTCATAGATTTCAATTCTTTAGGCTATCTTGGAGGGGACCACCTATGAAACATTTCTGTAAAATTTGGAGTAAATTGGCCCAGTAGTTTAGGACAAGATGTCATTTAAAGAAATTGTTGATGGACGGAGACGACAACCAAAGGACGGAAGCTGGACTTTGTGCTCAGGTGAGCTTAAAAAAAAGTTTAAATGTTAAATTGACCTGAAGTACTACCCTCTCCCCCCTGTTGCTCCGCACCTTGTGGCCCAACAATCATAATAGCTTTTTAAATTAAGTTCTATGAGCTGATTATTCTATATCAAATGAAAAAGCTGTAGGAATTCTGGTTCAGTAGAATTTCTAACAATTGATAAATTTACCACAAAGCACTAGCCCTCCTCTCGGGTCTCTGCCCCTGGTGACAAAACAATCATGTCTATATCTTTTTTGATTAAAGTATATGAGCTGATGACTCATGCCAAATTTAGAGCCTGTAAGATTCCTACTTCATCATGAGAAGAAGGTTTAAAATTTCAAAATTGACCCGAAATACATGTACTACCCTCTCCCCCAATGCTCTTTGCATGGTAGCCAAACATTCATGGTTATAGCTCTGTAAAATAGGATCTATGAGATGATCATCTGTGTCAAATATAAAGATTGTAGGGATTCTGATTCAGAAGAAGAAGAAGGTTATGGATTTAAAAAAAATTTACAAAGTACTATCCCCCCTCCCCCCTCTCCCCTCCCCGGTGGCTCCGCACCTGGTGGCCCAACAGTTATGATTTAAGCTATTCTAGCTATGGTCCATATGCTGATCATCCTTGCCATTTTTCAAGTCTGTAGGGCACATTGTTTATCAGAAGAAGAAGGTTAAATATTTAAGAATTGCTCTGAAAAGCTACCCTCCCGCCCCCTGGTGCTCTGCGACCGGTGGCCAAACATTCATGATTTTAGCTATTTCAGATAAGGTCTATGAGCTGATCATTCATGTCAAAAATATAGGCTTTAGGGATTCTGGTACATCAGAAGAAGACAGTTAAAGATTTCAAAATTTTCAACAAAGCACTACCCCCTACCCCCAGATGATCTGCACCTGGTGGCCCAACAGTTATGATTTTAGCTATTTTAATTAAGGTTTACAAGCTGATCATCCATGCCAATTTTCAAGTCTGTAGGGCTCCTGGTTCCGAAGAAGAAGGTTAAAGATTTCAAAATTTACTCAAAGTACCCCCCCCCCCTACCCCTGGTGCTCCACACCTGATGGCCAAACAGATATGATTTTAGCTATTTTCATTCAGGTCTATGATCTGATCATCTATGCATATTTTCAAGTCTGTAAGGCTCCTGGTTCCGAAGAAGAAGTAGGTTTTAGATTATAAAATTTATCCCTAAGTACCACCGCCTCCCCCTGTTGCTCCGCACCTGGTGGCCCAACAGATATGATTTTAGCTATTTTAATTCAGGTCTATGAACTGCGATCATCCATGCCTATTTTCAAGTCTGTAGGGCTCCTGGTTCCGAGGAAAAAGATGGTTACAAAATTTACCCAAAGTTCTACCCCCTCCCCCCTGGTGCTCCGCACCTGGTGGCCCAACAGATATGATTTTAGCTATTTTAAGTACAGGTCTATGATCTGATCTGATCATCTATGCATATTTTTTCAAGTCTGTTAGGCTCCTGGTTCAGAAGATGAAGTAGGTTTAAGATTATAAAATTTTTCCCTAAGTACCACCGCCTCCCCCCTGTTGCTCCGCACCTGGTGGCCCAACAGATATGACTGATCATCCATACCAAATTTTAAGTCTCTAGGACTCCTGGTTGGGGAGGAAAATTTTTAATATTTCTTAAAATTTCACCTTTGGTTGCCATAGCAACCAGGGTTTTTCATGGATTTCAATTCTTTTAGCTATTTTTGAAGGGGACAACCCAAGCAACATTTCTGTAAAATTTTGGTGTTAATTGGCCCTGTAGTTTAGGAGGAGATATCGTTTAAAGAAATTGTTGACGGACGCGGGACGACGGACCACGACCGAACGAAAGGGATCACAATAGCTCACATGAGCACTTCGTGCTCAGGTGAGCTAAAAATATAGGAAATATTTTCAAAATATAGGAGTTTTATAGGAATATAGGAGGTGCTTAAAAATATAGGATTTGGACCCAAAATATAGGAGTTTAATAGGAATATAGGAATCGGTAGACAGCCTGAATCTCTAATATTTATAACATGGTTGACAAATTATTAGTTGACTTACTCAGATGAGCGATATTGGACCATTACGGTCCTCTTGTTCGGTTTAGATTTTTCACTACCAATAATGTCCAGGTTCCTGCATCCGAGCGTATCACCCGTTTGGGGTGTTGTTGTATAATATTAATTCAGTCATTACCGTGCAAAATATGGGAAAATTTGCCATGTTTTAAAATTGGTAATGCGTTATCGACACTTCTGGACGTAACTCGAAAACTATTTTATGTAATAATTGTGAAAAAAGGTCTAAGAAAGCTATCTTATCTATTAGTAACTTCATTATATCTGACATATGATTAGCACTATTTTTCACAGAATTTGCTGCATACAAATTGAAGCATGTTGATGTAGAATTTTCCAAACGTTTATGTTTTTGTTTTTGTTTTTTTTTTTTCATAAAAAGTTTAGCAAAATAGACCCAAGATTAGTATTTCAAACTAACCTCATTTGTCGGATTGAATTTGATCGATTTTATACAGAAATTATCATTTTGACATTTAGTTTCATCAGTAACATCGTGAAAATGACAATTATTCTCAATCGATCGCACAGCGCTCCGTTCATTTTTTGAAGAAAAAAATCTCTCAAACTATTCAAAAATTCGCCCCAAAAATAGTTCTAAAACACTTTGAATCCGTTCTAAACAATCGACATTTCATTTAAAGCGATAAAATCTTTCCACGATACCATTGGCTGGTTTGGGTTTTAAAGGGTTTGATTGGTCTATGAAGGTACACAAAAGGACATAGATTATAATAAAGGGAGGTAAAAAGACACGTTCAATTTGGCGAAATAAGCGATATCATATTACTCCGCATAAATTTCATTCAAAACTCGTTCCTCTCATGCATTCAATTCGACTTCTTAATAATTCCAAAACCATTCATCTTGTCAAATTAAAAAAAAAAGATAAAATTTTAAAAATGTACATTCTTCTCTTTTTGACCATCGATCACGTATTCATGTTTCTAACGATAAATTCTCTTTGATGAAGCACAAACCAAAAGCTGTTCTTACTAAAACTTGAAACCTACTCCTAAGTCTGCCATAGCAACTACAGAAAAAGGAAAATCCTTAAGATTCTTCACTGAAACCAGAAGACAGACAGAACTTTTATTGGTATATAGCATCACGCAGATAATATCTAGTTTATTCATGTCATGCCCAGGGGGTCATTTTTGAGCATCGCCCAGCCGCGTTCTATTTTAAACGGAAATAAAGAAGAACGTCTTGAAAAATCTCCTATGATACGAGAACCCAGACAAATTAGCAATTAAGCAACAAGGCAACTTGAAATACTTATACGAATGAATTTATTCTGGTACAACTCAGTCAAGAAACAGGTTTAACATATATCAGAACTCAATGATAGTCAAACATCAATTTATACTAGAACATTTTCAGCCTAAGTGTAAATTCATCTGAACTAGAATAAAACAATGAACCAGCAAAGCTCTTTAACAACATGCAAACCCAAATATAATGAAATGAAATATAAACAAATGAGAATTCAGAGCTATGCCAGTTAATTGTTCATCCGCTCATCTGAGATTAATATAAATTTCAAAAAGAGCCTGAATACAAGCACAATCATCACTTCCTATCCGGTGATGTAAGCCAAACCCAAATTTTCCAATAAGAAAATTTAAGATATATACTTAAATTCAAAAGAAAAGAAGTTTAGAAACAAAATAATTTAGGGAAAGGGAGGGTGGGAAAAATGAAATACAGCATATAACCAAATGACTGAGTAACTAAAACTGTGCACAAACCCGCGAAATCCGCACGTTTTAAATGTGCACACAAATTTTCAACCAATCAGGAGCTTGTTATGCAAATGCTAATTAACTAGTTTTACGAGTGATCGCAAAACTATGCAAATTAGCAATTAAGCAACAAGGCAACTTGAAATACTTATACGAATGAATTTATTCTGGTACAACTCAGTCAAGAAACAGGTTTAACATATATCAGAACTCAATGATAGTCAAACATCAATTTATACTAGAACATTTTCAGCCTAAGTGTAAATTCATCTGAACTAGAATAAAACAATGAACCAGCAAAGCTCTTTAACAACATGCAAACCCAAATATAATGAAATAAAATATAAACAAATGAGAATTCAGAGCTATGCCAGTTAATTGTTCATCCGCCAAACACCGCCCTCAACATCCCCCAAAAGAAGCAAGCAAAAGCATAAAATACAAAAAATAGAAAATGATATCCTGACCCCCCCCCTACCCAGTTCGAGAGTAGTATACGGTACTACTACCACAAGAACTAACCTCCGAAGCAGTCAAATACCCACTTCAAGGAGGGCCCCTGGAATTTCCCCATATATCAACCAACCCAATTCAAGGAAAATATAAGATACTATTATCACATGAATTCACCTCTAACAGAGTAAGATACCCCTGTTAAAGAGAACCCCAACCCATTATTACACCCAGTATCATAAAATACAAAAATTAATCAATTTTTAAGTTGGAATGCGGAGCAATTCCAACTTAGATTTAACAAAACCGCAAAATGAACACAAGATAATTTCATTTCGGATTTTTTGATCACACATATCACGTGAACAGGATGTGAATACACTTCGGCCTATTTTGTATATCTCAACTTGAAATAGACATACATTTTATTTCATCAAGAAGTAATAATGTTGTACAATTACACAACTATCACTTCATGTAAATTATTAACACGCTAATTTATGTTTTAAACGATATCTATTGAAAGTCGCGTACGAATTTACTAGTATCACATGTTTGCATTACTATATTTGGAAATCATGTGATAAGTCAAGTCCAATAAAGTCAGTCAGCATTTGACAAAAGCACTACCCAATCACGTGATCTGCTTATTTGGTAATGACGCGACCTGTTTTTCGTAGAATTGTGGCATAGGCACAAGCCAATCACGTGATCTGCTTATTTGGTTATGTCGCGACCTGTTTTTCGTAGAATTTTGTCATAGCTTCTTTTAGATGCCTAGTTTCTCTTTCTGAACGACCTTATTACACACCTCAACCCAATAGTTCAGATTAGAAACGCGCGACATGTACAGATTATTTATCTGTATTAAAAACCCGATCCAGTAAATACTCTCGTTTTGTTACTACCTATAAAAACAGAACCTCATTCCCAAATCGCGTGACAATTCCACTTAGTGGTGGACGTAGCAAGGATCGATTAATGTATAGATCCACAACTTTAAGTGCGTGATCAAAGGTAAATTTTGTCTAAATACCTTTACAGACAAAATTTACCTTTGATCACTCACTCTTGATTGCGGGTCTATAGGCAAACATTTATCTTCTCTTTCTGCATTTGTCCATTTTCTTTAAACTTGCTTTCACCTAAATTCATTTTTTGCAAACATACGCACAATCCTTTAAACATCATTGAAGATTATCACAAGTTAACTACAGCCTTTATTTTTATCAAAAATTTGAACGAGTTTACCAACCCCGAGTGTTTTGCATTCATGGGCCACTTTCAAGAAAGGTACTTCGTCCGAAATTTGATCGTATCACAATCGTACGATAAAAATTGGCCTTTAAGAAACATTTTTGGCTTTCAAGAAACATTTCGTATCGTGTAATTTACAATCAAATTTGCGACACCTTAAGGCTAGTTGTAAATTTTGCGAATTTGACTGTGCAAGCACAATATTTTATCGAATTTCGTTTTTATATGCCGCTGGAGGCGGTCGAATATTGATGTGTTCATCTCTGTCTGTCCGTCCGTCCGCCCATCCGTCCGTCTGTACGTACGTACGTACGTCCACACTTCATGTGAGCACAACTCCACCAAAGTTTCTGGTTGGATTTGGATGAAACAGAATGTTCCTAGTCAATCGACCTTGCGCATAAAGTGACGGTTTGGTGAATTTCAGCCGTGGAAAGGGGGCCTTCATGTCAAAAAAATTGTGAACGAAACTCCTCCCTCATTTATGGACCGATTTGGATGAAAATTTCACAGTATGCTCTTAGTTTATTCTTCATCTCGTTTTTATCATTATTAATTGCAGTTTAAAGAGGCTTGAAATCCCAATCCAATCAATCAATCATAACGAACAGTTTGAACTTGACAATTTAAATATGTAGTCTGCAATTGTTTTGAATTTGATTCTGTCAAAGTAAGTAGTGTCTACAAGTATTTTTGTGAAACAGCAGCAGAGTGGCGGCGTATATTGTGACTATTGGGACTCTTGTTACTATAGCAGAGAGTTTTCCGATTATTAAGCTTTAAACATGCCAATTTTTCAAGTAAAATATAGTGAAAAAAATATACCGGAAAGAATTGATTCACAATCCATTTTGTAGTTTGATTTAGCTCTATGATAATCGTGCGATTGTCGCAGAATATAGTGGTATTAAATTGTTATGTTTATCGTAGGAACTAACCCTTTTTTGATCATGGCTAAAAACGATTGCTTAACTTTACTTGTTTTAGGGAGGCAAAAAATAAAGATTAACTAGAAATGTTTCATTATACGTATCTAAATAAAAAAAGTTGTCTCGGTAAAGACTCCGTTGTTCCATTCTTCAGGCGAAACTTATTTGAAAATTCGTGTATTTTCGGTCAACACAATATCATTTACAATCATCTAAAAAGCTGCAAAATTGCAAACAATAAAAATGGGAGTATTTCCTGTTAGGTAAACGCAAAGTGTGAACCTTTTTTTCAAACAGTAAATAATTCTTTAATAAAAGAACAAAATTTCAATGTATAAAAGTTTTCTAGTAAGTTACACTGCTACGACAACTTACGTATGAAAGATTGATTATAAATACTTTTATCAGCAAGCGTTAGAATGGGTTAACCGAATTTTGATACAATACGTCCCATTAATACGCAAAGTTTCACAGATAAAAGTAATTACGAACCAATATTGAAAGCAAGAAAAAAGTAATAGTCATTGAGAAACAAAATTAGGGTCTCTGTTGTTGCATCTATCCTTTTGTAGAATTCAGTATGAGAATAAAAATTAACATTTTAACACAAACCACAATGATAATTGAATATAATGATAACGATAAAAAGATTAGAAGTTTTAAGACCTCGAAACATTCACCCGGAACTTGGTAACGGTACATTTGATCATGCTCATTTTACCAGGAGGTATCAGGTTCAATTAGTCTTGTAATGCTCCACACGTCCGGTGCGACAGCGCAGCGATACAAATAATGAATAATATTCATTATTTGTATCTGAACATATAAGTAGACATTCTTTTGGTCTGTATGGTGATTTTATGTTCTGTAATTTAGGGGACAGTTTACCCACTATCGTGTAAGTTTATACCAGATGATCTGCACGTGCAGATTCAAAAGATCAATTTTACGATGACCAAATTGTCTATGATTTTCAAAGATTTTTTGTGGAAGCCATTTACAACCATCCTAAATATAATGGTACGATAATCATAAGATTAATCGTACGACTTTTCTTCTTGGAAGAGGCCTCAGGTCCCACCGGAATACCTACAATACTCATGAACAATTATGCGCTTTTCTCTTCGATTCGCGCATGGTAATCATATCTTCTATATGTGCATTGATTTAAAGTAAGCACCAGTATATTTTCTCGGTTTTCTATTGCAGAATTATGTTCTCTCATTTCTTCCTTTTTATCATTTCTTTCATCAGATTCAGGTCTGTATTGCGATTCAGGGTTTTAAACACCCCTCGTTGTCCAAATACATTGATTAATATACGCCCATCAAAAGACGATACGTATTATGTGATCACCTGTGGTTTGGTCCATCTCATGAACGCATTCCAACTTATCAGTACTTTCAGTACTTTGATTTAACAAATGAGCAACAGTATTTATAAAAAATAATCTCAACCTTCTAGTTCCTTCTAAATTCAAATGAAGGCCTCCATCTCTAACGGCAAACATTTCTCTTACAGGCCTACCAAATTTGAAAAAAGGCCTATAAGAATGAATAAATAATAAATTATTTGATTTTGCAAGCTTAGCTAACTCAGAATTCACATGTTTAACCTTTTCACCTGTAACAGAATGATCTAAAGGCCTAGGTAAAATACTGGAAATTACAATTTTTGTATTTGACATACTTCTTATCAAAGCAATTAAATTTACATAAGAACTAATGAATTCACCCACAGACAATGCATTCATGTCATTAGTGCCAACATGCAAAATAGTAAATTGATTGTTAATCAAATCAGGCATTCTTTCAATTCGCCTGGACAAACGAGCAACATTAATACCCGGAAACGGTGTTACTTTGGTGTGTCTAATGTTGTCCACATACTTAGCAATGGAGTCCGATAAAATACCAACTTTAATATCTGCAAAGATAACACGCAAAGAGCCACTGAAATGTGACAAGAAATTCAATACCTGAGCAAAAGCTAAATTTTCTTTAAAATTTGATTTAAAACTCTATATTTATCTTTCCATGATAATTCTAAATAATCTTTGTAGCAATCCGACTTCCAATCTCCTAATAATTGTATATATTCAGGTGGAATGTTTGATTGGAAAGCCAAAATAGCAAAGCTACGTCTAAACGAATGCGATGAAAATAAAGTAGGATCTAAATCTATATCTTGAATGCATTTTCTCAACTTATTTTGAAAAAGATGATATGTAATACATCTACCATCTTTAAGAACAAACAAGGCATCTGATGAATGATGAAAATTAAGAATATTTAACTTATGAAAAGCTGTTACTGGACACAATCGTTTGTCTTTTAACCGTATCAGAGGGCATAAAATTTCTCTCTCCCCGAACTGAATTGTTTTAGAATATCTAAATTTGACTAATAGAAATTTGGCATTGATTTCTATATCTGATCTTGTCAGTAACTTTCTTTCCTCAATATCCTTCTTTTTAGTTGGAACCAAATTAGATTTACGTGCAACCAAAAAGAAGGCAAAAAGAAAAAGACACCAATAAACAATATTGTCCTTATCCTCCAAGTCAAGAGAATTAAAAATTTTCAAAAGAATCTCCAGAGTCATCGGTTCAGCTTTCTTCACTGAATGAGGGTTATTTCTATTAAGACCCCTCAATGTAATTTGTAAACTAAATTCAGAAAATTGATTGGTATCAAAACCCATTAATGAATGCAATGTTTTAACACCTACTAGATAATTCCTGATACTTTGAACAGAGTTGAAAGACCTAGATAAGAACTGTGCATATATAACTTCAAAGTATTTACCGTTGCAGGTAAATAGGTAAAATCAAAAAACAAGCAAAACATTATAAAAGATTCCCACTGGATCTGTAAATTTTTATGTGTGCCTACTGCAAAGGCCGATTTTGTTGAAAGTTTCATATCTCTTGTCAAGTGATGCAGAATGGCATCTGAAAATAAATACAGTGGATCTCTAAAAGTAATGTTATAATTAATGGATTCAGCACCAATCAATTATCAAACATTGGAAATAAACTATTTATTCATTGAATTGATATTTTTCAATAAATGAACATACTAGAAATCCACTGTATTACCATGTATGAACAAATGCAAAATTTGAATCTTCAACATTTTCTTCAATAAAATCAGAATTATCTATGAAATTTGACCAAAAAATATTTTCAAAATTAGCATTTAAATGCCACCTTGAAAGGCTGTCAGCGGCCCTCTTCTGATTACTTTCTAAAAATACAGCCTTGATTTGTAAATCATGAATACAGGCAAGATAGCATACTTCTCGCAAGCAATTTTGCAAAAAAGGACACCTGGCTTTACCAGTATTGAGAACAATGCTAGCAGCCTTGTTATCACAGTAAATCTGCACCTTCTTTCCACGTAAATATTCACCCCATAAATGCAGACATACTACAATAGACAACATTTCTAAAGCACTTATGTGTAACTCCTGTTGTAAAATGAATTCAGGGAATTTGGCATGGAAATATCTTTTCCCAAATAATCCCCCACAACCTGTCAAACAACTATCTGAACTGCACAGTGAGTCTGTCTCATTCTATTGACCATGATCAATCGAGGTAACACCATTAAAAACAGGCAAAAATCTATCCCACCAGCTTAAATCCTTTCCCACTTCTTCAGGAATTAGAAATAACTCTCCAGGCAAACCGTAACATTCTCTAAGCCAATTCAAGATTCTATTGACAAAGACCCTGCTTGATTTGACACAAGCACCTACAAAATTTAACTTTCCTAATAATCTCTGAATATCCTTTAAAGAAGCTACTTTCTTTGTCAACCATGATTTTATTATTTTTCTAATTTCACACAACCTGTCAAGTGTAATAGACATGGTCATAGTTTTTGTGTTAAATAACACTCCAAGGAAAATCATAACCTCCGAGGGTTCACAAGCTTTGTCAAAGGCTTCTTCCAAACCACTTTTAATAAAAACTTGTATCATTGTATTGAAAGCAAAAAAGGCTTTTTCTTTGGATTCTACGCCTCCAAAATCATCTAAGTAATTTAAGACTGCCAAACCAATATTCAACATCATAAAAGAAAAAGCATTCGTAACTCTTTGACAAATATGTGCCGAGCTTCTCAGCCCCATGGGGAGCACGCAATCTGCAAAAATATGTTCCTTCCATTTGTATGCCACTACACTGTAACTAGATGGACAAATACTGATTTGACGATAAGCCCGTCTTAAGTCTAACTTGAACATGAGGCTCCAAGGCCCCTTATTCAAAATAAGAGAAACAAAATCATCAACTTTAGGGAAAAACAAATCAACTCTTTCATCTAAATAAAATTCTTTAGAGACATATTTATTTACACTTTCTCCAAACTTAGGATAACTCAAATCTAATATCACCCTTCTATCATTAGAATCTGATTTGGGAACGGAATTCAGGGGAGATAATATAATATCATGTTTAAAAGGGTTATCAATAAATGGACCAATGATAGCACCATGAAGAGCCTCTTTACACAAATACTTATGAATTTGCTCTGGAAAAAACTCTGCCCCCTTGTGATTCCTTAAATTATCCCTACTATTAGCCACTCCTTTCAAAGGAAAGGAATAACCAATAGGGAACCCATATTTTAAGAATTCTAAAACCTGTAAATCAGAATAACCATGAAGCATGCGACCCATAAATTCAGTGTCAAATTTATCATTGATTGGAATGCGGACCCCTTGAAAATTGTACAGACCTGAATTGACTACTTTGTCATGAATTTCCAAGAGACTAGCAGTATTATTGGATAACAATGGCTTAATTTCAGAACAAATCTTACAAAATTCTTTTTTACATTTCTGATTAGAAGAACATTTTTGAAAAGAAATGAAACTTGGAAGAAAAATATCAGCTAAAGAGTTCTCTGTGACAAGTTTAATTGGCCTTGTATTACAATGTCATTGACTAAAGTAAGGGCACGCTGACGAGCACTCAGGGTGATTAACTTCTTTTCTGTCTTTTAGCCAACAAGACGCGCACATGCGCTTGGCAAATTTCATTTTGCCTTTGATGTTTACCAAGTGTGACTCCTTATGGGAGCACTTGTTACGCTGAAACTTAGCACAAAACCAAATCCTTTCCTCTGATTTTGTCACAGAGGCACAACCAGCTGAAAAATCTGATTTTGGTCTAAGTTTTAATCCAGCAGAAGCAAGAATGGTGTTTTCAATATACAAAAAGTCGTCACCCCACTTTCGATAACCAAGCTCAATATCCCTTAAGATCGCTGCATAAAGGGATTTTAATGTAGTAAAATCATAAGATGAATTCAAATACATGATTCTCTTTAAAAGCTCTAATCTACCTTTTCTTTCCTCAGGCAATAAATTGCTTGAAGAAATAATCTCTAATTCCCCTGCAATGAAGAGATTAAATGTCAGACTCTCAAATTCTACAGATTTGCTAACATAATCAAACCGTAGAAATGCATGAGGATATCTCTGGGGGTTCACCACATTATCAGAAGACTTAGAACTAATGCCTGACTTCAGAGTACATTTTCTATCTACTGGGATATTACAAGCTCCCTCGTTATCACTAAACTCTTGTTCCTCTTCTTCATCCCATAAACCCAATCTGGCTAAATGTTTTCTGGCAGTAGACTGCAAATCTTTATCACAACGTAAAGATTTCAAAGAAAAATCCATACCTTTATTCTCTGAATGTTCTTGTTGCTTTTCCTGCACACACGGTACCGTACCTGCACCACTCAGTTCCTTCTCTGTCTGCGCAATTTCGTCCCTTAAACGTTTTAGTTCTTTCTCTTGGTTCAATCTCTGTAAAGTTCTCTGAAGACGAGACTTTTCTGCCTCGTATAAGTCATCCCTTTCCAAAGAACGTGATTTTTGTTCGGCTGCGACGCTGTCAACACCAAATCCGAAAGCACGACCCGTAATGGCTGATTCCCAGGAAACTGTATCTGGTACCCGCGCCGGCGTAGACAGCGAGGGGCTCACTACGGGGCTTTGAACCAACGAATCTGAAAAACCCTGGTCATTCAATTTCTTATAATTTCGGGTTTTTACCTTTCTTCTACCCATCGTAATGAAATCGTCTCAACTCGCAACAAAAGGAAAAATAGGTTAAATAGTCTGACCTATGTATCCGCATACAAACCCTTAAAAGGGCCTCAAAATAGTCCCGTGAAATACACAAGAAAAGTAATCCTTCCTTTCAGCTCACATTGACGAGAAACTCGACTATGACTTGACTGCAAACTATTCGAAGTGTGAATATAAGGTACAGCGAAACCTCAACTCATCAAAAAATGAAATACAGCATATAACCAAATGACTGAGTAACTAAAACTGTGCACAAACCCGCGAAATCCGCACGTCTTAAATGTGCACACAAATTTTCAACCAATCAGGAGCTTGTTATGCAAATGCTAATTAACTAGTTTTACGAGTCATCGCAAAACTATGCAATTTAATATCTAGTGTGTAGCACAATCTAGTGGACATCTATCCAGTTTACAAATGTCCTACCCCTTGAAATTATATTTTGGCTCCACCCTGTTGAGTCCAATTTACGTAAAAAATAGAAGAGAAATCTTCAAAAATCATCTTCTCTAAAACTAGAAGACAAACAGCTTTAATCATTCTTTAGTCTTGGCATGGGAGATTGCGGGATTGTCCCTCTTTTTTCAGATCTCCCATATTTCAAAACTCGGTAGGGGGAATTTTTACAATAAAAAAGCGCATAAGATTCCAAATCTGCATTATTTTGTTGAATTTGCTCTGAAGGTAGTGGACCCATTTTGGTTCCACAAATTGTCGGAAGTAATGGACTTTAACAGTGTTAACCTAAGTTTCCTATTGATTTCCATAAGGAAACCTCGGTCAACACTGTGAATGTGAAAGTTCATGAAGTCCAAAATGTTGCGGAACTATTACGGGTCCACCACCTTCAATCCTCCTCAGTTTTGAAATCTTAGAATAGCCGCTGTTTAATATTCGTTATCTTGTTGATTTCTACCAAAGTTGTTGATGGCATACCTCATACCCTTGAGATTGATGTTGGACTTCACCCGGACGCGTCCCATTTTAGAAGGAAAGGGGAAGGGAAATCTTTCAAGATGTAAGAAGACTGACAACTTTGATATTGGCAGTATAACATCATATTGTGGAACTCTACCAAGTGTGTCATACTTGTATTATACTTCTGTCGTCAAATTTGGGTTCCCTCTGAGTGGGCATTCCATTATATTTTACAGAGTTCCTTGCTGGTCCATTTTTGTGCGACGGGTCATATATGCATCACATCGCATAATCTGTGTAGTCAAAAATGTTTTGTTTCTATACCGAGGACAAACTAGTTCTCTGACGTTGCTTGAATTAAGGTAGTGGACCCGTAATAGTTCCGCAACATTTCGGAAATAATAAACTTTAACATTGTTTACCGAGGTTTCCTAATGATTTTCATTTGTAAACCTCGGTTAACATTGTTAAGGTCCATGACTCCAAAAATGTTGCGGAAATATAATGGTCCTACTACCTTAAAACAACATCTATATAATTTTCCCTCGCTATACAAGCTAACAACGTGGGAATTATATACTGGGACGAAAAAGAAACGCTGGGTAACCTATAATAATTATTTTAAGGATAAATTGGACGATGACCCTTCTTTTTTTGCGAAACACTGTCGGATGTATCAGTATCTTGCGTGTCTTCCATGCGCAGCTGTGGCAGCCCTTATTCGTCTATGTTGCATATTTTATGTATCCCGGTGTTTCTTTTTCGTCCCAGTATATATAGAATCAAATTTTGGAAAATATACATTTAAGAGGACATGGTAATGATTGTGTATAGGGTCAAGACTTGAAGGGTAATAAGAGAATAAAATAACAAAAACATAACAAATTCTCATAATATTAAAAACATTTACAATTTCAAAATAATACCAATTAAAACATTGATAGGTTTATTTACAATGAACGCTCTTTGAGAAAAATAGTATACATGTATTTTCCTAAAATACATTAAAAACTGTGCTTTTCCTATAATATTTATTTACAGTAAAACATCAAAGTGATTGAGGGTTAAACGATTAGCCTTTGTGTGTCATTTCCAATAATTTCAAATGTGAGCAAAGCAAAGCCTCTGGCCAGCCTGCGCAGCCGCGTAGTCTGGTCAGAGTCTTCACTTTGCACTATATAGATAGATAAGGTTTGAATTCCTCTTCTAGTGGTCAGCAAATATTCTTATTGCATTATGTTGTTATTTATGCTTCTCGACGTTTTAACATTGCGCATGTCGATGGCTCAGCGCGAAACAGCTGTAACTCCCTATATGTTTATAGGGAGTTACAACTGTTTCGCGCTTAGCCATCGATGTGTTAAATGGATGGAAATGTCAAACACAGTCTCTGGCACTGTATACGGTAGAGGGAAGTTCATTTTATTGCAAATTTTACGGCAGAGTCAACTCGTTGTCTTCATTTTTTTCCTATTTAGATCGGACAAAATAGATTACTGTCTTTATTAAGTTTAAAACGAACATCTCTTAAAGTCTGTTTGTTCCTTGTAGTCGCAGTACTCCATTGGTATAAACCATTTACACAGACAACATTTCGTCATCAGTCCAAAACGTCCAAAAACTTTCATCTCAAGATTCGATTTCTCTAAGAACTCTTCTGGTACCCCTTTAAACGAGAATGTCGTGGACCTGAATCGTTTATCTGTCTTGGAGTCCATTAAAGTCACTTTTCGTTTCCAGTCCTCTAGCTTCACTTGCATCTTCAGATTGCAGAAGCTTCTTTTTTTCATCACGTTAGGAGGATGCCCAGTCTGTCGTATAACAATGTCCAGCTGGCTCAGATCGGGATCGAACTTGTAGGAACAGCTGATCCAATAGAACGTCTGTCTGGTGAAGTCTTTTGGTCTTACCAGACCGGCGTGCTTCGTCTCTATAGACTTACCCGTGCAGTCGGAGAATGCCTGAGAGCCGATGTTGCTATGCTCCCATTGCAAATCTGGATTTTCTGCTAAAATGTTGTCACGATTGTTGTCTACATCTATCCACGAATTCGATGCATCGTTATCTTCTCGATACGGTGGCTCGAAAACGTCCTCGTCTAATTCTGAACCTTGGAAAGTTTCTTGTGAATCAACAAAAACATCGTCAGACAAAGTCATTTTCTGCAATCTTTCTAGCGTTTCAGCCATGATCGCCAAGAAAAGCTGATAATTGATGTCTTCAAGAAAGTCGTTTGGTGTCTGTGAAGTGAGAGCGGCGAGCCTCATTTTATAGTTGGTGCTTTCTTGGCGCTCCTCAGATTGTCGCAAGACGTTACCATGGTCACCTGACAAACCCTGGCTGTCACTAAACATCTTGATTTTGAAGAGCTGAATTTTGAAAGATGCTAATTGCATTGAATAAAATTCGCTATGAATAATTAGGGATAAACATTTTCAAATTATATGAAAATAATGTTCTGTAAGCAAAATGCACTTTCTTTATTCCACCCAACCCCCCTTCCCAGCCCCCACCCCATCCCATTTGAAATCATTTTCGCTATCATTAGCGCTATTGATTACTTTTAGTATGGTTGTCGCTTTGAGCGCTTCGAGCTCTTCCGAAATTCTTTACAAAGTTGACGGAAATATACCGAATGAAATCAACACCATACTTTATATGAGATTCTATGAAAACCGGCGTTTAAATAGGCCTACGATATGACAATGTTTTACAAATGCATACAGGCAGTCAGCTCAAATGGTGTTGAGATTCGCCCTGTTTACAACTTCTTCTCTTGTGAAGGCTTATATCATTCGGAACATCACTCGGCCATTTCCGTAAACTGCAACAGACCTCGTTTGTATGTAAGGCGGAGGGGTATGTAACAAAATTTTGCATTTTGTTTGGCGGAAACAGTGTAAGTAAAACTGGCGCGGAAACAGCCAGCGCTTTCTTTAGATTTTACAGTAAATAACGGCTTAAAAATCTTAATTTTTGAGAATGACGAATCATTCTCAAAAAATTAAGATTTTTTCAGCCGTTATTTCAGAATCAAAGATATCTATATAAGGAAATGACGGTTTCACGTCAGTGACTGAAGAGAGTAGCGTTGGCCACGTCGAATATTTTCACTCAAAGTTTCGAGGGCAATTTTAACCGACGTCATCGAGTTTTTCCAATGTTTTCACGTTATTTTAAAAAATAGTCCGTCTATGTACATCCGAGGTTGGCCGAGTGGTGTTCCGAATGGGCTTATATAGCATTGTAGAGTTTGACAGGGAACTCTTTGCTATTTTTCAAAGAACGGTTTGAACTTACATACAATCGCTACATCTACTCAAACGTTGGCTTGATTACTTTGATGGTCCAGTCACGACTAGTCAAATGGTACATCATCCTTTGTTGTTCGATTGTTGTGATAATAGGTAAACAACAAGAATACATCTGAATGCAGTTTCAGAAGATTTATTCATCTACTTTGGGATGCATAAAAACATACACAACAAAGGCCGTAACCGAGCCGAATTTTGTACTATCCAATTGGTTTTAAGGTAGCGGACCCATAACAGTTTTAAAATGTCTCAAAAGAAATGAACTTTAACAGTGTTAACCTAGGTTTCCTAATGATTTTCATTAGGAAACCTCGGTAAACATTGTGAAAGATCATGCGTTCCGAAATGTTGTGGCACTATTACGGGTCCACTACCTTAAAGGGGTCGTTGACGATTAGTCTTCCTGTATGGCAAGGAAAATGTTGTGACAATAGGTATTGTAAGGTTTCAAGATGTATTAAAAAAAAATAAGTACACTTTCTTTAGGAACTAAGTATACATGCGTTTAGTTGTCAGGGAGATTTTGGGTTGTTTATTTTTTGTAGAAAACACAGGAAATAGTGACAAAAAGCTCAGAACCGAGATTATAAAACTTTTATCATTCTCAGCAGCACATTTCTCAATTTGAGAATTTAAATCGATGAATGAATATAAAAGATAATTTTGATAAGTTTTTATTTATATTATTATTTAATATTATCTTTTATGTGAATATGTTTATTATTATCACAACAGAATCAAAGCCTAAAGCTTAAGTTGAAATTTGAAAAGATCCTCAGTTGAGCATGAGAAGAGTTTTATAAACTCGGGTCCTGATGTGTGTGAAAAACAATGGACAAAGGCAACCGCGAAAAAGTATGTTTTTTTTTTTTTTTTTTGCAAATTTAAACGAATATTTCTAATTGAATGACCTACAATCACTCACTAAAAGTTTATCATCTAAAGTTGTCTAACTCCGAAATCTTCGGGGTGTGCATAAAATGTTTCATAACAACGATAGTTCAATAAACTGATGTCTTACATTATAAGGAGCAAAATAGCACCTTCATCCATATACAAGAACACTATAGAAATGGCTGCATATTGTGATCGCAAACAAGGATGCGGACTCTTAAAATGCGGTTTATCTATTGGCCATTCTTGCTGAAAGGTGTTATGCCACCACCTCTTTCGTGACATAGTTTGTTGGCTTCTGTGTGAACTTAAGGTAGTGGACCCGTAATAGTTCCACAACGTTTCGGATGCAATCAACGTTAACAGTGTTAACAGAGGTTTCATAATGATTTCATTAGGAAACCTCGGTCAACATTGTGAAAGATCATGATATCCGAAATGTTCCCGAAACTATTACGGGTCCACTTCCTTAATACTTACATAAAGGATGGCCTACTCGTAGAAGATCACGGTTACGAGATTACGTAAATACAGTTTAGTCACCAAGGGTCCGTTATACATGAAACGTCTTACGAAAAAATTAATCGTAGGTCATAATCATAAATCGTACCTGGTGGTTTCATTCTTAAAATGATCGTCTTAAAAAGACGATTCCAATGAGACGATGCATGACAGAATTCCATATTTAGTTACTACTGTAGAAGCAACTTTAATTTTTCCCTTACGGAAAAAGTGATCGTAAGATGTTTAGTGAAATAGGCCCCAAAAGACGAAAATTAAGAAAGGATCGAGGATTTGGGGGGTTTACTTGTTTAAAAAAATGTTATATATCTTACTTGATGATTAAGTGTATGAAACTAGATCTAGTCTAAAATTTACTGAACACTTAGTTTTTCTCTGGAAGGGTTAAAATATCTCTTGAGCAATATCAGATATTGTTTTAACAGCAAGATCAAATATTCTCTCAAACAGAATCTTTTTCATCATTATTATTATTCAACGCGTTCATTCTTTTCCCTGAAGCATATTTTAAATTTTATACAACGAGTTTAAAGTTGTTTTTATCCACAGCAAGATCGAAGTTTTCATATGCAGTAGATTAAATAAAAAAATCCTCCCCAAAATTTTCTCTAAAATCAGAATTTTTCTTAGCAACAAGCTCAAAAATTTACCCCCACGGTAAAGTAAAAAATTTCCTTCGCAGCAAGATCAAAATTTTCTCTGGAGCAAGGTAAAAAAAAAACCCAAAAATTTCACTGGAACAAAATTTGACCAGCTCCCTAGGAAAGCCTGCCTATATGAAAATTAACTTTAGACATAAACTCGTATTCTTTATAAAAAAAAAAATAGAATCATTGTTGTTTATGTTGGGCATTTCTGATTTTAAATGTCATATCTATAACGGGATTCTCGCTTGCTAAACAATAGCTAAATTTATGTGATCCGTCACATGAAAATGGAGCCATCTTGGTAGTGCGTAAAGTATCGGCCCTAGCCAAATTGCGCAGACTACGCAGAAAGATTAGGGTAGTAACTTTTCACACTAAAATAATTTTCTGCATGTAGAATGATCAATCTACCTTTCCGTGAAAGAATATTTGAAGTGCGGCCTCTGGTTGACCTGTAATAGAATGAATCCTTTTTGCAAATATCTTTTTTAATTTTACTAATTCCCTTTTCGCGTGACGGGTCACATAAGTTACAAACACGTGGTGACTAGCAGTTAAGGTAGTGAGCCGTAATAGTTCCGCAACATTTCGGAACTCATGATCTTTCAGTGTTAACCGAGGTTTCATAATAAAATCATTAGTGAACGATAGTGAAGACTGTTAAAGTTCGTTACTTCGGAAATATTGCGGAACTATCACGGGTCCACTACCTTAAGGTGTGACAATGAAAATATGAGAAAAGGTTATACTTGACGACTGTTCGCTCTAGCAATGTAAGATTTTACAAAAATGGCTCCGACATCATTTAATAACCAGAAAAATATCGTCGAACAAGACATTTACTTTTTCCTGGCTGAGTAGACAGCAAAAAGAGTTTGGGTAGAAACAAATTTGAAATTTTCAATATAACTAATACATATATCATACAACAAAATTCGAGTGACCAGTGCAACACTATTGTAAGTGTATGTTAAGGAGTCAGCGCAACACTATTGTAAGTGCCTATGAATATATAGGCACTTACAATAGTGTTGCGCTGACCCCTCGATATTTTTACACTCTAACCCCTCGAAACGGTTACGTTCCATTTTATTTTTTCTAAGTTGAGGACGAAGGATTCAGCTTGGTAGAATTTTAGAAAATCTTCAAACTTCTTGGAAATAGATGCTTTGGGGTCAAATATTTTTGACTCAATACTGGAAAAATAACAACAACAATAAAAAGACAAAACGGGTAAAACAATTATAATTGTGATTGAATAAATAAGTTCTTTATTACGTACACAAAAATTGATAAATAGTGTGGAAAATATCGAGTGTCTGGGATAGGCTACCTTAATTAACATTATCGTCGATGTGCTAATAAAACCTCGTATCTACAGATAAAAACAAGCTGTAGTTGAAATATCGATGATAGTCGAAAAACTACAAAAAAGGAGTTTGTGTGATTTTGTTCTCGGTTTAAATTGAAAACTGTTTAACATTTTCTCTTTGACAAGTTTGCATGCAAAGCGAGGGACCATTTGTGAGTGTTCGCTAACGCCTTATACTGGTCAATACATCGAGAAATTGACAGTGAATTATGCTGAGATGAATTTTGAAATGAAATTGAATGCATGTGATGAGCGAGTTTGAACGAAAATACAGGAAGGTAAAGGTAGATTTTGCGCGGTGATCCCTGAAATCTACTTTAAACGGTTAAATTCCCGTGCTATTCTTTCAAAATAGATAAAACAAGTTTACGCAATACCTAAAAAAGATACAAATTATCCTACAAATGTTTCATATGCTTTTTAAATATACCCGATAAACCCGTGGTAATGGACTCAACGCCTACGTCAGAGCTCAGTTTTGAAAATACACCTATAATTGATATCACTAATTTCGTCCATTTCATTACCTCCCGTTATGAATTCTAATCTAATTGTGTCATCACGTATAAATAAATCAGACACCAGTCAAAATTGTCGTTGTATGGATTTAATATGTGACCCGTCACGCGAAAAGGGACTATCTGGGAATTCTGTATATAAAATATTTTTAAAAAATAATGGTTCTAGTACAGGCAAACCAGATGTCGCATTTCAAAAATCCTTTCACAGGACGGCAGATTGATCATTCTAGATTCCGAAAATTAGCAAAAAGCGAAAAAGTTCTGATCCTAGTCAGCCAGCGTAAACCGCGCAGTCTGACCAGGGTCGGCACTTTTCGCACTACCCAGATGGTCCCTTGTCGCATGACGGGCCACATTTTTATCGATATGAGCGAAGATAATGAGTGTTTTTGATAATTTCCATGCATATCGGAGTGTTTTTGAGTGATTGGAGAGAGCGTTCTAGATTCAAGAAAAGAGCGCTGAGTGAGTGATTTGGAATGGTTTTGGTCGAAGTGAGTGTCAATATCACGATATCCTTAACTATATGTAATCCAGCCCTGTGTTCAGGATATCAAAACAGTGCTAACTGTTTGCAAAAACACCTCGTTTTACACGCAAGTGGCAACGCGGGGTAGCACTGGCGAACAGTTTGTACCGTTTTGTCATCCTGAACGTAAGGTTTAATGCAAAACAGGAATAGTTGTGGAAAGCGTGTACAATAAAGTGTGTATGAAGGAGCTCGGACCACATACGGGACACCTTTAAGCGGTTGTTCTAGGGAATGGTGGCTTAGTACACGTTTTGATTACATTATGAATACACGTACTTAATTTGATTGAATAAGTACATGTATATAACTGCGATTTTCTCAATAATCACATGTTGTTAAAGCTCAGAAGAATCGTCTCTTCTAATTAGTTTTAACAGAACATCCTTTGAAATTATTTTTTTTTATATATGTGTATATGGGCCAGGGGCCCGTTTTACTAAACATCTTACGATCATTGCTTGCGTAAGTCAAAAATTAAAGTTGCTGCCACAATAGTAACTAAGAAACGAATTCTGCTAAGCATTACCTCATTGGAATCGTCTTCTAGAGACGATTCCAATGAGATATTGCAAAGCATAATCTAACAATGAATGAAACCACCAGGTACGACTTTTAATTTGGACTTACGATCATATTTTTCGTAGGTAGTTTCGTAAAACGGGCCCCTGAGGCCTAAGTACTTGAAATAAAAAATTGAATGGACAAATCTATAAATTATATGCATGATATTATAATGTAAGATATGTAGATAGCATTTGTTGAGTTCATGATGGTAAGAAACTAAAAATCATACCACATTCATGTATGAATCCGCAAAATCCGCCTTAGGTATTTGATGCGGTATGATTGATTTTTAGTTTCACGCCTTAATGAAATTAACAAATACTACCTTCATACTTAAAAACAGTCAGGTATTATACCGTTATGTCAGATTTTGCATCACTCTTTTTGACAAGTAATTCACCATTTTCTGAGGTTGAGTCTAAACTTTCACCGTCATTGTCGTCCATGATAAAATCCGTTAAACCGGAACCGGTTCTTATTTCGGTTTGCTCAACAGTCAACTTATTTATATCCGGAATCGGTTTAGCAGAGTGCGACTTTTCGGAACCTAGCACATCCGTTTCTATTGCAATATCTCTACTCAGCACACCACTGTCATTAATATAGGTTATTGGTGTATTTGTTGGAATGTCCACTTGTTCGGACATCGATGTGATGCTGCCATCCAGAGCACGTGACTCGAATCGGCCAAGTTCGGACTTATATCCGTCAAGTCGAGTACTAATGCTTACTGTAGAAAAGTTTTCCTTGCTGTTTTCTCGTATACGCCCTTCTTTCTTTTCATCTTTCATTAAAGCCTTTCCGTATATTATCCGTGCTCTTTCACTAGATCTATTATAAGAAGTGCTATTTTGTTTTGATTTGTTTGTTGAAATGAAAACCTCTCCGGGTTCAAATCTAAACACAACGTCTTGCATTTTCACCTCATTTCTTTCGATTTCTAAATTCTTTAAAGGATTTCTAGCTTGATGTGGATATTGTTTCAAGTCAAGTCTTACAGTCGGCGGCATTGTCCTTGGTGCCGGATCTTTGAGTTTATGTCCATGATAATTTTTATGTTCCATCTTTGCTTCAAGAGCTTTGTTGTGTTCAGCAAATACTTCTAGAGTGTTGAATTTCTTAAGGGGTGATTTATTGGCGAGACTTCTGATTGATGACGACGTAGAAGTTCGACTGGACAAGTTTGTCGGTGCTGTAGGAATCATTGTTATAATTGTACCCTGTATGGGGCCTCCAGCTTGATCTCTGTCGTACAAATTGTCTGTTTGTTCCGGGGTCTTTTTCTCTGTACCTTGCGATAAATTTACTGTCTTTGATAAGTTATTGTTGCCATCACAATCATCATGATCAATGACATTTTCGAATTCAGGTTCGTTCGTGAATTTTGTAATGATCCCCGTGTTTCGTTTTCTAGAGGCTGGTTCTTCAAGTGCTATATTAACAATAGTTGCCTTAGCCGTACCTTTATCTGACTCCTCGTGATCGTGATTTGACTCGGCGCTATTTGGGCGAGCCATTTGAAAACCATCGTGCTGGTCGGCAACTAGTTTCATCATATTCAAACGTTCAGTATATTCTTCGAAATAAGACATTTGCTTTCGTTCGCGTCTCGACTCCTCAAGTTCGACACTTTCATTAATATTTATAGTGTTGAGAGCACGATCTGTAGGTATTGTAATATATTCTGTTTTATTTCTCGCCATTGTCGTCGCCGTTTTTGCTTTTGTCAGCGCCAGTGTCGTTAATGACCGATGGTGCAAACTTAATCGCGGTGTGTATTCGATCTCGTCATGAATACGATCGATTTTATCCAACTCATCAAGGTCACGCATTTTGAGTTTATGCATTGACTTTTGTTGTAACTTGTATTTGTTCATTTTATCTCCTTTGTTATCCAGCAAATGTTTTCCAAAAGAATCTACGCGTAGTTCCAGAAAGGTGTTAGGCACTTTACGCACCTTCGAGCCCACATATACATGCACGTTGTCATTAGGAAATCCATTCCGTTTGTTCCTCTTCGCTTGGTAATTCTGAAGCCTCTCTTTAATACTCTCCTCCATCAAAGCTCGTTGAGCTTTATCAAACACTTCATTTGGCATTTCCGAGAACCACTTGTCAAGTTTAGTATCCGAAGCCGATAACTCTTCCTTTATTTGAATCAGTCTTTTATGCTGTTTCGCGTGTTTAATATCTAATCCAGTTCTGTCAGCAGACCGTTTCCTTCCATCGTTGGTTAAATCCGGAAGTTCTGTAGTTTGCGCATTTGTAAGCCGTTTTTCTCCACCAGAAGTATGCACATTGCGACTGATGCTCGGTAAGTTAGAAACCCTACAGTTTTCTTTTTCCTCGGGGTCTAATTTACGTCTGGTGTCAACAACGCTTGTTTTATTTCTCCGTAGTGCAGTCTGGTCATTTTCCAATCTGTCCTCATTAACGTTGGTTGAACTCTGAAATGGTATTTTATTTAATCTGTCTGACCTCGCGGGATTACGCCTAAAATCATGCATACTCGATGTCCTGGATAGTTTTGGAAGCATGCCAGAGGATTGTAGAGATTTCGCCAAATCCTGTTTCAGTTTAGCCGCAAGATCTTCCGTGGATTTAGTTTTGTACGACAATATACTATACATTTCCCGAGGATTAGTTAAATCTCGGGTGTTGGAAATATTCGCCCCGTAAATCCCAGGATTGCTCTTTAACAGAAGTTGTCTGGGATCCAGCCCCTGTGTTGTCTGTTCCACGTGATCCGCCATGATGGAAGTCTCGACGCTGTTCACGAGAAGATCGAAATCAACGTTAACTGTAATGGTTCCCGGTTTTCTTGTCAGATTCGCATCACCGGTTTTCTTCATCACATCTTGGGTATTTGGCGTTAAGATCACGGCCCTGAAAGAATAAAAACATAGATGCAATAAGATTTTAGGAGTTTTATACAAAAATATCTATTGTGAAGATAAGAAAAGTCGTTCTTAGTTACCATCTCTACTGAGTTTTTTTACTTTCGCTGAAAATCCGATGAGAAATAAGCCTTTTGAAGCTCCTTATTTACCACAATTTTCATTTAGGCATATGTTACCAGAAACGCGAAAAGGGAACATCTGGGAAGTGCGAAACGTGTCGACCCTGGTCAGACTGCGCAACTGCATAGACTGGCCTGGGTCGAAACAATTCGCAAACAAAATGATTTTTTTCTGAATCTTAAATAACTATTCTACCTTTCTATGCAGTAATTCCGATATAAGCCTTCTGGTTGATCTATGCTGGATCTAATCTTCTTTTCAATTATTTATTTAACAGAGTTCCCAAATGGTCCCTTTTCACATGATTGGTCCACATTTTAATAACGAAATCCAAATTATACGGACTTGCAAGGCGACATGAAACCAAAAACTAAGCAAAGATGATTGATTTAGTTTTAAGTTTCATATCTCTTTGAAATTAACACATTTTATCTTCATACCTTATAATTTGATACCGCGATGCAAAAATGTAATGAATTATCAATTAAGAAATAGACTTATAACGGAACTTCTTAATGCGGAAGCTTACAAAACAGCTGCTCACTCAATATTGTTTTCATCTGGTAATAAAACTGAATTTTCAGCCAATCAGAAGGCACAGATATTGATGGACAAAACTAAAACTAAATTATAAGCAAAACCCCCCTTCTCTGTATTCAAAGAAACAATCTAAATAGGAAAAAACTATTCGAGACTTGAGGGAGACTATTGACCCAAACAATAAGCCTCATATTAAATAAATTTTTAAGGGCCCTCTTTAGTCGGTCGCGACCCGATTATAAATCTATATGAATATGTTAATGTAGACTGTTTAATCTATTTTCAAAACATTTTAAGTCATGAATTTTGAAGTTTTAATTAAAAAGCAACAAGACACGGCCATTTTCTTTACTTAAACAAATATTGGACTGAAATATGAATTGGGAAAAATACTTTCAACACTTGGCTTGGAATTAACTATTCTAAACCCTAAAAAATGATAGTAACACAAGAAAACGCCACTAGTCGATACTCCTTTTCAGGAAATCTGCGCCTAAGAAATTAGGTCATATCGAGCTCATTTCTATCACAGGTGATTGTTTCACAAGTTTATTTTCGTCTCTAATGTTATAACATAAGGTTATGATAAGAAATATAAGGCACATCTAGGATTATTAAACAAACGCTTGATCTCCCTACCAGGCTGTCAGTTAGTGTCAAATTAAGTTAGGTACACCACACATGTTTTACTATTTCAAATTACCTCCCATATTCTCAAAAAGTGACACTGATCGGATAGTCAGAGGAATATAAGCTGAAAAGAAATTATACTTTCTCTAGTTGAATTGCTTATTTCATAATTCTTCAGAATTCAGATCAGTATCAGTAGGGCGGGAGCCAGTATACTCCCTATATCCTACAGATGAAAATTATGGGACAGAGAAAACACACACGAAAATATTACTTCGGGCTCAAAATTAGTGTTAATAATGAAGGCAATTGTTTCATAATCCAAATTCTGTCACGAAGGTTATTATATAAATCATTTAACCTATATTGCAAAATTTTGCTTTAGAAACAATTGCTTGTAGTAATTTTAAAGCAATACATGTATATCATGTGAAATCGCTTTAAGAGGCCGGAAAATCTACACTAAGTTGACTATCTGCGTGATATATTAAATGAGCATGTGCGTGAGATTTCCATCAATTTCAAATAAGCGCAAAGTAAGGACTCTGACCAGCCTGTGCATCCGCAAAGTCTGGTCAGAGTCTTCACTGTACGTTTAGTAGATAGATAAGGTCTAAAAATATCTGTAGATCATCAGGTAACTGTATATCTACGGTATGTGTCTTTCAACACTACTCAATGTTTGCACTTCACGCACATTTCAAATTGTTGGAAATGTCACGCACAGGCTCTAATGATTTCAAATGTGTTCTAATCCGACATTGGAAATCTTGAATTAAGAATGATTGCTGTTTGTCTTATGATAATTTGAGCTAGCGCCTTTCTGTACAGTTTAAATTTAGTGTATATGAAAACTTGTCCGAAATATCGCGTATAGGTGCAAGAGTTCAAGTGAGTTACCAAAGATTAATTTTATATATATATTTATAGACGAAATTGACTATTGATAATTCACTTAAACTTGTGTATCTATGGGCCAACTTATTTCTGACCCTGGGCGGGTACTGTTGCCCGCAGTATCAGAGTATCTCTCAGAAAGCGAGATACCAGCTCTAGACTGGTCCACATATCGACTATCAGAATAGCCTAGAATAGGCTATTCTGATATTCGACAGTGAGACCAGTCTACACCCGACCCGAAAGCGGGCGAGAAATAAGTTGGCCCAATACACGCTGACATTCGATCGGTCACGTTGCAATCTGCAACGTTTGTGAATACAATCCTAAATTCAGAATTTGGAATACATTAAGAACCATTTAGAACAATTATCAGTAGAATCTAGTTTATAGAGGGGTGATTTTGTGTGAGGAAAGTACGTCCCTCGTTCTGTGGAAGAAAATGTAAATCAGAAGGAAAGGTTCATGTGAGGAATTTCTAAATCTGTTTTACCAAGAGATATGAGATATTCAATAGCTTTAAAGTGATCTAAAGGGCGGATAAAAAGTTCGTGGAATTTAACTTTAACTTAATTTTTTATCGGAAATAAAAAAGATTTTGTACACGTTTTAAACCACTTAATTTTGACATAATACTGAATTTACGAGAATTTGCTATGGTCGTGATTTTTTTATCAAAATTTCATTTCGTAGCGTTAACTCCTATACTGTAACTACCCGTAAATGTTTTCCCCTTATTTGGCACATTTTTGTATAGAACTAAAACGATTATCAGAATATATTCGAATAACCAAAAGGAATATTCGAATATGAATGTTGCTATTATAGAAACTTTTGCCAAATCTTGTGGCATTAGACAAAGTGCGTTAAGGTTCATGAATGATGCTTTGATTCCCAATAGATCAACTGAAAAAATAACTGACCCTGTAAATTGTAAATGGAGATTGTCAAACTGGGTAGGCCTCAACGCCATTGTATAATGACGCATAGGGTTTGAAAACCGAGAAAAACAATTAGTAAATATCACACCACACAAAATTTCCAAACAAGCGGGCCTCACTGATTGGAATTAAATAAAGAACGAACAAAATACTGACAAGAGAGCAACAATTTGAAACCCGTCACGCAAATAAGGCCATCTGAGAATGCCGTAAAATAAAATATGACAAAAGGACTTGATCCGTCATAGTTCAAACAGAATGCGGATTTCGGAGAAAAATATTGGACCCTGGTCAGTAGCCTATTCGTAGATCGTGCAGTCTAACCAGGGTCGGGATTTTACGCTATTCCTAGATGATCCCTTTTCGAGTAACGGGTTCCAATAATGAATAACCGTTAACAGTATGTACAAACTCCGGACTGTAAATAGAACTGATAGACATTTAACCCTAGAGCATATAAGGCTCACCTTGCATCCCGGGCAATTTTTATGGGTGCAAAAATGTTCTTTAGGGTCCCTCAAATGCAGTAGCTGCATGCAACTTACGGTAGTGGACGTGTAACAGTTCTGCAACGTTTCGAAAGAACACATCTTTAAAAGGGTTAACCGAGGTTCCCTAATGATTTTCATTGGGAAACCTCGGTTAACACTGTGAAAGGTCGTGAGATCTGAAATGTTGCGGATCTACTACGGGTCTATGACCTTAATTGAAGCTGTTGTTGTCGTTATTATTTTGAGTAAGTCTTAAAAGGGGAAATGCATGAATGAATATATATTGTGCTGATACTGTAAAATTATGGTGCTTAAAAAGTGTGTATCTTAATGTGTAGTAAGTGTTTATTTCTGTCTAAAATTATCGACAATTGATCAGACTGGGAGCATGAAATGAAAAAAAAGGTTGTACACTTGTATATTCAATAATGTTCAAAAATTAATTTTAAGGACGAGTATGTTTCACCAAATATATTGTTACATTTTAATTAAATGCTGTCCTGACTTGTTGTTAATTATAACTCATTTATAAGCAATGGTTAGTTACCCGTTCCAGAGGCGATTCAGAGGGGGTTTGTAAGGTTCGAACGACCCCCCCCCCCCCCCCCCCCCCCCCCCTCTGTATCCAAATTACTTTTGTAGTGAACAAATTCAACATAAAATTCGCAGTAAGAAAAAACAAAACCCTTTTTGTGGCGTTTGAACCACAGGGACTTGGAATTCTACAAATATCTGACGCACAAAGTTCAAGCAATAAGTCCCATAGGCTTGATTCAACCCACAGGCGAGAATATCCAAAAAATGATCATCAGAGAATATTTTTTTTTTATTATATAAAAGAGTAGCAACTCACATGCGCAAAAAATTCCAGTGTTATTTGAAATTCAATCTCAGAACTGTCACGAGAAAAAATCGAAATCTAATAGTTAGCCCCTCTTGTTATTTTAAAAGTTTTCATTGAATATATTTACCATATATGGAAATTAGTTTGGCTATATTAAGGCATATTTTACGTCTTTTGTATGATATCCGAAGGATCATTTAAGTGAAATGTTGTTGACATCCATTGGTTAGGTTCTGGGAAAATGATATTCAAAACTTTTCACTAAATCATATATAAATGTATGACCTACGCCAATAAAAGACATATTTTCCATCATATCACAATATTTTTGTTGCCTTGTAAAGGCAAAGGTACAGATAAGGTACAGATAATGTCAATCTAAAATCTTTATTTTTCAAATAAACCCTATGTTATGGGTACTCAATAGAATCGTCTCGACGAGACGATTTCATTGAGAATTAACAACGTAAGATTTGTGCTATCATTTCCAAAATACACCCAAAATCCTAAATACCGTCTCTTTTTGTAGCCCTGTAAATGGTCACCTAAGGATCATTCGAAATAAATTTAGTACATTTCAAAAACATCGTTAAATTCTCACTCATTGCGATTAAAATCATTCTAAATCATTCACTCCGCGTTCCATTCATTTATCCTCAACACTCACTGAAATCGATCGAAAACGCCCCGAAATCATTAGAAAATCTTTTAAGACTATCAACATTTAATTCAAATCATTCTACGATTTTATTGGCTGGTGTGGATTTTAAAGAGTCGGATTGGTTAATGAAAGCACAAACAGATAAATACGCATATTCTTTTTTAAAAGGAGGTAATAAATATCGTTAATTTTGTTCATCTTGAGCAAAATTAGCGATATTGGATTATCTCTCTTTAAATTAACCGTCAAAACTCGCTCAAAACACTTATTCAATTTCATTGCAAAATCATCCCAATAGCATACATTTTGTCAATTTTATGATGTTCTTAACTGTAGATATCCGTCTGTTAGTTTCTGAGAGAGGTCCCTTTACCATACATGGAAATCATCTAAGGCTATTAAAGCCATGTTTTGCGTTGGAACAAAATTTCTTGAATGACTTTGAAAAAGGGTCATCCAATGATGACTTTAAAAGAAAAGATTTATGACCGGACACACGGACGAACGGATGGACAGACGCACGACGGACACAGTGCCAAGACAATAGCCCTAGTGACCTTCGGCCAGTGGAGCTAGAAAGGGTAGAAGATTATCAAGGAGAATCCCAGGTCTCACATGTAGAAGAAGCATAGCCTGTCTCCCTGATAAGTTGGTGGGTATCTTTCTCGAATTCTTTCTCCTCTATTTAGGTCATCTGATAATAACTAGCAAATATCTTAGGTCATAGTCAAATTATCGAACGCCTCTGCACAAATATCAAATGATGTTCTGTAGTTCAGTGGGTCACTCACTGACGGCCTCGTTAATTGTTCACGTCACGGAAATTAACAGTGTTAACCGAGGTTTCCTAATGATTTCATTAGGAAATATCGGTTGACATTGTGAATGATCTTGAGTTCCGAAGTGTTGCGAAACTATTACGAGTCCACAACCGTAATTTATACGATATCGACACCTTACTCTTTCCAACAGATTGATAGGGGATTTGTGTATTAAATACTTTTTCAAAATCATATTGAAAATACACCATAAAAAATACGCATTTATTCTAAATAATTAGTTTTTCACTTTCCTCTCTTTTAACCCTCATATCACTGTTGGTAGCGTGTCGGACTTTCATCCTAAGGGTCCCGGGTTCGATCCCCGACGGCGGCACTCATCCTTTCCGACTATTTGTCTCCCACCAATGGGTTGATAATCGTAAAATGTGAGATAGCCGCTGCAATCGGTAACTGGCAAACGATGCAATTTGTTCTCTGGGCAAATCATTTATGAGCAAATACATTTCTTTCTCGTATTTAATTTTAAAAGTTCTGAAGGTTCTACCACCGCTTACAGTTTACATTTACTTGCGAAGCCTTTAGGAAGGGAACAACTATATAAATATGATTTGCATGCGAGAAAATTCTATTTTAAATAAATCAGATGTGTCCAATTGGCACCAGAATATTTTTAAACCATACGTAGCAAAAGAAAAAATCCTAAATCTGATCGTAGTGCACCATTTCTTGCATATTGGTTATGCCCATGACTGATTTCAAAAATCTAATCTGAATCGTCTATTGTTATACATGTAGTAGATCATATCTATGTTCTTACCAAATTAAATTATACTCATTTACAATAAAATCTAAATATCATACTTAACTACATCTTAAAAGTATTGGCTTGATGCAATGTTCACACACTTTCAAATATAAGTCAGTATTCATGTTTTCTCCTGCCAAAGCTTTTTTGATACTAAATGTTGCTTTTAGTGCTTTATTACACAAGTACTCAATAGCTTGAGTGACAACACCAGATGCTCTGAAAATGATACCTAGATACATGTATTTGTATCATGTACAATCTCAACCTCTGTTATCATGTATTGAATGAAAAACCTATAAGAGCTTGTTGAATGTGATTGCCCCTTTTCTTTCCGTGACGTAGAATAATTATAGAAAAAATGACGACAACATATACATGGTCACATGACCAGGATCTTTCAATGAAAGATTCGTGCGGAATCGCCTACAATTACAGGAGAAAACAAGAAATAAATGTATGTACGTGCCGACGGTGATAATACCAATATCTTCTAAATAATGGTGACTTTCATTACCTTCTGTTTTAGCTCACCTGAGCACGAAGTCGTGCGTCGTCCGTCGTCCGTCGTGCGTCGTCCGTCGTCCACAATTTCTTTAAACATCTTCTCCTCCTAAACAAGTTGGCCAATCTTGATGAAACTTTGCAGGGATTTTCCTTGGGTCAAGCTCTACCAAAGTTGTTCAAATAAATGAAATCCACCCTTAACTTTCCCTTTACCCTTAACAAAAAGGGTGAAAATATGAAAATCTTCAAAAATCTTCTTCTATGAAACCAGAAGGCAGACAGCTTTCATATTTGGTATGTAGCATCATCTAGTGAACCTCTACCAAGTTTGTTCATATCAAGACCCTGGGGTCATATTTGGGCTTTGCCCGGGCCCAACCCTTTTTACATAGAATCAAAGAGCGAAAATCTTTAAAAATCTTCTTCTCTGTAACCAGGTGGCAGACAGCTTAAATATTTGGTGTGTAGCATCACCTAGTGGGCCTTTACCAAGTTTGTTCATAACAAGACCCTTTGGTCATATTTGGGCTTTGCATGGGTGCATCCCTTTATCTATTATGAGCATGAAGGATAAAAAATGAAAATCTTCAAAAATCTTTTTCTCTGAAACCAGAAGGCAGACAGCTTTCATATTTGGTATGTAGCATCATCTAGTGGACCTCTACCAAGTTTGTTCATATCAAGACCATGGGGTCATATCTGGGCTTTCCCCGGGCCCAACCCTTTTGACATAGAATCAAAGTACGAAAATCTTTAAAAATCTTCTTCCCTGTAACCAGATGGCAGACAGCTTTAATATTTGGTGTGTAGCATCACCTAGTGGGCCTCTACCAAGTTTGTTCATATCAAGACCCTTGGGTCATATTCGGGCTCTGCACGGGTGCATCCCTTTATCTCTTATGAGCATGAAGGGTAAAAAATGAAAATCTTCAAAAATCTTCTTCTATGAAACAAGAAGGCAGACAGCTTTCATATTTGGTATGTAGCATCATCTAGTGGACCTCTACCAAGTTTGTTCATATCAAGACCATGGGTCATATTTAGGCTTTCCCCGGGCCCAACCCTTTTTACATAGAATCAAAGTACGAAAATCTTTAAAAATCTTCTTCTCTGTAACAAGATGGCAGACAGCTTTAATATTTGGTGTGTAGCATCACCTAGTGGGCCTCTACCAAGTTTGTTCATATCAAGACCCTTGGGTCATATTCGGGCTCTGCACGGGTGCATCCCTTTATCTCTTATGAGCATGAAGGGTAAAAAAATGAAAATCTTCAAAAATCTTCTTCTATGAAACCAGAAGGCAGACAGCTTTCATATTTGGTATGTAGCGTCATCTAGTGGACCTCTACCAAGTTTGTTCATATCAAGACCCTAGGATCATATTTGGGCTCCACCCGGGTGCAACCCTTTTTACATGGAATCAAAGAGCGAATATCTTTTAGAATCTTCTTTAATTGATACCAGAGGGCACACTGCTTTCATTTTTGGTATGTAGTATCATCTTGTGGGCCCCTACCAAGTTTGTTCATATCAAGACCCTGGGGTCACATTTGGGTCCACCCAGGTTCATCCCTTTTTACATAGAATCAAAGAGCAAAAGGGCATATCTGTCGGGCTCTTTGCTGAAAACGTTCCATTGTATTGATCTTAGGCAATTATCTTCTTTTTGACATCTGCCTATCTAATTAATGTGATGTCCCAGGGGTCATAGAGACTCAGGTGAGCGATCTAGGACCATCTTGGTCCTCTTGTCAATATTTCTCTTTCAAATCTTGAAATGTTTAAGCCAGTGGAGCGATACAGGCCCTCTTGGGTCTCTTGTATTGTATTACTTGTCTCTTGTATGATCTGTTTAACCGAAATAAATCTATCTATCCAAATCTATATCCAAAAACGACCATCTCTAAACCCCTACATTTGTAACACAGTTTCATGAGAATCTAATGTTTGTGGATTTATCACGTCAGTTAGATTGCATTATGTTAAAGTCCTAAGCGAAAATCCATTAGGGCCCTTTTCCCGTGTTATCCAACGGATCTTCCCCCTTTTTCAAAAGTAATAATCCATATGACGCTATAATTATCATCACACGGTGTAAGTTTTAAGATAATCTAAAAAAATTTTGGACTTGATTACGCAAACAAGATTGCATTATATGAAATTATTCTTAAGTGTTTTAAGGCTCCTTTTCCCTTGTTGTACGACGGACCAACCCCGATTTTCCAATGCGACGATTCTTTTGACCTTCCATTCATCTTGTGAAAGTGTCAAGAGAATCTGAAAATTTGTGGACTTTATCGCATAAAAAGAATACTTAATACGAACGGACACACAGACAGACGGACGGGAAACATGCTATCTCCAAAGCTGTTATAACCTTCGGTCAGTAGAGCTAAAACTGCAACAACCGCACAGCAATGCGTGTACTATAAAGTGTGGCGATTGAATAGACCCAAGCGATTGAAACCTTTTTGACTCGTATAGCACATTGTAAAAGTAGCAGAAATTGTTGGTTTTAAAAGCACATTGACGGGTACTTCTTTATCTAACATTAAATCTGATTGTCTTTAAATAGAGACCTAGATTACTATCTCGTTTAAGTAAAATGTCAACAGAATCACTCTTATATGTTACCGCCAAGTAAGTCACTGTGTTTGCCAGATACCCATTCACAACACTGGTAGGCCTAGATCGGACAACGGTGATGGGCAAGTGATTCTCGGTCGAAAACCTTGATCATTTGCTCTTTCCACACAAATATGCATCGGTAGTAGTTCTTAATCCCTGAAAATCCTGTACTATACAGACGAATAAGAATCCATGCGTATGTCAAAGGGCCTAATCATTACAGCGCCAAGTCAGCAAGTTTAAATCGGTTCAGCCTAATTTATGACTGTTCCGCCCAATAATGAATCAATAGTTGCTGTAAAAAGTAATGTACGTACGGACGGACGCATGCACTGCCGGGTGCCATTACACCTCTGATGTCTATCTGTGGACATAATTATGTTGTAAGTGTACCTTTGTTGGATTTAAGTAAGTGTAAGAATTTGGGTGTGTATGAGTAGTACTTGTATGTGTAATGGGGTCGTTATTCTATAGGGGGTCATAATTCTACGTGAGGGGGGTCACTTTCCTACGTGTGCGGAGGTCAAAATTCAATGACCCGAGTCAATATTTTATGTAAAAATGATCATAAGCCACAATTCTATGGGGTCGCTTTACAACGTTACATCGGCGTTACGACAACATAATACACGTTTGTGCATATAAGTCTCATAAGAATCAGCGACATCGACACATCGAAGATTCCTATTTTGATCCATATTTTTCTATCGGCCGATAAGTAAACTTACGTCGGCTGGGCGCCGGCGATATTAGGGCAAAATATTTATTTTGTCACATAAAACCCCTCCGACGTGATGATGCTTTACTTCTTGTCAATCGATGATACAGGTATCATAGTCAAATAAACAGCGAGCTGACGATACGCCGGTGAGATGTCGTCGGCTAGTCGGCGATACGTCAGTGATGAATCCCCGATACCAAACGGAAGTGAAAGGGTAGGAAAAGACGTCTGCGACGTGTACTAAATCGGCCGCAGCCCGGCGATGATCGACCTTACAGTTCAGCGACATCGCTTGCCCATAAAGATGACATGGTTACACCGGCGGTTTAATGTGACTGCAAATTTACTATTTGCCCCGACATCGCCGAAGTCCGACCGACGTTCCGTTATGTTAAACTATTGGGCCGGTAAAAAAAGGGAAATCGCCAACGCCGTCGCTAATTTTGTGACTTACGCATTAGCTTGTGCTGGGTGTACTAGCTAGCAGCATAATTGTCTCTTATCAGTTACACTATATTGTATTTTTACACTTATGAAGATTAGAGGAAAAATTCTTACCATAGTTTAAAAAATTAAATCCAATTTTAGTCGTTTGTACACCCATTTTGAAAACTAATTTGATTAAATTCTCTATAGATTCGAAAGTTAAACTGTTTTCCATTAAACACTCTCTTGAACGCTTAACCCGCGTACGGCTTTTGTTAAAAGAAAAATTAATAATGAAATCTCTTTGCTTGGTTGAAAATAGCTTAATGCTTTCAGGGAGCAATTGCTGTTTTAAGAAAGCCCTGTTGCGTACATAATTACCTTTTCCAAGGACGAAGAGCACAGCTTGCTTTGTGTCAAATTGACCCTATTTTAAACAAAAGTCCTAAGCTTTTGGTTATTAAGGGTCTTTGTAGTTTAATAGATTCCGATCCTTCCCATTTCGTTGAGTTTTTTCCCTTTCTTTATTGATTTATTACCTATAGATTTATTTTATCGATGACTATTAACAATCAAAATATCTTGATGAAAGCGACTAACAGGACTCTTTAAAAAGGCAAGCAGTTGTGAGCCCTGATTTAGGGGACCAAGTCTTGATCAGAGGATGCAGGTTCGATTAAAATCCTGGCGATTGTTTTTATCAGGTGACCCGTCAGGCTGAAAGGGACCGTTTGGATAGTGCGTATTTGGTGTCGACCCTAGTCAGACTAGAAGGTCTACGCGAAAGTCGAAACTTTTCGCATTTAGCTAGGTTTTCTGAATCTAGATTGATCATTCTACCTTACTGTAAGATTTTTTAAATGCACCCCCCTTAATTAACTTGAACTTTTTTCGCATATTTATTCTACGGGGCCCAAGAAAGCCCCTTTTACGTGTCGGATAACATACGAGGGGTGTTCCAGAAGTTCGTGGACTGACGTCATATCTCAAACATTGCTGCTAGTATGAAATTATAAATTATATCATCTTATAGAGTTATCTTTGCTTTACTCACACACCAAATTGGATGAATGTACGACGAATAATATCGTTTTAGAGACAACCAAAGACATGCACCGTGTTCCGACCGGCGCATACTGACGTCGATCCTCGAACGTACGTCTTTGAAGTCTGGATATTCAAATCACAACCCGCAATTCATACTTTTTTCAATAAATTCACCCTTAAACTTAAATTTTACTCTGAAGAAATGCTTAACTAGGTGTTAGTGAAAATGTTTTCGATCCTCTGCTCTCACCTAGATTCAATTTATGTTAGTCGGAAAATGCAATTTGACGATGTTTTTGTGGCTTTAGTCAACTACCACCATCGTAAGTCAGGGCACTTTATTCGAGCAACGAAAATGTTTCAACCGATAAGGTTTCTCGAAAATACCATTGTATCAGTATTGGAAAAGTGAGCGAAATTCTGAGATGTTTATATGACTGTTTGGTCATATTTTTGGTGTTAAATTAACAGAATGTTTAGACGTTAAGTATGAAAATTAGTCCGTGCTCCGCTTGACGTTATGCATGTCTCTTTGGCAACGCCTTGTGGGCGTCTTTTGTAAATTCATGGGATAATAATATTGTACATTAACTCCTCATTGTTTAAAATTCAGTATGTGCAAATTATATTGATTTCTGTCGAACAGTTTTCGAGATATTTAGAAAGTCCACGAACTTCTGGAACACCCCTCGTATATCATAACACATATAAGAAAAATTTGATGGCGCGATATCATGACCAAGCGAAACCGTCCGTCGTGCATCCTTATAGCATGCCCTAAAGATCGGAGAGGGGTTTTTTGTTTCCATTAAAAAACAAATAAATAAATAAATCTAAAGAGTAAAAATTATATTCACTCCAATGGAAGTCAATCTTATCTCATTTTTTCTTCGAAAGAGATGACCTAACGAATAAAACCTAGATTTTTCAATTTTAATAATTGTGCCAATCTTGTTATTGACATTGTATGTATGATGGACCGATTGCCTTATATATAGTCCGTTCGACTTCTGTATGGACCAGCTTTTTCATCAATTACATAAAAATGCGTTTGAATGAAGGATTTGCTATGTGGTAAAATATTAATTTCAGTTTAATACCATTCCCAAAAATAATTTTGGGAAACAAAATGATTTTAAGATAATGATTTTGTCTATCTAGTTAATGATAATATTTTCGCATTTTCTACTCTTAAACTCGAGGGGTGGTTAAGAATGTTTTGTTGTAAGAAAATGTTAACAAATCGTAGAAACACGTGGTTTTATACTTAACATTTGACAGAAGAAATGTTCATTATTCCATATTTGGAAAAGCTAATAAGCATATCGACGGTCTGGACAACTTAAACTTAAATATCCCGTGATTTGTACAGTTATTACTCGCCTGCTTATCTAGTTTTCCTCGTGAAAATCCCAACGACTTCGTAAAACAATCCTCTTTGGTTGGTCTAAATAAGGGAAAATGGGGTTCATCTCAGAATGGATAGAAAACTATTATCGATTGTCTGGTCAAACAGTTTTTGTAACAAATACAGAATACACTAAGATTTGATATCCTAAGGTAATAAAAAAGTCTACAAAATTAATTTTACAAACATACTCGATTTTATACCAAAACGACTTGCCAAAATTCACACTCTTTTAACTCGGCCCCTATGCTAGTCAGAGCTATTTTTGGATAGACAATTCGCTGTTCCGTTTATTACATACACGTGTAGGTATGAAAGGCAGAAAGTTAACATGTAGACGGACGGACAAAATCATTATTACACCTTCAAAAAAATCTGAAAAACAAAATTTTCCATGGTATTAGTTGGAAAATATGATGTGACAAGAAAAAGATACGCTTCATTAATTCGATTCTGAGATTTTCGGCGAAATGTTGGTCCATATAGAAGTCAAACGGAATAGAACAAACCACTCAATAGAAATAAAGCATTAAAAGCAACCTAGTTGTGTAGTAGAAACGGTCTTTCGGTTATTTAAAATACAAGACTTGTTGAAAACAGTGAAATAAGTACAATACATAAACCTTAACGCCTCGGTAAAATTGAATGAGTAAATATAAAGAAAGGTGAAGCGCTATACACAAACAAGCGTAATATAAGTCAGCATTTGAATTAAAATTCAATTTACAGGGCTATATACTTAATCCTTTTAAATATTGTTTTAACCCATAACCGCCCATCTTTCAGAATAACGTAGGACTCACTAGCGCCTCGTAAACAGTGTCCTACAATGCGCAGAAAATCACACCTGGGTCCGAGAGTATATACCTTTTTCTCATGCTCAACTGAATAAATTCTCAAATTTCAACTTCAGCCTTAAACTTTAATTTTGTCGTATTACTATAATAATTACTTATTAATGATATTTTTTTAAATTCATACGTTTATTTGAATTATCAATTTAAGAAAATTCTCATCTGAGCATAAAAGAGTTTTCTTGGCTATGCACTGATGCATGTTTCAAGGTGGGGCGCTCGCGAACGTTTCGTAGCGCTGCTCTACGTTTAATATACTGAAGTAGACGGTACTAGCTGTCTATCTTTAGAAATGCGATAAAGACATATTTCGAAAGAATGGTTTAATTTCATGTCTGCTTTAGTACCGTTTTCACAAAATTGGGTATTTTATAGGCAAAAAAAAGTTGATACCCTTATGAAAAAATTAAATCATAAAGTTAAAATGTTATCCTCAGCAGCATTAGACTGTTTAAACTGATTTTGTACAAAGTATACTAGTTGTGCACTCGTTTTTCCATACCTATGACACAAACAAAAATAACTAATTTAAGGTTCATGTAGATTGTTCGAGACCAAATTTTAAGGGCACTTCATTTGCCAAGAAAAAGCAGTATGTCCAGGTATATTATATATTATTCCTGGATAGTACTTAAGACTATACTTTGTTAAAATATGAGACGATTTTATCCAACTGTCACGCAGTTGCTTGTTCTGTACAAAATGACCCTTTTCCATATTTTTTTGGCTATACCGCTATAGCTATGGCGGCCCTTTGTTGCTAAACGGCTTGTGCTTATGAAAAGCTTCATTTTGATATATAATATACCTGGACGTACTGTTTTTTCATGGCTAATGAAGTGCCCTTAAAACTGGGTCTTAAACACTTTACATGAACCTTAAGGTATGCGAACCTATGTATACACATACCCAACTATTGTTGAATTCAAACAAACCGAACATGCTTTTTTATATGACAATCCGTTTGATTAGATAATATTCATTTGCAAATATCTATGCATGATCATGAAAATTCAAAAAAATTCTTTTTAGTCTGATAATGCACTTGTTTGTAAAATACGAATTACCGCCAAATCTTATAATGATAAAGTTATTAAAATAAAGTTTTACCGGAAATAAACGGATAAATGATTATATGTTGCGTAATGGAAACTGAAAGCAAATTACTCGTAAAATATAAAGAAAACAAGAGCTGTCACTGTAAGATGACAATGCCCCCGACACCGCTTTGATAGTAATAAGGAAGTTATGGCCAATGTTAAAGTTTTTGGACGGAATGACGGACGGACGGACGGACAGACGGACGGACAGACGGACGGACAGACGGACGGACGGACAAGTCAAATTTATTATGCCTCCCTATCGGGGGCATAATTAGCGTTTCTAACCAGAAGTATATATACAAATCAACAAGAGGACCACGGTGGTCCCAGATCGCTCACTTCGGTCCTTTTGATCCCTGGAACCTAACATCAATAAGACGTCCAAGAGGAGATAATTTCTGCATAACAGCAATACCTTAGACTGTTTTCGGGAAAAACTATTTTTGAAATATTTATCCGACTTTATCATGTGATGCTTTTTGGCAGAGCCAAAAGACCAAAGGGAGATGAAATGAACAAACGCGATAAAATCCGCTAGATGATGATACATACCAAATATGAATTCTGTCTGCTTTCTGGTTTCCGAGGAAAAAAATGCAAAATAAAGAATTCGTCTATATTTCAATGTCAAATGGGATGCGTCCGATCGGAGCCAAAAATAGTCCTCATGGGCTTGACATAAACAAACTTAGTATAGGTCCACTACATGATGCCACATTCCAATTATGAAAGCTGTCTGCTTTCTGATTTCAATGAAGAAGATTTTGCAAGAATTTCTTATTTCTTTCAAGGTGTAATAGAATGAATCTGGAGAGAGGCAAAATGACTACAAGAGCATGGCATGAACAAACTCGATAAAGGTCCATGAGATGATAACACATACCAAAATGAAAGCTTTCTGCCTTCTTGTTTTTGAGAAGCAGGTTTAAAAAAGCTTTCATTGTTTTTTTTTCTAAGTGAAATGGAATGCAGTCTACTAGCTGATGATATTTATCAAGTATCAAGGCTTTCTGCGTTCTCGATTCAGAGAAGAATATTTTCGAAAGATTGCATTCGTTGTTTCTATGTAAATTGGGATTTGCTCAGGCAGAGCCTAAATTTGACCCAAAGAGGCATTATATGAACAAACCTGATAAAAGTCCACAAAGCTGTCTGCCTTTTGGTTTTCAGAGAATAAGATTTTTTAAAGATATTCTTATCCCCCCTTTTTGTTGCCTTGGCAACCAAAGTTACGGTAGGTTATGCATTATATGAACAACTTTGGTGGAGCTAACCCAAGGAACATAACTGCAAAGTTTCATTAAGGTTGACCCACTGTTTTAGGGGGAAAGGGCGTTTAAAGAAATAGTGGACGACGGACATTACACGCATTCAATAGCTCACCTTAAGTAGTTCGCGCTCAGGTGCGCCAAAAATGGATCCGCAAGTGGATGGGGGTCCAGACCCCCCCCCCCCCTTGAAAAAGTTGCATAGTTGTGATCATGTTGGTCGGATAATCTGGAAACAAAAGTATCACGTGGTCAATGGGCAAGCAAAATGTAGACACTACAACTCAGACTTTTTGCATGTCCACTGATAAATACTAAAAAAGGAAGTAAGCTTTTGGTTGCCCCATTCCAAAGTAAAATAATGCTAGATCTGTATATGCGCTTTTATAATATGACTTACGTCGCGGGAGTGAAATAAACCCGTTGAATATTTTTGATATTACTCGGGTGTTATTACACTAGTGGAATAACTATGCAAAATGAGCTCAGAGCGAATAGCAACGCTATCTTGTAACCGCGAAAATGATGTCGTAATCTATATATTGTGACGTCAATTTAAACGGCGGAAAATTGAAATGTTGAATTTCATGAATTTTGACGATTTTTCGCGAAAATTCGGGTCATACTGTAAATAGAATATAGAATTTGTGCTCATAAAATACCGAATTCATTAAACTCGTCATCTAAAACAGATAAAAACCCGGCATAGCCTCGTTTTTATCTGTTTATAGATGACTCGTTTAATAAATTCGGTATTCCATGACCATATAATATCTTCTATGTATTGAATGTGAGTTCAGTGAATACATGTAAAATGATTGGTGGATCAAATAAACAAACGATAGCGACCAGAAGGCATGGACACCAATGTGATAATTGTCATATCGCTAATGTCATTCGTTCATTTACACAGGATTTTTGTTGACCTCCGTCATTTTCTACCATTTTGATTTTTCAGGCATGTATGAACATTGGCAACTTTAACGTCTGATTGGTCGATCGTTGTTCTGAATGTATTGTTCCCGCGTTCTATTCCGAAGAATCGCCGAGGGATCCCGAATGTACTTGTGATATGAAAACTCAGTTCTCTTTCTGCTAGTGGGTAAAATTTGCAGAGTTATGTTGGAAATCATCAACAGTTTGTTTAATCAAATAAAATAATTCATATATAACTGCAATTTCGAGTTATGGCCGTTTACAAAGGTTATGGACCGTGGCTTTCTCGGTGATCCCACAATCTTTTTACGATTTCAAGATTAAGGATACACCCCCAAACTTCAGTAATTCTTTCAACGAGGTGCCAATCCCGATATTTTTTAATCTCTTGCATATGTACTTATTTATTCTTCTCTTCTTAAGATTTAACAAAATGGCAGAAAAAGATATATAAAAAAAGCTTTTAAGCCTTTGTGCGAAAGCAAACAAAACACTTGTGTACTCATTTTTTTCTTTTATTTATTTATTTATTATTATTATTTGTATAGGTTTGAAGTAATCAGAGAAAAACGGAGTATTATTCTATTGAGAATTTATAGATAAGAAATCTCATAAAAAATTATTATCTATTTAGAATTCGCATTCCAAAAGAATCAGCAACGATTAGTAAATAAGAGGGAAAAGGAAATGAATAAATGCAAGTTTTCAGCAATGTAGCTTTTACCTTTATTACAACAATACGCCATTTACGCGCTATGGCCATTTTCGTTTGACTTTTTCTATGATCTAGATATAACTTTAAAATGCATCGTTCCGAAAGGTCAGAGTTGGTGAATGAATTTTCGAACCTTTGAATATTGTTAATTCACACCGTGCCAAAGGTGTGAGCATTAGCGACGATAGGGCCATCCTTTCCTTGGTATCACTTTTGATAGACCAGGAGAATTTTAGAAAATATAGTCATGCCTTGGCGTAGCTGGCTGTGGGCAAAAACATTGTTGCGTACACACCGGGAAGTCAAAACAGACATGTTTAGAAATCATTACACGGTTTTAGTGTCACATCAATAAAGTTAGACTCGAATGGGGTCCTTGTTTAAGTATTGGGAGTCCCTGCTTGAAATATTGACTTTTTTTCTTCTGAACTATCCTATTGCTTTTGTATAAATGATTTTTTTTCTTGATTAAGCTACACATGGTATTGTATAGATATGTACTTTTTAGTATCAACTCCAGAGAAGAATTGAAGACTGTTTAAAACAGTCTTCAATTCATCTCTGAAATTGATCCCATGAGGGTCATACGCGGACTCACATGAGAACGTTTTGAGGGTCCTAACTACTTATTTAAGAGTCCCAGGCTCTCAAAACCCGCACCCTTTAAAATAACATGGACTAGTAAAATTTAATTCGGAAAAAATGGAGTGCCGCAGCTCCTATATGTAGAAGGGGTCATGCTTTAGGCTACCTTGATAACGTAGTTCCTGTTAATGAAAAGCTTATAGAGTTAGATTCTACCCATCAACTTAATATAGAGTGGACTACGTTATAGAAGCTAGTTTCATACGCGGACTCACATGAGAACGTTTTGAGGGTCCTTACTACTTATTTAAGAGTCCCCAGGCTCTCAAAACCCGCACCCTTTAAAATAACATGGACTAGTTAAATTTAATTCGGAAAAAAATGGAGTGCCGCAGCTCCTATATGTATGCTCCTATGGTCATGCTTTAGGCTACCTTGATAACGTAGTTCCTGTTAATGAAAAGCTTATAGAGTTAGATTCTACCCATCAACTTAATATAGAGTGGACTACGTTATAGAAGCTAGTTTACAGCCTCTCGACCCCCCCCCCCACGTTCCCTCTCCCTTCAAACTTAAGGTCCCGATGAAGCCTTTGACAAGCTTCTCCACTGAGCCGTGACCTTTAAGGTAGTGGAACCGTAATAGTTCCGCAACATTTCGGGACTTAGGATCTTTCACAATGTTGACCGAGGTTTCCTAATGAAGATCATTAGGAAACCTTGGTTAACACTGTCAAAGCTCATTACTCCCGAATCGTTGCGGAACTTTTACGGGTCCACTACCTTCTGAGAAATATAAAACCAATGTATTGCTGAACCTTTCATAATTGATTGTTTCAGCATAAGCCATTCAATTTCACGAAAAATTCAGAGCAATAAATATGCACGTCTTCTACGTAATATCAAATTAAAAACTGCGTCAAAAGACGTCAAAAAAGGCCAGTGAATGTTTGAACCTTCGATTGTGTCTTTTGTCACATTGTCATTTTTGAAAAGGCCATTCAGCACCTATCTTTGATGGAGGCAAGACACCCGTATGATATTTCTCTGAACACTTCATATCGTATCAATTTAATCAGAATTTGTGCATGATCGTATTTTTATTTCTATACCAAACCACACAACCGTGTGCGTGGCCTTTACAACGATTTCAATCATGCACATAGACAAGACTCTAGCTAGCCTGTGCATCTGCGCCGTCTGACAAGAGTCTTCTTTTTTACGATTTGTGGATAAACAAGATCTCAAGGTGTCCCGGGATAGTCAAAAAATCTTAAAAAACACTTTTTGATTGTCTAGGCAGCTCTATGTTTGCCCTCATGCACGTTAAATTGTTGAAAAAATCGCCAACATGCCCCAATGTTGTGGGCACCCACTGTAATTGTCTCATTTACACTCTCGATGAGGACGCGCCACAGTGTTTTAAAGGAAAGGGACACGGTTGATCATCTGGTGGTCATTGTATGAGCTTTTCCCAACTATGCAATTTTGTTTTTATAACGTTACTGGGGCCTGTTTTACCTAACATCGCGCGATTTTTAAGCGTCTGTTTAGAATTAAGGCTGCTAATAAATTAGTAACTAAATATAAAATTCTGCCATTCATCATCTCATTGGAATCGTCTTCAGAGACGATTCCAATGAGATATTGCATGCCAGAATCTAACAATGAGTTAAAACACCAGGTACGATCTGTGATTTTGACTAACGATATTCTTTTTTTCGTAAGAAGTTTAGTAAAATGGGCCCGTTGTTTTTAAAATGGACAATCAGGTAGAATGACCATTCCACGGCTAAGCAATAGGTGATAAAATGATATGAAATCCCTGATATAGAACAATTTGTCTTCCTTGGCATATGCTTTTCGTAAATAGTGTAAAAAAATACTTAAAACGATTTTAAAAGCGTATCGTCGATGAGTGACCAAAGCATCGTAACTCCTGTCTAAGTTGAGGTGCTTTTGTGTCCCATCGAAGGAGTTAGAGTTATGGGGCCTGTTTAGCAAAACATCTTAAGATCATTTATTGCGTAAGTCAAAAAATTTAAGTAGCTTCGACTATTGTAACTAACAAGAGATCCGCCTACGGGTGCAACGCTCGACCGTGGGTGCTGGATAATACAACTAGAGGTGCTTAAGCGCCTGATTCGCTCCACAGGCCTGAATATCCTGATAATTATTATTAGAGGATGATAAGGCTGTATAAAATAAGGATCACTCCAGTGAAATTTGTTTGAAATCCAAAAGTAAAAATTTCAACACTAACAGAATGTTACTGCACACTATACTGGTACTTTGTCCACAATTTTTTTTATTGTACATCTTTCTGCTTTTCATCAAACACTACTAAAAGGATGTTACTTTACAATAATTTTTTGTCATCAAACAAAATTCTTACAAATGGTAATAAGAAGAAAAATATTAAATCCGATATATTTATTCTGCCCAATGCCTTAGAGTGCAGTCAACTCAGCTCTTACTATCCCACTCTGAACCTCAGTGGGCCACTACACACCACTTGTCCTCTTTGTGCAGAGTCATTCTTCGTTCAACTGAACTGACCAATTCTCAGGGGTATCTTAGGCTCCCTATTTCACCTAATGTTTCTACACCTTTGGATTCAAACAAAGCTTATGTTCTTTCTAACCTACAATCTTTACACCTATTAAATTTAATGTGTTTTTTTAAAAAATCATCATTTATGTGATACCAAAAGGGTGATCAAATATTCACTTTATATGTTGAAATTTCCTCTGCCAATAAAAAAGCATGCAGTTCATCTAATCAAATATTTTTTATAGCCTGTGGAGCTAAAAATTGTAAGTCGAAAAAGGGACCTAACTCTTACAAAAATGCTTACAGAGTTAATCCCCTTGATAGTCTGTGTAGCTCTAGTGATGGTGAATACACTTGCCAAGGTTCATGACGATATCTTCAATGACAAGAAAGATATGACCAAGGCTGGTTGAAGTTTGTCACACTAACGCCAATGCCTACGACACCAAGGTGACCTTGGGTATTCTCCGAAAATTCGAGCTTAATATGGAACTTTGTCATGCATCATCTCATTGGAATCGTCGATTTGTGATTTTGACTTTAAATGATTTTTTTTTTTTTTTTTTTTTTTTTTTTTGTAAGATGTTTTGTAAAACAGGCCCCAAGGTTTTTATACGGTTCGCGCGGACTGACTAAGATCGAAACTTGTCGCGCTTTCTAGATGGTACTTTTTTGCTGACGAGGTCACATTAATTTAAGGAAGTCCAAATGGCTATTTTGTTTTTGGAAAAATATGTCAAACTCGTGAATTTAAGATTCCGACAAGTTCGAGTAGTTTTAACAATACCAATCTTTATTATTATGAACATTTTTGTGTTTCTCTAGAAACAAACATGCACAAGAAAATAACTTAAAATCACTTACATTTCGCCTAATGGTCTCATATTCTTTTATAAGATCCTTTTATTTCACATTTTCTATACTGCTCTGGTTTAAACAATTAAGAGTAAAATTCACGCTTTTAGTTCTTAATCAATGAAGGCGTTCAATCGAGAGAATAATTTCATTATCGATCTTCGATTTGATTGTATTGTTTATATATACATTAGCATTTGTCCTTATCTAACGTATCCTCAGAAGATATTCACGTGATAATATTCGATTTTGATGATATCGTACAAATGATATTTTTCCCTAACTATATTAAGAGAATGGTCGCATGATATTTTTTAAGAAACACATAAAAGGAGTAGAGAGGATTTACCAATGTTGGGTGCTTTCGGATACTTTTCAGTGGCAACCAGACATTTTACTTCATAAAGGAGAGAAGCTGAATTCTTAACCCTAGCCATGCTGAGCCAAGAACATTCTGACTTCAGCAGGAGGTATAGACAAAGATCAGCCTGCACAAATGTAGTTTAATCTTGGCCAATGCCACCTGATTTTCCTTTTCTACACAAAAAGATTACAATTTTGATATCCAGAATATATACTTTCTCACGATTGGCACTAACAGCGCTTTCAGTACTCTGATTTTGATGCATTTTTGCCAAGATTTTAATGAAGCATGACAAGGGTTAATGGTCCACATTTGGGAGCTTTTCTCCTTGGCACTAACAATTTTTATTGTATCGCGTCCTTATCGTAGACGTGTGGCTAGATCGGGCAAGTCGTCAGGTTCACTGGACATGACATAGAGTAATTGAGCCCAAACATCCCTGCGTTCAGGATGACAAAACGATGCAAACTGTTTGCAAATTATACACCTCTTTTCTCATGCACTTGTGTGCAAAGCGGGGTATAATATGAATGTTTATGACAAGTTACAAAATGATACTTCAGAGTAGAGGTTACAGAAGGCAATCCAAATATTCGTCAGCCGTAAATAGTCTTCGCATCATGTCCCGCAAGCATCAACAAAGCTACCAGAAATAGGCCATTGTTTACGATGCACGACACACTCTGGACGACGGACGCGCGAGGATCACAAAAACTCAAGAACAGCCCAATGTGCGCAGGTGAGCTATTAAATGGGACCAATAATTTTCGGCGATTAAAGTCATGACCACTAGATCGAGGGTCCAATAAATTACCGACTTAGCAAAAGGGTTATAAATCTACTAGATGCTACATACCATATATTAAGACAACTCATTTTGCGGTTTTATTTTTTTTTTTTATATTTACCCACTTCTTAAAACGATGGAGTTGAGCGATAATCTCATCCCATCTCGATTATAAGGCTGGCACACTAACACTCTTTCGCGTGAGACATAAAACCGATGTCCCATGTGACGGTGCTTTAAAGAACCATGACGGATATTAGTAGTTTCGTCATGTATTCTTGCATTATCCCCGCAACAACTAACGGTCTTCGGGGAGGGGGGGGGGGGTAGGGTGTGCCACTCTTATGGGCATATGCTACAGTAGCAACAATAAATAAACGGAAATACACACATCTTAATTTGAAAAGAATTATTTATCAAAGAGCTATGCTTAAGGAACATTGCGGCTAAGTTTGGCCATAACTCGTTCAGGAGACCACGTTTTTCCAGAATTTGTTGACAAACACATGGCGAGACATTGGACCACCATTTTAGCTAACCTTAATCACTTTGCCCTCCAGTGAGCTCAACTTTTTCAACTTTCTTGGAATTGAAAATAAACATAACAATGTATTAGTATGGCAGAGATTTTTATTTATGTAATGGACATATCACAACCTTATTAAAGATAACAAGGTGTTTAAATGAAAACACATGAAAGAAACCGTACAGTCATTCTGTAAATATCATAACAAAACAAGGATTCAAAGCACAAAACACTCACTCAGATTATAAAGACATGTAAATAAATATCATAATTCAGTTTTCCTATACAGGTATAGATGAAATTAGCCTTTAATCACACACTAGAACTTGCACATATGTCATTTTGATTGCCAAGCACAAAACAGCTGTTATTGCCTATATGTTTATAGGCAGTTACAACTGTTTTGCACTGTGCCGTTGACAATATCGTCGATTTTCAACCAAAACCTCGTAACTACAGCTTTAAACAAGCTGTAGTTAAGAGATTTTAGCAGAACACCGACAATATATTGGATACACCGCCCAAATATGAGCTGTGGCTAATATTTCTAACAAAAATATTTAAAAGATGAAGAGAGTGTTGATTTCATGGCGGTATGAAACTAAAAACATTATCACACTATATGAATATGTGAAGTGGATTCATACATATGTGTAATAAGGTTTTTAGTTTCATAACTCCATGAAATAAACAAACACTCTTTCCATATCTTATAATTCAAAACCATGAGGCAAAAACATCATGATATGAGCCTGTGCGTGACATTTCCAAAAATTTGAAACATCAGTGAGTTGCAAACATTGAGTAGTGTAACTTGACAGCAACATACTGTAAATATAAAGTTACCTGATTGTCTACAGGTACTTTGAAACCTTATCTATCCACTAAACGCATAGTGAAAACTCTGGTCAGACTGTGCGGATGCATAGGCTTGTCAGAGTCTATGCTTTGCGCATAAATGAAATTGTTCGAAATCTCACGCACAGGCTCATTTATCAACATATAGACAGACATTTTGTTGAACTACTTTGTGCCTAAGTATACACAATGGCTGCGTGTTAAAACTTGTTTTCATTGTGCCATGAAGCCAATCAGAAATACAAGAATTTTGATGAACAATATTACACAGGGGTTATTACACTAGTGGAATAACTATGTAAGTGAGCGAAGAACGTATAGCAGCATTATATTTTTGTTGTGAAAATAGTGTCTCAATACATTTGATGATGTCAATTCCCAAACGGTGTTAAATGTTTCGAGGAATAACTTGAATTGATATGTTCCTGGAATTCCCTAGATTTATGATAAAAGTTTGAGTCATATTATAAATAGAATATCAAATTTGTTTTCAAATAATACTGAATTTTTTAAACTTGTCATCTAAAAAAATAAAATAAAAACATGGCGCAGACTCATTTTTGTCAGTTTAAGATTAAAAAATTTGGTATTCAGTGACCACTCATTCAATATCCTCTATAAACTGCTTACAGCTTCTATGAACATGGTCCTAGTTGAATTCTTGTCATCTAGGAATTGGTTATAACCTCATATAACCTATAGACTAAAACCTCAACCATAATAACAAAGCAACAAAAAGGCACAAATGTCGAATAAAACATAAAGATACCACAGATTATTGAATCAGAAACAATCACTTTCAACATTTAAGCATTTATTCTAAGGCATATAAGGAGTCAGGGTAAAACTATTATTAGTGCCTATATTTTTATATAGGCACTTATTATAATTTTGCATAGACTCCTTGATATAAAACATTGATATTACCCAATCATTACACAATCTTTAATTTAGATTCACTTAGAAAATTTGCTTAAGGTAAGCTATAATAGTTAAGTTTTGCAAACAGATTCATGACAACATATCAACTGTCAATTATTGTTTGGCTTCTGCTATTTTGTTCTACTTTCAGCCTAGCTAAATATTTAATATACATGAATGAGGCATCAGTAAAAAGCAATAGAAACCATAACAACAGGTAGGTATGTCCCATCAAGCAAAGAGAGACCATCAATGTTAATTTGAGAGTATTGTCACAATTTTCCATGAACATGAGCCATCAAGAACAAGACTCTCTAGGTAGTGAGAAATGTAATAACCTTAGTCAGGTTTCTCTGATTTGACAAGTTAACCAGGGGTTGAAATATTTTGCTTGCTGTCTTCAAATACAGTTAAATTAGCATAAACGATAGTGCTTAACATAATGCATGTATATTATTTGGATGGAAGTTGGCTACATGGTCTCAATAGACTATTTTTATAAGAATTATCATCAGTTATAATATTTTTATGAAATGACAATGTACTTTTCTTGTGCCTCTTCAGTAGCCTTATATCTAAACTTTAGTGTAAAATACCTCCTGGATTCAATCTCATTAATATCTATTTCAGTGAGATCCAAGATATTTCTGTTTTATGTGGCAGGTCACAAATTGATGGCACAGCAATAAACATATAGGCAGTTACAACTGTTTCCTGTTAAACAATCAAAATGTTTGTTTCAATGTTTCTTGATGGTCTCTTTTTGCGTGATGGAGTCACTAACATTAACATAACTCTTTCCTTTGTTTCCTTTTGTAAGCACTGATGTCTTTAAAAAAATCTTGTACATAAATCTACATAACTTAGTTTAGTTTATTTGACTTGACATTGACCTTTATGGAAAAATTGTCTAAATATCAATAACTGACAAATTTCGGTGGCAGAGAGTGCCAAAGTTGTAACTGCCTATGAAGATACAGGCAGTTACAACAAACTGTTTTGCACTCTGCCACCAATTTCTATGAATTTCCAAAAAGATACACATCCGTTAATTTTAGTATTATATTCCTATGCTAGAACATGTAATGCTATGAAGACTTACAAAATTTCATTTATGTAAATGACAAGGGTCAATATCAGGTCAAAAAAACTAAACTATACTTAGTTAATCAAGCAAGGCAACAGAATAAATTATTACTATATACATAAGTATTAGCATAAATAAAGCAAATAAAGAAACTGTACAATTTCTTTGTAGAAAAAAACTTGATGACAATATTGCAGCTAAGCAATAAAAGAGCCATTTAGAAACTATGATTTTACTAAATTTTACATTTCCTTATAAAAAAATGGTTTCAAACTTTCAAGATCTAAAAGATCTTTGGAGCCTATATAAACATTTATACCCCTGCAGGAATTTAAAGTCAAGTTCCTCAACACAAACAGATTTCAATGTAAGATGGAGTGATTACACTTCTTCTTTCAAAATTAGATTCAACCACTCAGGGCCAAAGGTTATAAAACTTTTCTCATTCTCAATTCAAAATTTTCTCAAATTTCAATTTGAGATTAAAGCCGTAATCCTGTTTTGATACTCATTTTAATGTTTCAACATATAAGATAATATTAATAAGTTGTTATAAATAACAACTCATTAATATAATTTTTCATTTTAATACATTTATTTAAATTTAAAATTTTAGAAAATTCTCAGTTGAGCCTGATAAAAGTTTTATAACCTCAGGCCCTGATAGCAATTTGTGTAGTTTACCACCTTGTCAATAAAGCAGTCAAGTTTGAGGAACATAGTAACGCCACCTGTTTGTCCTTTTGATTCATAGAATTCATTCTAAAATAAATATCCAAAAGAATCAGTGACCCACAATAAGTGCATCTGGTGCTTTCAGCCCTTTGATTTTAATGAATTTTTACACAGCTCTTTATTCAGCAATGTAAGGAAAAAGTATCTATACTATCATTTGACATGTTTTCATATAAAGATAGCACATGTATAAATTACAATAATGAGATAGAAATCTATAACAAAAATTTAAATGATAATAAGTCATTTACTCCAAAAAGAAACATATTGCAAATAATTAACATTCCAAATAATTTAATTTTGTCATGAAGCTTTACCCGATCTGGCTTTCTGTAAGGTTTTGGATCCTAAACTTGGTCCAAGGTTAAAGCCCTAGGCTCTTATTACATTCTTAAATTTCTTATAATATTATTTTGTCGTGATGCTTATACCAGACTAGCTTTCTGTAAGGTTCTTGGACTAAGGGTAAAGCTCCTGGCTCCCATTACATTGTTCAATTTCATATAATAATATTTTGTCATGATGCTTTAACCGGTCTAGCTTTCTGTAAGATTTTGGGTCCAGAACTTGGACTAAGGGTAAAGCCCTTGGCTCTCATCACATTCTCTAAGTCTTGATCTTCTTCCCGCTCTCTGAAATGGATGAAAAAATGTGTTATTTTCCTTTTCCCACACAATCTCATATTTCTACGCCCCATTTTGATAAATAAAGAAATAACTTATTACAAGCCATTTCTTTATTTTCAACAGAAAAAAAAAATACCATATCACACACCCAAAAGACATACAATTATAGTTCTTGTTTTTTTCAAGAGTGAAATCAAAACATGTAATAATGTGACAATGAGGCTTGGTGAAAGGCAAATATTGCGTACACAGATCAAATTGCTGCTTCAGGGCCGGAGTTTATAAAACTTTTCTTAGGCTCAACTGAGAATTTTCTCAAATCTTAAATTCAAATAAATGTATGAAAATAAGATAATATTAATAAGTTGTTTTTTATAACAACCTATCAATGTTTTCTTTTATGTTAATACATTACAATGAGTATTAAAACAGAATTAATACTTTAATCTCAAATTGAAATTTGAGAAAATTTTGAATTGAGAATGAGAAAAGTTTTATAACCTCAGGCCCAAGAGGAGCATTTTGATCTTGGTCTACAATGTTTGCTTGGATCTGGCTGTCTAAATGCTTAGGGTCTATATTGGTATGTTTTTTACCCAGTAAGACCAAAAGGAGAACACCACAATCAAATGTTTCAACTTTTTTTAATTTTTCAACTAAAATATTCTTTTTTTTTTTTTTTGATAACAATTAAATATGCCTTTCAAAACCCACAGTCATATAATGAAAAATACATGGTAAATCAGGAAAAATGTTTTGCAGCAAGTGTTATCTCTTTTTCTGCATGAATTTGAATTTTCATTTGTATGACGGATTGTTTGGTGATAGGTACACATTATAAAGATACTGAACTTTTTCTAACCAATTTTGCAAGGGTGCTAAACTTTTCAAAAAACACATAATATGAGAAATATTGTATTATATTGACATCTATTCTACTAAATATGTTGCATAAGGAAGCAAAATTTTATGCCAGATACACAAAGCAAATAATCAAAGACAATTCAAAATGAACAACATTCAACAAATAACATGACACTGCATATCAAAGATTAAATGCACTTCAATTCTGTATAATGCATATACAGTAAAACTTGTGTTAAGCGACCACTAAGGGGACCACTAAAAAAGTGGTCGTTTACTGGAATGGTCGCTTAATACAAAATATCATGATAAATGTGACAGGACTGTTTGATAGCATACTGAATCCTATGTTGTTGGAGCCCATTAGAATCTTCTAATTGAGACGATTCTAATGGGCTCTAACAACATAAGATTCAATATTAACCATTTTTCGTTATGAATGTCCTCTTTTCAGAGATTTTGCTTAAGGCAAAGGGACATTTTATGGTGGTCTCTTAATACTAGAAAGCCATGAATGGCTTGAGTCGCTCCACAGGCTTGAAATTCTTGTAAAAGCAAATAAACGTTTTGACTAGATTTTTAGATATTTGGGGTTCTACTGATGTTGAAAAAGATTTTCAAAGTTTCTTCTATATAACAGATAGAGAAATGACCTCTGCTATTAAAAGACATATTTTTCATCAAATCAAAATAATTTTTGGCTGCATGATAATGGGTCACCCAAAGATCATACCAAAAATGTTTGATTGATATCCATCAGTTACATTCTGAGAAAATGTTTTTCATAGTTTCCACTATTTAACATATTGAGAATTGACCTCCACCAATAAATGTATATTTTTCATCCAATCAAAATAATTTTTGGAACATTGATAAAGGGTCACTCAAGGATCATTCCAGTGAAATTTAATTGATATCCAAACATCAGATTCTGAGAAAAAAAATCAAATTTTCCGCTATATAACATATAGAGAAATGACCTCTGCCCATAAAATGCATATTTTTCATCCAATCAAAATAATTCTTGGTACACTGATAAAGGGTCACTCAAGGATCATTCCAGTGAAATTTGGTTGATATCCATCAGTTACATTCTGAGAAAATGATTTTCAAAGTTTCCACTATATAACATATAGAGAAATGACCTCCGCCCATAAAATGCATATTTTCCATCCGATCACAATGATTTTTTGTACACTGGTAAAGGGTCACCCAAGGATCATTCATGTAAAATTTAATTGGTATCCATTGATTAGAATCTGAGAAAACTCACTTTTTACCATATTTGGAAATTAGCCACGCCCATTAAATCCATGTTTTTCATTGGATCAAAATTTCTTGAACAACTTTGAAAGAGGGTCATCCAAGGATTATTTCTGTGAAGTTTGGTTGAAATCCATCCAGTAGTTTCTGAGGAGAAGATTTTTAAAGAAAAGTTTACGACCGGACGCACGCACGGACGGACGGACGACGGACACAACGCCATGACAATAGCCCCAGTGGCTTTCAGCCAGTGGAGCTAAAAATTGGTTGCTTAATAGATGTTGGCGCTCAAGCAACATCGACTGTAGATCATAACATGCTCCATTGAGGGCCCTATCACTCAGCTGTTAGGTGCTGGATATTGTTAGGGCAAAATTCTCAAAGGAATGCGTTTATTATCTCTCTTGATAAATTTGGGTGCTTTTTTAAGAATAATCATACAATAAAAGTTTAAATTGAATGCCTTATGTAGTACAAACAATGTACTAAACACTATGACGACTTCAAGCTATCAATATTTGAGCTTCATTTCTTTTACACACAAGTAAATTCTCCTGTCTTCTATCACTGTTTTCTTTAAGGGTGTAAAAAGCATACTTAAAGAACTAGAAGAAATAAAAGCAAGTTTAAAATGCTTTGGTTGATTTCGAAAGAAAGGAAAAACATCAAAAATTGTATGCCTTGATTGATTTCTTAAAACACTTTTGCTTAACCAATTATCAATAGTATGAACATTTTTCTTTCTTTTAAGATGAAAACATTTGAGCCTGTGACATTTCCAACAATTTGATGTGTGTGAAGGGCCAAAATTAACCAACCTTGACTGCATTAGAAGTTAGAAGTTTGCCTAACTTTCTAAAGATACTTTTGGACCTTATCTTACTACAACACAAAAAAATAAAGACCCTGGATGCATAGGCTGGCCAGTCTTTGCTTGTCACACATTTAAAATTGTTGGAAACATCACACATTGGTTCATTTGCCAATAATGCGAGAAATGGTGTCATATTTAGCATGTACAATCCCATGTCAACCTGGATACCATTTTAAAAACTTTAATTAATGGTTTGGTATCTTGATTCCAGGGCTAGAGAACATGCAAATAGAACAAGATGTGTTTGTGAAACACGAATGCCCCCGGAACTGCATTTTTTTTCAAAGTTTGACCTTGACAGATGACCTTGACCTTGTCACATGACCTTGACTTTGGTACCAGCGGATGTGGATCATTGAGATCTATCATCATGCCAAATATTAGCTTTGTATCTTGAATAGGCTTGAAGATATTGGCAAGGTTAAGTTTTCTGGTTAAGTTTTCGGACAGACGGACAGACAGATGGACGGACAGACAGACGGACACGAGTACGGGGGCATAAAAACTTGCTGGTAACCAGTATTTACTATTTTTCCCTTAAGTTACTACCATTTTTGATACAAATTTTACATATAGTCAAAACAAATGCCACTGTCTGCAAATTCTTCAAATTTTGCTACCTCTGTTAATGACTTAAAATGTGTTGTACCTGACTCTTTCTTCCTCTTGCATAGCTACAAGTTTATCCCGTTCCTCAACGACTTCGATTAGTTCATTATAGATCTTCTGTTCTCGTTCCACTTGCAGTGGGGATTTCAGAGAATCTAAAAATGACAGGCAAGGTTAGTTAGCATGCGGATATTATTAGTCACAATATATATATATATATCAAAATAAATAGAACTATAATGTCAATCCCCAAAATGACTTTCATCTTGCTGAAGTAATAACAGACGACATATGGACAACAGTAAAACATTAAGCTTCTGATCTTATTCACTGTAATTGAAGTTTATCTTTGGTCTATACAAAAGTTCCTTTGCTTGACATTAAATATCTTTAAGTCTATATTCATTTTAATAAATTTCAATTCAAATGATAAAGACATCAGATTCTCAATATTTTTTTTTATTTTTACAACATCCGATATCACACTTGTAGCCTTAATGTTCAATCTAATTCATAGGACATTAATCTATGATCCCCAAATTTATCTTGACTTGTTTACTGTTAATGAGTTGAAGTTACCCCTAATCACTTATTTGATTATGTTTTGTTTGGCTCATTAGCCCACTGCTAGCGTGCTTGACTCATAATCTGATGGATGTAGGTTCAAGCCCACCAGAGGCAGGTAGTACTAGTATAATAGGTCACAGGTGTAGGTCATTTTACTGACAGGGCCCTAGTCCACCCAGCTGTAAAAGTTGGTAGTAGAGGTAATAACCAATTGCCTTTCTCTCCATGTGCATGATGAAATCTTTTATGAGCTAGGACCATGATTGAATTACAAGTCATTTGACCCTTAATCCTGTTATACTTGAGTAGAAAAGAAAGATACAATCTTCAGTATCAGACCATCATCTCAAAGTTTCTTTCCAATGCATTTTTTGCATTTGTCATGACTACCTTACTCAGATAATTAGATATATCAAGCAATGATGCCTGTATTCACCTGATATCACCTGTCTGATAACATAACATGATATAGTCCGTTTGACTTCTATATGGACCAACATTTCGCCGAAAATCTCAGAAATTAATATATGAAATGTATTTTTTTCTTGTAATTTCATATTTTCCATCTAATACCATGACGAATCATGTTTTTCAGAATTTTTGAATGTAAAATAATGATTTTGTCCGTCCGTCTACATGTTAACTTCCAGCCTTTCATACCTTCTTGTATCTGTATTAAACGGAACAGCGACTTGCCCAACCAATAATAGTTCTGATTTGCATAGGGGCCGAGTCAAAAGTGTATGCATTTAAGTGAGTCGTTTTGGTATGAAATCGAGAATTTTGATAAAGTTAATTTTATCGAAGATTTTTTAATTCTTTTGGATATCAAATCTGAGTGTATTCTCTCTTTGTCTAAAAACCGTTTAGCCAGATAAATGATAATTGTTCTTATCTATTCTGAGACGAACCCCATATTCACATATTTAGACCAATCAAAAAGCATTATTTAACCCAGTCGTTGTGAATTTCACGAGGAAAACTAGATAAGCAGGCGAGTAATAACGGTACAATTCACGTGATATTTAAGTTAAGGATGACATGATCGTCGATATGCTAAATAGCATGTCCAAATAAGGAATAATGGACATTTCTTCTGTCAAATGTTTAGTATAAAACCACGTGTTTTTACTATATATTTAAATCTTGTTACGATTAAACAGCCTTCTTCACCCCTCGTGTTTAAGAGTGGAAAATGCTAAAATATTAACATTAACTAGATAGACAAAATCATTATTTTGAAGTCATTTTATTTTCAAAAAATATTTTTTGGAATGGTATTAAACTGAAATTAAGATTTTACCACATACAAATTCTTCATTCAAACTCAATTTTATGCTATTGATGAAAAGGTCGGTCCATATAGAAGTCAAACGGACTATACCAGGAAGTCTATTTTTAGAATCAATTTGCAAACACTTTCAACTGAATTTCTTTGTTTTTTACGGTTTATTATGATTATGTTCTGAAAAATAAGTGCATGATACAGAGAATAACAAGTTAGTGTCTAAAAATATCAATGTTATCAGGTCTCAGCTGTGAATTTTATTACTATGACTCAACAAATTCTCCCAACCTCGACCTGATAACATTGATATTTTAAGACACTAATATATAATTCTCTATATACATCATACATGTCCAAAAGATGTAATTAAATAAAAATAACTTCATGTTAAATTTTAATCTGCTTCCCAAAAAGCAATTGAAGACAATATTGTATTGCCATATATTTTGTAGACAAACAAGGTAGAAAAGAGTGTTGTATTAAAAGGGACAATAGATAAATTTGTTCATCAATAATTATCTCACTCCAGGTTAGATTATAAATGTATTTATATTTCATAAATATACCTCAAACTATAGTTCTGTGAGAGGGGACATTACGTCATGTTGAAAGAATGTTGGGAAATGATCATGATTCATGGTTATAATACTAGTTTAAATGAAATTAGCATAAAAACAGTGCAGAAAAAGCGTGTACAAAGCAAAGACTGGCCTTTTCTACAAGCAATAACAAACTTCTATCAGCAGGTAACTCAGCGAGGATGTAGTACAAGATTTGGGTGATTTATTATTAGGCATGGGAATTTCTGAGCAAAGTATGTTTGTTGAGTTAAAATTTGTTTTCTCCCTGCACCTTCCATCTTCCCCTACTTTTTTTAAATAATTATATCTAAGGTATATTTCACTGTCACTAGCAGAGTATCACAACAATGAGCTGTTTACTGTGTTACACTGTATCTTAAATACCTCTAGTTTCCTTAGAAACTACAAAATATGTAAACCATTTTTAAAAGCATTTCCTTTCAAGAAAGTAATCAATAACTTCTTAAAGAGTTTAAGATTAAAGTGTTTTCAATTATCCAAGATGAACTATCAAGCATCTATGCAAACATAAAGAAACAGAAAACTGTACCAACTTGGAATATTTACTCAAAATAATTATTTGTACATTTTTATGGTTTGATGGTGATCTTGGATACAAATTTCAAAAAAGAATAACTTCCTGTTAGCATTCATGGTTATTGGTTGTACTGGAAGAGTCAATATTTGGTCAATTCTTGGATTAGTTATTGAAATAGAATTTAAGTAGACTTTACACCATCTGTAAGCAACAATAAATAATGTTTTATTGTATGATAGTTAGTAGATATCTATTTTGTATCCTCGCTTTAGAAAATAACTATATTGTTAGGGAGAAATAATATGGATGGTTTCCTAGTTATATAACAAAATTCCCCTCACTGATGTTGGATGAGAGTGTTGAGAAAGTGAATTAGTGTTGGGGATAATAAAACTAAGTCCATGATAAGGGAAAGATAAGTGGTTAAATACCCCGGTTATATACTGATTGGAAATAGAGATCAAATTTAGACTTGCTCTGATCTTGATGAAAAACATCATCTGAATCATCATCCGAATCCTGTATCTCATACCCTGTTTAACAAGTGGTCATAATTATAGTTCTTGCAGTCTTTAAAATACTTACAACACTCCAATTAATGTAAACAAGTTTGTACCCATTTATAATATGATTTAATGAGATTCTTTGAGATAACAGAGGCAACTGGTAGTCATAAATTGTTTCTCATTTTGGGAAGGAATGACTGCTCAACTTAATACTCAATACCAAGTTCAAAGCCTTTAAAATAAAGTTAAAACAAGAGCACCGCCTACGGGTGCCTACGCTCGGCTGTCGAGGTCAGGATGGTGGGAAAAAATCTAAGTTGAAAAAGGCGCATGATTCCCCTTGATAGTATAGTTTGCTCTTTTGATGGTGAACATGTGTACCAAGTTTCAAGTAAATGCTCTCAGTAGAACCAGAGATATCACAAAATGTCAAAGATTTTGCACGACGATGACAACAACGACAACATTAAGGCTATAGCAATACCCCAAAAGGTTTTCTCAGAAAACAGCCGAGCTAAAAATCAGTGTTGTATCTTTTTTTTAAACACAGAAGGTTTTGTTCACAAAAAAGGATTGAAAAACAATAAATCAAGGAGTATTCATGCAAATCACACACAACAGTAAAATAATATTTTACATATTTACCATCCTCTAGTGAAGCATTGATAAATAAGGTACAATTTTAAACATGACAACAGAAACAAAACTATGCACAAAGGAAAGGATTTCTTGACAGTTTTAACATAAACTATATCACATAGAATAAGTATTTCTTTAAAAAATTGTTTCCAAGAGCTTTTATTTTCCATTGTGCTAACAAGAGGACCATGATGGTCCAAGATCGCTCACCTGACTCTTTTTGACTCCTGGGACATCACATCATTTAAATAGGCAGATGTCATAAAGGAGATAATTTCTACACCAAACCAAGTGTCAAGAAGTTCCGGCCAAGATTGTGACCTCTTGAGTTACAACAAGAAAATTATCATTAAGGCTCCCTTTCCTGTGATATGGCATGGATCCGTTCAATTTTCAAAAGGGTTAATCTTTGTGACTTGACCATCATACTGACCAAGTTTCATGAGGATTGGGCCATTTTTGTGGCCTCTAGAACGTTAACGAGATAATTGTCATGAAGGCCCCTTTTCCCGTGATATTGCATAGATCCTTCTCATTTTTGAAAGGGTTCATCCATGTGATTTGGCCAACATTCTGACCAAGTTTCATGAGGATGGAGCCATTTTTGTGGCCTCTAGAGCGTTAACAAGAAAATTGTCATTAAGGCCCCTTTTCCTGTGATATGGCATGGATCCTTCCCATTTTCAATAGGGTAAATCCTTGTGACCTGACAAACATTCTGACCAAGTTCATGAAGATTGGGCCATATTTGTGGCCTCTAGAGCGTAATCAAGATAAATGTCATCAAGGCCCCTTTTCCTGTGATGTGGCATGGATATCTCCCATTTTCAATATGGTTCATCCTTGTGACCTGGCCAACATTCTGACCAAGTTTCATGAAGATTGGGCCATATTTGTGGCCTCTAGCGTGTAAACACTAAGATTGTTGACGCTGGACGACAGACGACGCACGACGGACATTCAATGATCACAAAAGCTCACCTTGAGCACGATGTGCTCAGATGAGCTAAAAACACTATGATGGGTTGCTCCCAAAGAACAGACATAAGCTTATAAAGTAGCTTGACCTCTTGTTCAAAAGTAGCCGAAATAAACATTGTATTCTCTGTTCTATTAATTGGCTCGGATTTTCATAGGAATTGCATGCATAAAATGCAAACAAACAAGACAAACTTCATGAATTGTAATCCAAGATCCCGATACTTACCATCTAATAACATGGACTCCCGTAACTGATGTTGTAGTCTACCCTGTCTGTCTTCTAGCTCGAGTTCTCTTGCACTGAAATTAGTAATGAATCATTAAACCATATCCTCCTGAATTTGAATTAAAATTAGAAACGTCATTTGGGTGACATTTAAACACTGGGGTTAAAGATTTGCCCACAATAATTAAGTAGACAAGAAGGCCAGAATGGCCCTAAACCGCTCACCTGAATTTTATTGGTCCAGTGGAACCCATCCAAGTAACTTTCTGACAAAGTTTCATTCACATTTGCCTAATTGTTGAAAAGAAGATGTTATTCCAAGAATTTAAAGTGAAAATAGACCCTGCCCACCCATTTTTTACCGAGGTGACTCAAAATAAGCCCCCCCTGCCATGCCCATATTTATGGGCCAATCAAAATTTTGCAAACTAATTTTGAAGAGGGTCATATAAGGGACATTCTAGTAAAGTTTCATTGAAATCAGCTGAGTGGTTCAAGAGGGGATATTGTTTAGAGATTTTGGGCTGAAAATAAGCCCCATCCATATTTATGGGCCAATCAAAATTTTGCAAACAACTTTTGAAAAGGGTCAACCAAGGAACATTCTGGTAAAGTTTCATTGAATAGGCCCAATGGTTTAGGAGGAGATGTCGTTCAAAGATTTCAGGCTCAAAACAAGCCCCGCCCTGCAACGCCCATATTTAAGGGTCAATCAAAATTTCACAAATAATTTTTGAAAAGGGTCACCCAAGGAACATCCTGGTAAAGTTTCAATGAAATTGGCCCAATGGTTCAAAAGGAGATGTCATTTCAAAGATTTCGGGCTAAAAAAAAGCCCCGCCCTGCTAGGCCCCATATTTAAGGGCCAATCAAAATTTCGCAATTTTTCAAAAGGGTCACCCAAGGAACATTCTGGTAAAGTTTCATTGAAATCGGCCAAATGGTTTAGGGGGAGTTGTCTTTCAAATATTTAGGATTCAAAATAAGTCCCACCCTGCCACGCCCATATTTATGGGCCAATCAAAATTTCACAAACAATTTTTGAAAAGGGTCACCAAAGGAACATTCTGGTAAAGTTTCATTGAAATCTGCCCAGTGGTTCATGAGATGTCATTCAAAGATTTCAAAGTGAAAAATTGCCACACCCATATTTATGTGCCAATCAGAATTTAGCGAACAATTTTTAAAGAGGGTCACCCAAGGAACATTCTGGCAAAGTTTCATTGAAATCGGCCCAGTGAAGAAGTTTTTAAGATCGTTGACGACGGAGGAGAGAAGACAGATCACCCTAAAAGCTCCCCTTGAGTATGTTATTCTCAGGTGAGCTAAAAACAGGGTGTGTAAGCTATGATCAGACTGCATATATGTCGTTTTTGGTTCTTTCATTGGCCCACACATTCAGGGCGGGTACTGGTGAATTTTTCAGGAAGCAGAATCTAGGGCCATTATTCTAAGTTTAAGCATCTAAGGCGATTATTCTTAGTTGTAAGAACTTGTTTCCCAATTGATGTAAAAATAAATAGGCTTAAACCAAGGTGAAATTAAGCTAAATATGTTACATTGCCTACAAAATCTGAAAACTTAACGTAATCATTGATAACAGATAATTTCTCAGAGTATCTTAGCTTTTATGTTTGATGCATGAAAAATGATATTCTACTCCTTGAACCCATAATCACTCTCTCTGATATTGCTATAACATCATAATTAATTTCAAACAAGAGCTGTCACTGTAAGATGACAATGCCCCCGACACCGCTTTGATAGTAATAAGGAAGTTATGGCCAATGTTAAAGTTTTTGGACGGAATGACGGACGGACGGACAGACGGACGGACAGACGGACGGACGGACAATTCAAATTTATTATGCCTCCCTATCGGGGGCATAAAAATTATTTTAATATTTTGAGGGCAAAAGCATCAAAGAGACTATAAATCTGAAATGGGGTACTGCAAACATCTAAAATTCAAATTCAAAACAAGAAGCCCAAGAGGGCCTGTATCGCTCCACTGGCTTTAACATCATTAGACTCGCATTAAATGAATCTTTCTTTGAATGAAAACAACACTTTGAAATCTCTTAAGACCTTTTCTATATTAATTAACTGGGTATGGCTCACATTGCACTAAAATTCTCAAGTTTCATTGAAATCGGCCCAACCTTCATCAGGAGATGTAGTTAAAAGATTTCGGGCTCAAAATAAGCCACACTCGGACATGCCAATATTTATGGGCTAATTAACATTTCACATACAATTTTTGAAAAGGGTCACAGCAGGAACATTCTGGTAAAATTTCATTGAAAGCAGCCCAGTGATTCAGGAGGAGATGTCATTCAAAGAATTCGGGCTCAAAATAAGCCCCACCCTGCCCACACCCATATTTATGTGCCAATCAAAATTTTGAGAGCTACCTTTGGAAAGGGTCTCCCAAGGAACATTCTGGTAAAGTTTCATTGAAATTGGCCCAGTGGTTTAGGAGGAGAAGTTGTTCAAAGATTTCGGGCTCAAAAAAAGTCCCACCCTGCCACACCCATATTTTGGGGCCAATCAAAATTTCAGGAACAATTTTTGAAAAGGGTCACCCCAGATACATTCTGGTGAAGTTTGGTTGAAATCGGCCCAGTGGTTCAGGAGATGTCATTCAAAGATTTTGGGCTCAAAATAAGCCCCGCCCTGCCACGCCCATATTTGGGGGTCAATCAAAATTTCTTGAACAATTTAGGTAAAGGGTCACCCAAGGAACATCCATGCCAAGTTTCATTGAAATTGGCCCAATGGTTTGGGAGGAGAAGATTTTTAAAGATTTCAAAGTGAAAAAAAGGCTCGCCCTGCCATGCCCATATTTGGGGGTCAATCAAAATTTCTTTTACAATTTTAGAAGAGGGTCACCCAAGGAACATTTCTACCAAGTTTCATCACAATCCGCCCATTGGTTTGGGAGGAGAAGATGTTTAAAGAAAAAGTTTACGCACACACGGACGGACGCACGACGGACACACCGCCATGACAATAGCTAGCTGGCCTTCGGCCAGTGGAGCTAAAAAACCAATGTTGATAAAGAAGAAATGGCTTGTTACAATAATGATCTCACCTGACCATGAGTTCAGATTCTAGTCGGACCAACACATTTTTCTCATGTACCAAGTTAAACCATTCTTGCATCAGTTCTGTCTCAGATTTATCTGCCTCTGGCCCCTCCCCTCTCAACGCCCTCTCCACACGCACACCTCGCTCCTCAAGCTCACGCTGTTTCACATCCACTTCCTGGATTTTACGTTGAATCTCCTGCGCTTGTCGGAGACGTTTTTGTTCCTGTTGCTTCTGTTGTTTACGCGCTGCATGTTGGATCTTACGAGTAATGCGAGCATTTAACTCTTCCTCCGAAAGAGGTCCAGTGTCCTACAATAGAGAATTATTACCTCAAAAATAATTAAGTAACTATTCCAATTAATTTTATTTCCAGGCCCCTAATGAAATAATATATCCAAATGAAATAAAAAGAACAATCCTCCTCTAGTCAATCAATGAGAATAAATTAGTAAACCAAGTGTGTTAAAAGATTCTCTTTTTATGATACCATAAAATAGTCTAAAACTTTTCATGACAAGAAATTTCCAGTATTTTCAAAGTTAAATAAAGGTCCAAATACATTGTACTGGGAAACTTCTTTATCAAGGGTTCAGTGCAAAACTAATGTTGGTGCCTATATGTTAAATATATAGGCACTAACAACAGTTTTTCAAAAGTCCTCAATACATTCAAAATGCATTGTATCAACAAAGAAGTCTTGTTCTAAAATTAGACAAAGGAAAACCCAATAAACAACATGTGACACAATTGTAGATATTATTGTATTGAACTTATAGAAGTTCTGCAACATTTCTGAACTCATGGTCTTTCACAATGTTAACGGAGGTTTCCTAATGAAAACATTAGGAAACCTCAGTGAACACTGCTAAAGTTCTTGACTTCCGAAACATTAAGGAATTATTACAGGTCCTGTATCTATCTTAATATCAGGTCTTCTACCTTAATATAGATTACATTGATACTTACAGATCTATGCCTCCTGAGTTGACTATCATTGAGTGATGTCAAACTTGTTGTCATACTTGACATGTCTTCCTCAGAATCAGTGAAGTCATCAACTAGAATAGAACATAACAAGTTCTGGTGAAATATTTCATTAGATATCATACAGAACTATGAACCTTGCTGTGGGAAAGTGATTGGGATAAGTACAAATGTATTATGAAAGATCATTGGGTATTTTTTTTTATTTTACTACAAAGTTTTTTGGTGAAGCTTACAGAAGTATTTTAGACTAGACATTTCAATTATTTGATGCTACTTATTCTACCTATTGCAATGAGTAAAACAAACCAATTAAATATCTTTATCGCACTGGTAAGATCAAATTAATTTATGAAAAATTCAAGTGACATATAGTACTATATTTTCATTATGGATTCATAGTATGATTAGTTTTTCATTTCATAGCTCCATGAAAACAAAAATGACAAAAATCCAATCTCTTGATCTCTCAAATAAGTCAATTTACCTGAAGCTTTAGGAGGACCTATCCTTCCCCTGAGGGCCGGACGTCGAGGAGTTTTGTCGGAGAACATCGATCCAATCTTCAAATCCTTCATCTCATTCAATACACTCTCATCAACGCTCTTTGTCATTGACTTGCGCTTTTTCTTTTCTTTCTTCTTCTCAGATTTCGGAGTTTTGGATTTTTTCTTTTTATAAGTTGTTTTATCTTCAAGAGTGTCAGTGGAGGACGATTTGTCTTTATCCTTCATTCCTTTCTGTTTTTCATTTGGTGTTTTAACACCAGACAGTATCGTTGACAGGATTGATCGCTTCTTTTTCTTACTATCATCCATATCCAGATTTTCCTCGGAACATGACAAGCTACTTTTGCCATCTTTACTTTTCTTCTTTTTCTTGTCCTTAGAATGCTTAGGACTTCCCTCAGATAGAGGGAAATCCGGTGTAAAGTTGACAGAGATTCTCTGTTTTTGTTTATTTGTGTCGTCACTTTCTAGTGTACTTGTTCGATCAGTTTGTGATGATTCACCATCATTGTCCTGACTTCTCCCCCGTAAATACTTCTTAAATGCTGGAGTAAGAGCTGAATCCTTAATGCCGAGTTCTTCATCACTCTTTAGTCTAGCTCGTTCTCTGGCTTCTGCCCTTGCTTTCTGTAATTCAGCTTCACGAATACCTTTAATATGTCCTGGATCTAGGACAGTAGGTTCTGCAGCTGGAGTTGGTGGTAGTAGTCGCTTTTTAACATCTTTCTTCGTTCCTTCCTCCGATTTCTGAAATGTGAATTTTGGTTTGACGGAGGTGCGAGGAGTGTAGAATTCTTCACCAGTATCCTCGCTGTCATCAGCAAAAGGAATATCCTCATCTGCAGTCTTAGCATCGTTACTTGTCGTAGACAAACTTGGTTTGAGTGATTTCTTCAATGCAGATGCTACTGGTATTCTCTTCTTTTTGTTTTCTGAATCACTCCCACTGTCTCTATCTTTTATCTTAGAATAGTCAACTGTTATCTTCATTTTATCATTTTTATTGTCTTTTATCTTATTTTCTTCAGTTACACTTTCACTTAACCTTTTCTTATCTTTGTTTTGACTAGTAGCACTATTTGTAGATATACTTGGAGGTTTATTTGATTCAATAGGTTTTGGAGGGAGAGGTCTTTGTGACACAACTGATTTAGGTTTAGTGGTTACAGTAGATTTTGGTTTGCTTGCAGCAATAGAGTCAGGTTTTATATGGGCATCAGAAACTTTCATAACTGGTTTTGAATCAGGTTCATTTTTTAATGCTTTCTTCATGAAGTTACTCTGAAACCCGGGTGATGGAGATGTTGGTTTTATACTGGGAGCTTCCGGCAGTTTTCTGACAGTTTTTGATTGTTTAGGTGATGTTTGAGACTCTATAGGTACAGGTGGCAGTGGTCGCCATGTTTTCTGAGTGTTCTCCGCTGAAGTGACAGAATTCAAACTGCTACACGAGCTAGAGTCCCCCCATGCATCTTTTTCAAGAGGATTTGGTTCAGTGGATCTTTCCCGGCTTTGGTTTCTGTAGGGTCTGATGATTGTCTTCGTGGAGTGTGGGACTGGTTCAAGAAAGTCCCGACTTTCATTACTGGCCTGTCGGATTATTTTTGGTGGTTTACCACTTATTGATGATTTCTTCTTCTTATCTTTGTCTTTTTGTTTTGGAGTTTGAACACTTTTAGTTTTATCACTTTTGAACAATGAATTTGACTTCTTTTTGCCACTTTCAGATTTTTTGTCCTTCATATCACTTGGACTTTCAGCCTTACTTTGAGCTGGCTTCTCCATTTCCATTCCTTTTTCCTCTTCTATGCTAGCTTGTCTATCAATGTTTATTTGCACCGGCTCTGTCAAACTAGAATCTGGTGTTGCATAAGTGCTACTACTATAGCGATCTGATCGCGGAGATATAAAGTCACACTTATCATCAGAAATATCCCCAAGTTCAGATCTTGGTGATAAATATTCTGATTTAGGTGATGAAACATTGTTAATGTTACTCTCATCAGCATTTAAAGTTTCATCTAAATCTGCTTGTTCCTCCTCGTCTAGAGCATGACTTAGAGTCAATTGATAATCTCTTAATAAATCAGAATCTGGTCGGTCATTGTCGCTCTCATTAGATGCTAAATAGTTTTTATTCGCCTCAAATTCATCTGACAGTGAACTCGAGGATGTATGACGGGATGAATGACTAGGAGTTGAAATCGTGAAACTTTCCGAACTACTTGACCTATTTACACTAGATTTGGATTTCTCAGATCTTCTTCCACCTCGATGACTTCCACGAGTCCGAGTTACAAAACGGTCATCGAGATAACGAATACAAACGTCACCCTGATCACTTTTATCATCGGTGTCTTTAATCTCATTTACACTTTGTAGAACTTCTTGAGTTGTTAATCCTGACCCAGTACTTGAATTATCACTCATATCTTGAACACTTCGTAACACTGATTTAACCGTATCATTGGCTTCACTGACAGTACTATCACCCTGGGGTAAATCACTTATGTCACCACTAGATTTAGATGATCTTTCACTCTTTTTCTTTTTCACTTTTTTATCAAAACTACCTCTAGATCTCGACTTCTTGTCACTATCCAATCTTGATCCTGTGGAGCTTTTTGACGATAATTGCCGACGATATTCATTAAACACATCATCATCCCCTAGATCATCATCAGTTAATGCTTTCAATATTTCATTAGAATCACTTAATGATTCAGAGCGATGATCCATGTCAACTAAAAGCTGTTCCATGGCTCGACTCACTGCAGTTTTATCAAGCGCCTCCTCCTCATCTACAATTGGTCCGTATTCTGCCGACACAAAAGCTTCATCATCAAGACCGGAATCAGTATCTCGACTGTCTTGCTTCTCTAACTTCTTGTCAAAAACATCTTCTGGAACCTGAAGAAAAATATAAGATCTTGGATGAAATTTAGTTAGAGATTAGCTGATCTTAACTGAAACTAGAATGGAAATGATATAAATCTAGGTTAATAGGTTAAGATTAATAGATTTTTTTTCTCATATTAAAGCCCTTTCATGCTTTTGAAAACACATTTTATTCCAATCACTAAATAAAAACTGTGTAAAAGTTTGCTCAGTGGACATCATGATCACATAATTTAAAGAGTGATCTTTGGCAAGTGTGGGACAAGGATATATCTGATGACTGTTTGTATGGCAGACAAGGATGACTAAGTGAAATTGTTATTTTAAGTATTGCATCAGAACTAGGGAATATTTTTCATAAATCTGCATATTGACAAGATGACTAATCCAGTTTGCATTGAGGATAGCTTGTCAAGGTAATGTAATTCACTTTAAAGACATTCCAAACAAGAAATTGAAATTAAAAGATATTATCTGTTCTCCTAGTCAGTTGCAATTAGGAAATGAAAAACAATTCCATCATAATAGATTTTGTGTAGTCTGACATTTGCAAACAACACAATGTTTCAACATGAATAAATATTCTGGGCTAAGCAAGACAAGGATTTAAAAAATTTCCCTGCAATAGAATGTGTATAATTGTTTACCTGGTTATCTGTGATTTCATCAGGCTCTGATTGAGCAGCTATCACAGGTTTGTCTGCCTCACTAGCAGGTGATAAAACATCCTCCTTCTTTTGTTCAGGTACTGGATTCTTTCTGGCCATACCAAACATTTTAAATGGATCTAGTCTGAGAGGTTCAGGAGGGGTGTTAAAGAAATCCACCTTTGCTTTTGATACTACACCGGGACTTCGTACAGAGTTCTGTTTATCCGTCTCCGATGAAGACTTCTGGGCAACACTATTTGAAGATGATGTGGACTTTGGTTCAGATTTTGGTTCTCCTTTACTTGCAGTGGTTTCCTCTTCTACTTCTGTGTCGGAATCATCAGTGTCATACTCATCAGATTCTGAAAATTACCAAACTTGGTCATAAGGTACATCTTGTTTGATTAAGAATTATAGTACACAAAGTCTAGGGCTTTTAATATTAAAGTGATTAATATGGAGAGTTGAAAAAAAATTATAGCATAAACAAGAAAAAACAAGATGTGTTTGTGAAACACGAATGCCCCCCGACACGGCATTTTTTTCAAAGTTTGACCTTGACAGATGACCTCGACCTTGTCACATGACCTTGACTTTGGTACCAGCGGATGCGGATCATTGAGATCTATCATCATGCCAAATGTTAGCTTTGTATCTTGAATAGGCTTGAAGATATTGGCAAGGTTAAGTTTTCGGGTTAAGTTTTTTCAAAGTTTGACCTTGACAGATGACCTTGACCTTGTCACATGACCTTGACTTTGGTACCAGCGGATGCGGATCATTGAGATCTATCATCATGCCAAATATGAGCTTTGTATCTTGAATAGGCTTGAAGATATTGGCAAGGTTAAGTTTTCAGGTTAAGTTTTCGGACAGACGGACGGACAGACAGACAGACAGACAGACGGACGGACGGACAGACAGACAGACGGACATGAGTAAAACAATATGCCCCCGATCTCTCGATACGGGGGCATAAAAAGGGAGATACAAGTAAATTTTCATGTTTTTTTGTGTGACAACGCCTCACATTAAAATTATATTAAAATTCATTGATTTAACCACATTATGTCCTGGCTAACATCTTTCAAGTTAGATAGCTTTTAATTGATATTCAAACCCAGTTGTATAAAAGTTGACTATTGTTTATTTCTAGCCTTTAGGTATAAGCAGCCAATCAGTTATGTTGTTTTAATTATTTTCGATGTTTCAGTTGACCATCCTAAACATCAAATCTGATTGGCTGAAATGAAATATCTTCAGGTTAAAATTCAACCAATTATCAATTTTCATATGACTGGACTCAAACTGTGATTGGTTGTCTGACCTTCGACCTCAGTATCCTCATCCTCCTCTGGTTCCCCATTATCACCATTGAGTAACCTCTGGTACCCATCTTCAGAATAGTCTACAAGGTTTTCCTGTGATCGTCTGAGACTCTCTTTAGCCAGACAGAGGGACTCTTCCAGTCTACCAGACTGATATAAATCAATGGCTTCTTGAAATTCCTCATCTTCCGACCTATATATAAAGGATAGTCAACTAATACAGTATTTACTCTAATAAGAGTATCTTAAAAACAACTGTCTGCAACAGAAGCATAGCTGAAAATAACCGTGTGATACAGTGTCGAACCCACACTGACAAGTTATATTTTAACGTTTTGTTTACAAGGCCAATGCGCTAACCACTGAGCCAATGAATTTCGTCTTTGGCTCAGTGGTAAGCGTATTGGACTTGTAAACAAATAATTTAAATATTGTTGTCCGCGTGGGTTCGACACTGGCTCACGTTAGATATTTTTCAGCTATGCTTCGGTTAGATATTTTTCAGCTATGCTTCGGTTGAGAACAGTTCTTACATAACAAGTACCCTGTCTTATAGTAGCTACCCCTACACTTTTACTGAGAAAACTTATGACACTGCATGGAAATTACTTATAATTTTGATAATTTTGTGAGTCCCACTTATTCCTCTAATTTTAGACTAGTTTCATCTAAACAATCATTTATATTATTATTTAGAGAAAATTAGCCTCAAATTAAAGGGTAATAAAGGGGAATATCTTTAAGTCAGCAATTTGGCAGATATTTGATTTAAGGTTTTGTATATCTAATGTGAGTATTTCTTAGGATAAATGTAGTATTCAATTAATGTTCATGAAATAATGAATATATTCATTTCATAAACATGAAACATTGAAGTTATCAAACAAGTCAGATTAAAATGAAGACATGCTTATTTTTTCTTTGACTTAGGTGCAGAGTTTAAGGAATTTCTCAACAGAAATTTGAGAGTATAAATAAAATACCACATTATTTTTTTTGTGTGTGAAATTCTTTGAATTATCAATCTTTTATATCTGTATTTAAATAAACAGCATTTGAATAATGAATTAATTTTGCCAAAAGCACCATATTTAGGGTCCAGCGTTTGATTGCCAGGTTCTGGACTGTGGATCAATTTCAATAAACAGTATGTATACAGTTATCCATGTTCAAAAGATATGTATATCAAAGTTTCAATTGAATGTCTTCATAAATACCAGTGGTAATGAAAATTGTTATTTTCATGCATGATGATACAAAAGTTGATGTTAAAGACACAAGTCTATGGGAATACCTCATATATCTCTGAAAACATCAAAGCTAAAAATGAATATTGTTCATCAAGCAATTTGTTGATCTTCCCATGTAACAGATACTATAATTGTTCTACTTCTTTACACACAACATGAGATAGATGGAGATCAATACACTCAATTATAAACATGCAATATTTTATCCTTGTTATTCCAAAACCTCGTAACTACAGCTTTGATCAAGCTGTAGTTACGGGGTTTTAGAATTACATCAACAATTTATTTGAATCTAGTTTTAATTATTTTTGTTAATCTTATTTGTAATGATACATGCAACACACTGACAAACTATAGGTGTATCATGCTTCCTTTTTTCTTAAAGATTATACAATAAGCTTAGTCAGGAAATAAAATGGCAGTCAATCCTGGGGGTCACAAGTTCAAACCCTTGTGATAGACACTGTTTGTCTCCAACCTATGGGCAAAGAAGGATTGTGCTTAAGTGAGGTGAGAAGCAGGTGGTTTGGATAAAATTTTGTGGCAGTACTGTTATTATAAATGACAGGCAGCCCTGGCTAGGTGTATCAGATACCACAATATTTCTTTGTTTGATTGAATGGGGCTTATGCCGCTTTTAACATAATTTCAGTCAAATCCTGGCGGCTGGAGCACCTAACAAAGGATTCCTGGTTTTTCTCACAGTTCTACCACCACATCCTTTCCTAGCCTCCAGCTGTTATGCCACATAGGTCTATGATTATCAACCCTTTAATGGAGATACCACAATATAAACAAAGTACTATTGGAAATGGTCTTAAACACATACAAACAAACATTCATTTCAGATTATGATCCGAAAAAAAAAGTGTTAAACATAACCAAAAAATAGTGTGTGAAATGATTCAATTTTAGACTGTGTTTGACACTTATTACTTTATTTGTCTTATTCATTAATATAAAAAATCAAATAATTTTTTAATATATGTAGAAAAACAAATCTTCATTTAAAGAACAACATCCACATCTTTTCACCAACATCTCTGCTATAATAATGTTTACTTTGTTTTGTGTCATTCACTCAATTGAAAATAATCTTACTAAACACTGAACTAAAAAGACAATCACTAACATGTATGGAGATATAGAGAGATGAATTGATTTTGTTTTCAAAATGTAAAAAATTATGAAAACTTGATTAAACAACGCCATTTTGTACCCACAACACAAGTCTAAACATAGAAAGGTTCAGATTGGCACCTCTATCTTTAATGTGCAGGGGTGTCCAACATGGGCTTTTCTACTTGCGGGAAAGTAAATTTCCTTAGGCACTTGTCCATGGATGAGTTAATACCGGAGCAAATCTTGCTACAGTACTAAAAAAATCTAGGAGAAAAGTCATCCTTTTGTTTGTATCAAAGGGAAGAAACATGGTCTTTAAATGAAGAAAATGCTGGGTTACAGCATTTTCTCCTTATTAAAAACAATATTTTCTCAGTATTTATCTACCTACTTTTTTTGTGGACAAGTTCATTTTGATCCTGGAAAAGTAAGAAATCAGCTTTTACTTGTCCAGTGACAAGTGGAAAAACTCTGTATTTGTTGTTGTTGTTGTACGCCTATTTTACGGCACTATATGCTGCCAATGGCCACAATGTGCTATCTTTTCTACAGTGTCATCACAAAGTACTTTGTCACACTATGTACACATGCGTGAGTCAATAAAATAATAAAAATAATATGTAAATAATGATGATTATAATAGTAAAAAATATAAATACAAAAAAAACAACACTAATTAAAACGTTTAAGTATTTATTTCCACATCCCCGATCTGTATCCCTGATCAACCCTTTTCCTACTGTCAATATTATTTTTTTATTGTACGCAAGCTTTGGCAGACAATATAGACAATGATCAGACTGCCTGCCATGTACTCAATGATTGTGCGGAATACCTGAGCAGAAATTGTGGAGATGTCAAAAATGACAATTTAAGTTAGTGGACCCATAATAGTTCCGCAAAGTTTCAGAAGTCATGAACTTAACATGTTAACCGAGGTTTCCTAATGATTTTCATTAGGAAACCTCTGTTAACATTGTGAAAGATCATGTGATCCAAAATGTTGCGGAACTATTACTAGTCCAATACCTTAATCAAATAAAATTCAAAATAAGCACGACAGTGGATGCATACTGTGACAGGTTACTGACTCAACTAAAACTTAAAATTCACATATTTAGATCACGATGCATGTATTCTCATTACCAGACATGTAAAATGTGGGCCATTTCTTCCACATCACTTGGGTCTATTTCCGATAGCAATTCACTGAAATTATTGTAACAATTTATAACAATTGCAACACACATGTGACTAGGGATATAAAATTATACTCATAGAATAATACCTATAGATACAATTATTTTTTATACATGTATATTCAAACCTATATTCATACAATTGAGTCAAATACATTTAAACATAGGATTTTATGAGACACAAAAGTCCCCAGAATTGTAATCTATTGTTGTCAATTGTACATGACCTTGACATTATCTAATGGTTTCAGACATTGCGAACAATTAAACATGTGCTTTCAACACAGACAATTATTACCTATGACAGCCAAAAACTCAGACTCAACAGGCTCGATAGTGCATCAAAAATACTTCATTATTATTCAAGAATCTATGGGTCAGCAGACAAAGTTTTGGACGAGTCTAACACTTAATGTCTGACAAAGGTCAACTTACTCAAGGTCAGAATCATCAGAATCCTCGTCTTGTTCTTCGACCTCCATCTCCACGTCCCGTGTCAGAGACATACTGATGTTGTGTTCATACTGTTCTTCTTCCGTCTCTTCTGGCAAACCCTCGATCGTGTTCTCAAACTCGATCCTTTCTGGCGTCTTCAAGCTCTGGTCCAGAATGTCTGCATTGTGGACTGGTGAGAGTAAAGCTGATAAAGATAAATGAGCCTGTGCGCGACATTTCCAACAATTTGAAATATACGTGAGGTTCAAACATTGAGTAGCGTTGAAAGCCACATACTGTATATATAAAGTTACCTGAGGTCTATAGATACTTTATATATATCTACATTTATGTTATTTATTTACTAAACGCATCGTAAAGACTCTGGACAGACTGTGCGGATGCGCAGGCTGGTCAGAGTCTTTGCTTTGCATATATTTGAAATTGTTGAAAATCTCACGAACATGCTCAAATAAAGAATTAGCAACAGTCATTTAACCCTTTCCTGTTTTACAAAATTTTGGACCTGTCCACATTCAAAGGTTTTGCAGACGAAAATTAAAGGTGGATTTAATTTGAAAAATAACCATTCAGTAGGGTAGAAAAAAGTGTGGAAAAAGAAGAAATTGCTTGTCAGAAGCAATTTCTTCGTTTTTCACAATGTTTTCTCAATCATAAAATCACGGGCACGTAAAAAGCAGGGATTAAACAGCAAAGGGTTTAATTACATCATAGATATATTCATACAAATATGGGCTTAGATCCTGAATTATTATTGTCAAAGGGCATATTTTCTGATTTAATGTGTTGAATTTGAAGAACACAATAACATAGATTTATACACAAAATTGCAATACGTTTCATTTTTAAGAGAAGCAAAAAATAACTTCTCAGCATATAATTACTTTTAAATGTGTGTTTGTACTTTCCTTATGCATTGTAGAGAACATTTCAAAATCCAATTATTTTACCATAATTTCTAGAAAAGACAAACAAACACACATATTCAAGTGTTCTAATAAATACTTTGTTTTGTTCAATACACACCAGGAACTTTCTTTGGAGACCTCTCCTGAGAAGCTTGTTTGGTCGGTGTTGGTCCCGAATCACTCGGAATGTTTTCTTTCGAAGAATCTGTATCCTCAACCCCACGCTTACGAGCAAGTTTACCAAAACGATTGACTGGATTAGCATGACGAAGACAGAAAAATCTGTTTGCTGCAATAAACAATTATTACTCAATCAATATTACAAAATTCGAAACTTGCCACGATTCTTAACACTTTTTCAGTCATCTCATGCCATGTTTACAAAGCTGATAAACTGTTAAATTTTAGACAAAGCCTTCCAGAATATTTTGTGATATACAGACAGAGGCCTGGGGCCAGTTTCATCAAAACATTTAGGACATATTTTTGTCTTACTGATAACTTTCGATCCAGTAACAACAACAATCACCTAACATAGGTATTGATAGATTGGTGATACATGATTTTTTAACTAAATATGCGGTAGGTCATAGGTAAGACAAAAATACATCTTAAATGTTTTGATGAAACAGGCCCCTGGAGGATAATGCAAGTCTTTCTGTTCTTTCTCAACTTTACCCTGTCAAATATTTGCATTTACAATGCAATGAACACCCTTTTATACTATGACATAGGTTGCCAAAGTGAAAAAATCCAATTGAATTTTTTTATATTACCCAAGTGTTATTACACAAGTGGAATTACTAAGCAAATGAGCTCAGAGTGTAAAGCAAGGCTGTTTTGTTGCCATGAAAATGGCCTCATAATGGGTATGATGACTTTGATATACACACAGCATAATAATTATGTTGCACAAAAAATTTGGATCAGTAAGTTTTAAGAAAATAGTGGATTTATAACACAAATTCAGGTCATATCATTAAAAGTATATCAAAGTTATGTCCATGGTCATTCATTAATTCATTTAATTCATTAAACTCATCATCAAAAAAAAAAATAAATAAAAAAAATGGTGGAGCCTTGTTTTAATCTATCTTAAAATGACTCTTTTAATAAATGTGGTATTTCATTACTACTTATTCAATATCCTTTTGATATAAGTTGCTCTGCTAAAGGTAGTGGACCCTTAATAGTTTTGCAATAGTTCAGAATTAATGATCATTCACAATGTTAACAAAGGTTTCCTAATGAAATCATTAGAAAACCTTGTTTAACACTGCCTCATTTACTTCTGACACTTTGCAGAGCTATTATAGGTCCACTGCCTTAAAGCAGTCAATCCATGATTGAAGGGTAGATATTTGTATATGTTATTATGCCCTTGTGATTTTTCCAACAATTTTACTATACATGAAAATTTTACTATATGTGATCAATGGAGCATATGCGAAATATTGTACTATACGTGAAAGATTGACAATCAGCAGCCTTGGTTTCCAAAGAGTACATCAAGGATTTTCACTGAAAGCACAAAAATTGCATAGTGAAGACTGATCAGACTGTGCTACTGCGCTGGCTGATCTGAGTCTTAACTTTGCAAACACATTAAATCATTAGAAAATCATGCAAAGGCTAAAATTTTAATGCTACTTACCATCCCCATATGAAGTCTTGTCGACGGAGTAGTTGTTGGTTCTTAGGGAAATGCCACAAAAATCACATTTAAAACACTGCGTATGAAAGAACAAATTCTCCACACACATTCTCTCCATGATGTACACACGCTTCTTACAGAAGAAACAAAATTCACTGGCTGGTTGGGCCGCCACTAACATTGGTTGGCCTTTCTATAAATAGAATAAATATTATAATCATCACACAAAAATTGAAACAAAATTCACGTTTAAGTTAGACAGAACTCCAAGCAAATCTTAGAAACTGTTAACAAATTGATTAAAGCTATTACTCTCCCTTTATAAAATTATCAGTCTAATTTGACATTCAAATAATTTTTCATTGCATAGGCTGTGAGTGGAAAAGCCCTAGTAAGTATTTCTAAGACAAAACTTAAGATTACATAGTTAACTGAATATGAAACAAAGCCAAGCATAATTGTTCATTAAGTTTTTAAATCCCAAAATTAACTCTGCTAGTTAAACCATATTTCAATAACATAAAAACAAAATCCTCTTTTCTGAGCTTTCAAGTTTCTTAGCAAAATCGTACAGATTGCTTGAGGTCATATTATCCATACATTCTCATTTACGTAACACTCACTGATAAGTAATAAAAGGAGCGGCAAAGTTGGGTCTTACACCACTTTCAACAATCATTCAGCTATATCAGGGCAGCTGGAGCACCTAACAATGGATTCCTGGTATTTCTCACACTAGTACCACCATTACATCCTTTCCTAGCCTCCAGCTGCTATCCAACATAGTTCTAGGATTTATCCACCCATTGGTGAGAGACAAATAGTCCGAAGGATTGAGTGCTGCCATCGGGGAACGAACGCAGGACCTCTAGAATGACAGTCCCCTGCACTACCAACTGGGCTATGACAGCGGCAGAACACAAAAGGGCTAAAACCAGGTATTTTTTGTTGCTGTTGTAAAGATTTGCACACGTTTTACATTGACAGATGACACTGAAATTGTTTCTACAACATTATTGTTGAAAACTTAACACAGATTTATCAGTGTGAGCTAGAGTCATGCCAAATATTGGCACTTTTTGAATATGAATTACTCATAATGTTAAGCTATTGGGTAAGGTTTATCAATCAGACAGATGAACAATGGACAAATAATGTTCCCCTTACCTTCAAGTACAGGGGAATAGAAACAATGCAACAAGCCTTAGAACATTTTAAGAACTTACTATTTTCTTTGTATAAGGCTGTGGTGAATTATCATCTGAATTTTTCTTGAATTTTGACACAAGAAGCTCTGCCATCTGACTGACTTTAACAACCGGCATCATTTCTTCTCGCATCTTGATGTCTTTACTGTCCTTATCTTGTTTTGCACCTGTTAACCGAGTAGAGATCTCACTCATTGGTAATTTACTGTATCGTGTCAGCTCCACATTACCATTCTGGTGAAATTAAAAAGTACATGTATCAATAAAATATCAGATTAGGTCACACAACATTTGATTTGTTTGTTTGAATGGGGTCTAAAGCTGCTATCAACAATCTTTCAGTTATATGCCAGAGGCTGGAGCACCCGACAGTGGGTTCTTGGTATTTCTTACACCAGTACTACCATTACATCCTTTCCTTGCCTCCAGCTGCTATCCCACATAGGTCTATGATTATCAACCCATTGGTGGGTGACAAATGGTCGGAAAGGATGATTACTGCTGTTAGGGATCGAACCCAGGACCTCTAGATTGACAGTCAGACCTGCTACCAATTGCGCAATGACAGTGGAACACGCAAAATTTGAAAATGGTGAATTAATTAATTGATCTTGAACAACAAGTATACTGTATAAGAAGGGGTCTAATCTACTGCACATTGCTGATAAGAAAGAGGTCATTCCATACAATTTCACTAAGATCTTGCATTTTAATGCAAAAAAACACTGAAGGAAAGCAAATTGTGAAAAACATGGGAGAAAATGGATAAAGTACATGTAACAATCCTAACCTTTTCTATTTCTCACAGTGTTTCATTTCAACAACAGGATAATTAACCCTAGAGCACTAACATGAAGCAAAGTTTAATAAGTTTGCAAAATACCACTTATCCTTATTTTCAAATAGGCAACCAAATCACTATGTTTTTTCAGCCCAAATGACTATTGGCCCTTTGTCTAAGTTTTTACTTGGTTTGACTCAATTTTTCACTGAGCTAAGATATCATGTATAAAAATATTGTGACAGAACTTCAAGACATTTGAGCCAGTAAATGTGGCCCCTAGAGTGCACAAAAGGTTTTTTCTAAGACTTGACCCCTCTACCTCATTTTTACCCAACTGAATGCAATTCACACTCGTCCGAAGAATCCTGCAGACTAACATTCTCACCATGTTCTAAATCATTTGAGCCATTAATGTGCCATCTACAGTGAACAGTTTTTTTTTAAGATTTGACCCCTTGACCTCATTTGAGCAAAAAAGGTGCTCTCTAAAGTGCACACACAGTTCTAACTAAAATTTGAACCATTGGCCCAATTTTGACCCCACTTGACCCATTTTCAAGCTTGACCGAGATTTGATGGAGACAAACAATCTGACCAAGTTTCAAGACATTCCAGATAAAAATGTGGTCTCTATAGTGCACAAAAGAAATTGACACATGACTAACAACAGACAAAATATGACAGGCACTGCTAGATCACAAAAGCTAATAATGTACGCTTCATGCTGAGGTGAGCTCATAATGATTTATGGACTTAATTTTTCAAACCTAAAATTTGAAACCAGTCTCAAATCTTGTTGTCTGGTTAATGGTTGATCCCTTTATTAATTGAAAGGCTCATTTATCAACCATAGAAGACTTGATACTTAAATGTTAACAGAAAATGACATGCAGTTTAGATAATATTAATCAGCACAAACAAACATTCTGACTTTTGCCAACTTTTTCTTACACATTGATTAAACAAAACAAAAGAAATCTACTTACTGTTTCGGGTTTTGATGTGAACACATTTTCCATTTTTTCCAGTCGATGAGATTCAATCTTCTCGATTCTATTCCTGTTTGGTAAAACACTCATATTTCCATCTTTCTTTACGCCCGTACTATTATCCTGAGCAGGATTTGAGAACACATTAAAGTTGGCGTTACTGTTTATATTTCCAATATTTGAGCTTGTATTACTGTGATATTTACTACTGCTACCACTACTTACACTACCCGCTAAATGTCCTATATTTAGTAACGAGTTACTGTGTAAATTGTTGTTGTTGTTGTTGTGATTTAAGTTTTGATTGCGCTGGTTATGAATCTCTTCTTCACTTGTGTCTTTTTTGATGGATTTTTTAAGTTTTGAAAGACTGACACGAGAAGATCGAAGTTTCTGTAGAAACGAGACTCGATGACTAGGTGATCTGTGTTTGCGATCTTCAAAACTGCTGTTTAAAATATCATCTGAAACGCATTGAAATGATTCAAAATTACACAACAATTACATAAATAAATAAGGAATAATTGTTTGTTTCAGTTTCAAAATGACTTCTTTCATTTAAAAATATAGCTTTCGTAATTCATGAAATGAAGGATATATTTTTCTTACATGAAAAACAATCATTCTATTTCTTTGATGAAAATGAGACTTAATGTGTAACTATTCAGACAAGTTCTCTTTAGTTTGCTTTATTTTTCATTTGATAAATAAGCAACGTTATTACATCACAAGTTCAACATGCCCAAATGGGATAATGTCAAATAATTTGAAACGATCAAAAGTAGGGAATAATCTTTTGGTAATTCTATTGAATTTGCAGAGAGTTTACCAAGTAATATTTGAGCCTGTTTGTGACATTTCCAACAATTTCATGATTGCGTGAAAGGCAAACAAAGAGCAGCATTTACAACCAAATAATGCATTCACTAGTGATTGACAATCGGTTTCAAATCATAATATTTTATCAGATTTTAGTCAAAAGTGCAAAACCAACAAATGGGCGATACTACTATTGGTTTCTGAGAAATAAATACAATTCTAAATAAATGTCCACTATGGCATAACTAGGTAGATCTATGATCTTAAATTCATTTTTTTATATTTAAGTAATGAAAAACAATATGGAATGTGTTGTATCCTTTAGTGTATCTGGAATGGACCTACACTCAACCATCGGTAGTTCCTGACCACCAATGGTTAAGTGTAAATTCACTCTCATTGTTGGCTTTAGATTAATTGTCTTTCTCAAGTAAAAAGAAAATAGGAAGTAACCAAGACTAAATAAGTGCCATTAGTCTTTGATAACATTAGATGGGTGCAACTTACACATTTAAATGACCCATTAATCAATTATGAAATTTCTTCATCGATAATCTGCAACTGAAGCCAAAACCAACTGATTACCGATTGATGAGCCCGTCACTACCAATTACTAGATTGCTTGACTGTCTAAAGATACTTTGAGACCTTATCAATCTGCAGAGGGCATGGTGAAGACTCTGGTCAGACTGTGCAGATGCACAGGCTGGTCAGTCTTTGCTTGGCGCATATTTGAAATTGTTGGAAATGTCACACACAGGCTTATTTCATGCAAGTCTACTGAAAGGGATGAAAGAAAAAAAGTTAATTCACTGACAATTTGGGCTAGCTCAACCCAATAACAAAAATATTTTTCTATGTACAAAAATATAGAGAAAATTGTCAGTAGATGAATAATATTTGGCTACATTTGCTGTAATATCTTATTGTAAAGGGACAAGATCATATGTAGAAAATTTATGAGCTCCAGTGATTTACTTTTAACAAAATAAAGTGTATTAGGAATCTATTATCATAACAATTATAATCAAATTCTTACTCCTTAATAAAACCAAATTTAATTGTTTTTCAGGAAAATTGTGTATATAGAATGTAAGGGTTGAGGCTTACTTACCACTAGGGGGCCTTTGCTTCTTGAAGAGATCGTAGAACTGTGTAAGATATGAGACAATGGCAAGCTTATCAGGCTGCTCACAATTAGCCATATCTTCACCAGTCATAACAGGGTTAATACCAAACTCTCGCTGGGCAATGTCAAACGCTAGCTGGTTATTCTTGGCTACCTCACACTTATCTAAGTTTTTTAAGTCTCTGTAATAAAGAGCAGATCCTTCAACCCTAGTCTTGCTGTATAAAAACCTTGAAAAAGATGTGTTTGTAAAACACCAATATAGGTACTTCTAAAACCGCATCTTATTTATTTTTTTTTTTTTTGGGGGGGGGGGGGGGGGGGTGATTTTGCCTTTGACAGATGACCTTGACCTTCAAAGATTCAGATTGATGAAACGATGATTCATTGCAAATGAGGGCAATGTACTTTGAATAATGTTTGTGGTTATGGGAAAATTCTCAATTCTAAGGTTAAATTTACTTAAACAGTCAGATGGACGGATAGATACTCATAAAACAATATGCATTCATTATGTGAGTTAGTATTAATTTTGAAAATGTAATTTTTACTTTTTTCTGGTTTAAAAACCAAAACCAGGTGGTAAAGAACTTGATATTGGTACTCAATGATATAGCCAATACATTTTAAATGAGTACCCATATAATAATGGTTTAATCAGGGATGTGGAAATCGGTTAGCCTAAAATACGAAATGGACCATTCACCACAAAATGGAGAGAAATGGACCATCTCACTGCGAAATGGACTTTTATATATATAATAAACTTAGAAAATAGACAACAATTTGCCGATTTGTTGCCTTAAATTATCAAATAGGATGTTTCATTTTTTTATCTATTACTGAAAACTCGCATTTTGATTGTTTTCTTACAAGAGTTGCAGCCCATTTCTCTGTTTTCATATCCATTTTGCTGTTCCGATTCTTGACGCAAGAAACCCTGACATCAGCAGCTTTTCAAAACTAACTTTAATTTCTTTAGTACAACTGTTGTTCACTGAGGCTAATTCTATTACTGAAGGAATAAATCTGTTGCATGATATTAATCAAGTCCAGAATGAACCCCATTTCGACACCCGAAATGTCCATTTTGTGCTCGCTATTTTCACGGCTATTATCAAGAAAACAATTTACATAGATGCCAGAAAATTATCTTATCAATTTATTGAAATATTCATAACGATATAAAACAAGCTATCTTAAATTGACATAAGACTATATGAAGAAAACTGTATAGTGAATTGCGTTTGAAGAAGCCTGTTTCGCTGTCGAAGGGTCTTCATAGTTGTCAGTTAATATTAGTCTTCAAAAGATAACAAAATGCATAAATATCTCCATTTGTAATTGTAAAATTAAGTAAAATGATCTATATAAGGTATATTAATCGAAAAATAGTAAGTAATGTCGCATATAAAAGTCCATTTCGCTGCTGGAGGGTCCATTTCGCCCCATTTCTTGCTAGGCAGTCCATTTCGTATTTTAGGCCAACCCTGTGGAAATACTAATTTTCTTTACTTGTCCATGGACAAATAGAGTTGGTTTTCTACTTGTCCAGGATCAAAATGAACTGATCTGCAAAATTGATATATTGATGAATATTGAGAAAGCATTGATTTAATAAAGAAATTGTTGTAAGCCAGTATTTTCTTCAATGAAGACAATGTTTTCTACCCTTTGATACAAACAATAGGATGACTTTTATCCTAGATCTTTTTGTTACCCTTTCAAAATTTTCTCTGATATTTACTGGTCCACACACAAGTAACTTAGAAAAGTAGAAAAGACTGCGTTGGACAAGTCGGGCATAGGAATTCCACACCCCTGGTTAAATGAACAAGAGGACCATGATGGTCCTATATCGCTCACCTTCGTCTCTTTGAGTCCTCCCTTAGCAAAATTAAATGCTTTAAAAGATCATTGAATGACCATTAGATTATTCAAAGAAAGACATTATTCTATTTCTATGATCCCTGCATTAGTTTCTTGCCTTTTCTAAACCTGTTTCATGTGACCTGGCCAACATTCTGCCCAAGTTTCATGACTATTGAACCAAATTTGCAGCCTCTAGAGACTAATGTGTAAACTTAAATTGTCAGGCACCTTTTTCCCATGATATGGCATGCATCCTTCCCATTTTCAAAAGGGTTAATCCTTAAATTCTTGCCAACATTCTGATCAAGTTCCTTTAAGATTGGGCCATATTTGTGGCCTCTAGAGTGTGAACAATAAAATTGTCATTAAGGTCCCTTTTACCGTGATATGGCATGGATCCTTCCCATTTTCCATAGGGTTTATCCTTGTGACCTGGCCAACATTCTGACAAAGTTTCATGACCATTGGGCCATATTTGTGGCCTCCAGGGTGTAAACAAAACAAGATGTGTTTGTGAAACACGAATGCCCCTGGAACAGCATTTTTTTTTAAATTTGACCTTGACAGATGACCTTGACCTTGTCACATGACCTTGACCTTGTCACATGACCTTGACTTTGGTGTACAGCTTTGAATGTCAAATACTTTTGGAGAAAAGGCAAAGGTTAAGTATTCGGGTTAAGTTTTCGGACAGACGGATGGACAGACGGACGGACAGACGGACATGAGTAAAACAATATGCCCCCGATCTCTCGATAGGGGGGCATAAAAATTGGCATTAAGGCCCTTTTTCCCTTGATATGGCATGGATCCTTCCCATTTTCCATAAGGTTTATCCTTGTGACCTGGCAAACATTCTGAACAAGTTTCATGAAGATTGGACCATATTTGTGGCCACTAGAGTGTAAAAAAAGAAACTTGTCATTAAGGCCCCTTTTCCCGTGAAATGGCATGGATCCTTCCCATTTTCCATAGGGTTTATCCTTGTGACCTGGCAAACATACTGAACAAGTTTCATGAAGATTGGACCATATTTGTGGCCACTAGAGTGTAAAAAAAGAAAATTGTAATTAAGGCCCCTTTTACCTTGATATGACATGGATCCTTCCCATTTTCAATAGGGTTCATCTTTGTGACCTGGCCAACAATCTGACCAAGTTTCATGAAGATTGGGCCATATTTGAGCCCTCTAGAGTGTAAACAAGAAAATTGTCTTTAAGGCCCCTTTTCCCTTGATATGGCATGGATCCTTCCCATTTTCAATAGGGTTCATCCTTGTGACCTGGCCAACAATCTAACCAAGTTTCATCCAGATTGTGTGATATTTGTGGCCTCTAGGATTGTTGACACCGGACGACGGACAACGGACATTCAATGATCACAAAAGCTCACCTTGAGCATGATGTGATCAGGTGAGCTAACAAAAAATAAACATTTAAAATTTAACCCTTCTCATATCTACATAGCATATGTGACATGTCAAGCAAAAAGGGACCATCTAAGTAATGTGTAAAGAGTCAACCCTAGTCAGACTACGTAGACTGACTTGGATCAAAACTTTTCGAGTCATGCTAATTTTCTGATTATTCAATGATCAATCTACTTTCCTGTGAAAAATGAAAGTCGAACCCTGGTCGACCTGTACTAGAATCAACCTCTTTATCAAATTTATATTTCATGGAGTTCCCTGATGGTCCATTTATTGTGACGGGTCACATAATACTTGCCGTCAAGAAATCATTGTCAGACAGTGTAGTGTAGTTTAACGAAGTGTGCACAGACTTGCAGTCTGATCTTTGCCAACACTACCTGCGTTCTTATATGTTTATAGGACGTTACAACTGTTTTGCACTGAAACATTGATACACTCTACCCCATACTTACAAAGCTTCTGGTTTTAGATAACTGATAAGCCCGCAGAAAGCCAGTCCACTTTTCCACGATGTTGACAGATCTGTAACTTCCACAGGACTAAAGTTCCCGTTATTTAAGATCTTCTGACACCAACGAATAAGGTGATATTTATCAACAGCACCTGAAAATGGGGGAATTTTTTTTTTCAAGTTAAATACCTTTAATTATTCTAATTGATAATGAGAAACAACATTGTATTTTTTCATCTGAAAATAGCAAGAAACATTTTAAATTAATTAGACATAGGAACCTTAGCTTTAAAATGATATACTATCACTCTGTAGACTTTGTCTTTTGAAATTTACAGTCGATTCTTTATTTCCATGAACTATGCAACAAAATATTGATGATACCATTCAAATCATATTCTTTTTTACCTACTTTTCAACTTCTAGACAATTAATTTGGAAAAATAATGCTATATTTCGATTTCTTATACTTTTTCAAACCACTAACATATCTATTTTTACAATAACACTTATTTACCATCTTTTTCCTTTTTTGCTATCTCCACAATCTCATCTCTCAGAGTATTTTCCCCCGTATCATAAAGGTGGGTCACCTGTTTGGGCTTCAGTCGCTTGTTCTTCAACACAATATATCTGGAACCCAAAAAGTTTTATTAATGACTTGCTAGATTGCAAAATGTTGGACAGACCACATAACTTGACAATGAATTCTGGCTACTTTTAGGAGTGAAAATTGTAAAATTTTGGGGTCTTTTGTTTGTTTTTTCATCAAATTCAATATCAATCCCTATGCCTTGAAAAAAAACACAATTAAAATTGATATCATTTTGATTTATAGTTAAATCCATCGACAGTTGTAAAATAAAAACTCAACTTTATTTTTTGGAAACAATATTCTCTTTTAACTCTTTGTCATGCTGAAATCAAATATCCCTGCTTTGGCAGGAAGAATAGACAAAGATCAGCTTGCACAAATGTGCAATCTGATCTTAGTCTATAACCTTTTTCCAGTTTAAACCAGTTAAGTTAATTTTTTTTTAAAAAAAATCGCACACACAATTAGTGCATCCAGTGCTTTCATCACTTTGAATTTTAAGCAATTTTACCAAGTTTCAGTGTTCAGCATATCTAAGATTAATCACTAACCTAGAGGCAGGATCCACAGTAAAAGTGTTGATATTTTTCTGCATGTTTTCTGGGGTAGTTTGAGACAATACTTGATACACACTTTCTCTTTCTGCTATAACTTGAAGAGTCGTCATTTTACCAGAACACCAATTTTTGATTGTCCACGCAGAGTCTAACGCACCAAGAAAACCTCGAGCACAACCAGACCCTGTTGGCCAAAATGGCTGCAATGGACAGATGAAATATGTAAATTACAGGGCACAATAAAAATACAGTAATTATGCATTTTCTTTTTTCATGTATTACAAATCGAAGCTATCATGGCTCGTTGAGATAAGTATTCAAGGAACACACCATAATAAAAGACAAGTTTTATACTTGTAAAAAAAAAGTTTCAAAAAGTTTCAAAATGCATGTATTGATCCTAGCTTAAATCAAGATTTGGTTGTACCTTGTCTTACAGAATATTGAATGTTTTTGCTTTTTGGGAGAGGGTATAGACAAAGGCTATACTCCACATATGTGAAGACCAATATATGTAAACATCATCTGTTAGTCCTTTAAAGTTATTCATAAAGTTTCAAAGAAATGTTGAACCACAATCAACCTTTCTTGTATTTCATTTTTAAGCAATTTTTAAAGTTGATTTACATCTTATCATCATTATGACCCTTGTATTCCATTGATACACATGATTGAGTGTGATAAAAAGTGACTTGAATCAGTATCTCTAAAACCAGTTTTGGACCCACCTCTAGTAAACTGTCACCGACCAACATCATCAACAACTTGTGTCCATTTCTTTCAACCACTCTTGAAGCATTCTCTGCTTGAAACAGGGACGTAAAGTCAAACATGGCCAGGTCAGCCTGTCCATAGTGATTGACAGCAAAGTCAAGGTGAGGCAGCATATGATTGGTTGAGAAGTCTGCAGCCTCACGTGCATAGTCAGCAAGTGCATCCTGGTTAACATTATCACGTGCAAGTAGCATGGCAGTATCAGCAAAATCCTGAAATACAGTGACTCAGTCAAACAATGCAACACAAGGAAACTTAATTTTAGTTTATCAGCTCTTATGTTCAAACCCTTTGAATGCTGTTCAAGCCATTTTCCTGCTGTGCACAAAGCTTTGGAAGACATTATAGACTTCGATATTTCTTTTTGGAATGTATTTGAATTATTTTTTGTAAAGATTTCAGAAATCACTCATAACTATATTCACAATTACCTTTATAGCATTCAGATTTTTTATATACATTAACTTTAATTAACTGATTTCTTAACTTTTGTCATGCTGAGCCCCGAATATTCTGGCTTAGGCAGGAGGTATAGACAAAGATCAACCTGCATGCAAGTGTAGTCTGATCTTAGTCAATACCACCTCATTTTCCTTTCTAAAACAGAAAAGTTTAGAATTTGTATTTCCAAAATAATTATTTTATCACAAATGAAACTGCCATTGCTTTCAATACTTTGATCTTAATTCATTTTTTTGTCAAGATTTTTATTCAGCATCACTAGGGTTAACTAACCTCTTTTAAGACCCCTTTTTCCAGAAGACTCTGTTTTTTGGCAGTCATCACAAAATAGTGTGTCTCATCTTTGTAATAGACAATATTCTCCAGATCAATACCACAGGCAGCATTCAGATCTTTGAAAAACTTCTGGTTGAAAATAAAAGCAACTCCGCTGATTTCTTCCACACGAGCCTCTGCCTGAGTGTTACGATTAATGAAGTTGGCAGTGATAGCAATTGCAAGCTTGCCACGGAATTCTTTACGTCTAAATCCTATAAGTACACGTAAATATTCAAATTCAATGAAAGCTACTTTGCATACTTTCAGCTATATTCTATTTCACAAAACTGTAGTCTGATGTTACCTTACCTCTTCTTGTTTTTTTGAAATGTTTAGACTAATTCAAAATACGGGGGGTTACAGACAACATTTAAAAGAGGGTACAATATGAAAAGAAACCATCCTATATGTACGAAATTATAGTGGGAAAGAGAGCTGGGTTGAGTGGAAATTTCGTAACAGGGTACCCGAGATCTAGTTACCCATGGGTACGAAAGTTGCTGATGATAACTGTGAAAAAATTTATTATATTAACTAGATACAAAGGCAGATTCAAAATTTCTGTAAGGGGGGGGGGGGTTAATGGGGACAGGTATTGCGAGTCTCAGACAGGCCTCTCAAAACTATCAGATAAAAGTCAATAGAACCATCTGGAAATTAACTTCAGACAAGAATTCTTTACTGAAGTTTATCCCCCAAAGGTGCATGTATCTACTAATACAATACCTAGTTGAGTAACAGGTAATGATTTAGAAACCGGATAGAAATGTTCCCCTACCTGATACCTCGGTTCTTAAGTACACATCCCAGCCCTAGAGGTAAAATAAGAAATTGCTTGTAACAAGCAATTTCTTCTTTAACCAAAACATATTCTCAAGTATAAAATTGAAGCAACATAAAATCCAAGGGCTTTTTCAGAAAGGGTAAGCTAAAAGTAGGCAAATACCAGAATGCAGTGTTCAGCAAAAGGCCCATACATGAATTGTGAGAATGATAATAAGTGCATAGGGTAAGATTATGAAGATTATTGCCAAAATCTAAAATAATTTGGTCTTTATATAATTACTTCCTCTTTCACTATCAATGATAATTGAGCTAATTCAAAATAGTCCAGGAAATTATTGAGGGTAAAAGGAAATTATAAAATCTTATCATTTAATCAACTTTGGGAAGGAAAGACACATATCTTTGCTGTAATTCGAAAACTCCATGATTACATCTTTAATCAAGCTGTAGTTACGAGATTTTAGAATTACATTGATAATATTAAGCATAGAAATTTGATATGCTTTTTCTTTTCATTTGTCATATTAAATAGTAAGTGTATTTTTGATAAAAAACAGATAATACTAAGTAAAGTTATATTCAGTTGTCTTTTTTAAACACCTTAGCTGAAGGCCTTAGCAATTTGAACCTAAAATGATGGCATGAAAATGGGTTAAATATCACAGCATGGATTCTGAACAACCAACTTGACTGCCTCTGATCTTTCTGTCAGCCAAAGTGGATTTTAATGATCACTTGTCCAAGGACAAATGAATCTTAACTCTGCCAACATGACACATGTCGAGGAGTCAAAGCAAATCTATTGTAAGTGACAATGTTTATATAGGCACTTACAAAAGTTTGCACTGACCCCTAGCTTTGTAATTTCCTCAACTTTGCATAACAAATAAACCATACCCTGAAGTGTATTCCTTTTACCGTCAGCACCAATGAGAACATCAAACTCGTATTCGGACAACGGATGATTTGGAGGATCTATTTTTATACGCCATCCTTGACCTGTAATAAAGAGGTAAATAAATGAAAAAGATTACAAGGCTTATAGCAAAGAGAAAGTGTTGGCGCAGGCACAGGTACTGGTGAATTTTCCAGGCAGGAGAATCGAGAGGGATTAATCTAAGTTGTAAGAACTTGTTTCCCAAACAATGTAAAATAAATAGGTTTAAACCAAAGAGAAGGAATTTTTCACCAGTATTGATGAAGAGTTATCAATGTTGTGTCTTTTTCAGATTTCTACTTCTTTTACAATGTCTTTAATAATATGTGATACATCTTTCAATTTGATACACTTTTTTGTTTTGTTGAGGGCTGATGAGTAAAATGAAATTAATTTGTAAAATATTTCAAATATATAATTCTCTTATTTACTGCTAGTTGGCTAAAAGTTGCAGACATGCTTTGATCACGCATTATCTGTCAAAATATAGTCATAATATGTGGTAATTTTTTGATGCTTCAAAGTGTTAAAATGACAAGTTTAATTTGACATTGAAAATGGAATTTCTCAAAACAAAAATGAACATTAATATAAGCATGGTACAATTCTAGGAATCAGAGCAATACTATTATAAGTGCCTATATTTTTATACGCACTTACAATAGTATTGTGCCTATTCCTTGAATTAAGATTGAAATTGTATCTTTTTTTTTTTTGTCAAAAATATTGCCAGTGTAATGGCCAGTAAATACTGTACAAACCTGTACATTACTGTATATTTATCGGCACTTACAATAGTATTGCACTGAACCCTTGAATTAAGATTCAAATTGATTTTTTTGGTCAATAATATTGCCAGTGTAATGGACAGTTAATTCTGTACAAACCTGTACTGCACTGTACTGTACTACATATTTGAAGGCATTTACAATAGTATTGTACTGACCCCTCGAATTTGAGATTCAAATTCAATCTTTTTTTTGCCAAAAATATTGCAAATGTAAATTAATGGCCAGTTGATTCTGTACAAACCTGCAACAGTAGGTTCTATGATGTCGTCAAAGCTGACATTGATGTGAACTTCTACACCAACTAATAAAGCTACTTTCAGCAGGATACACTGCAATTGTCGAATACCTGAAAACAAAATATATATTGGGTAGATAATGTAAATTGTGTGTTATTTCTTAGTCAGGAATGAAAATTATCAACCTAAAGGCATGTGAAAATATCTCACTTTACTTTAATCAACCTTCCTAGTTCTTGAAAATAATAGGGATGTTGTCTTGTTTTGAGTTCAGCACTGCTATTGACTATTGGAAAGGTTGCAACATAAAATCAATTTAGTCCATTTTGTGAATGTGAAAAATTATTAAATGCAATCTCAAATGTCAAAATGCATTGCCCTGAATCCTCCCATTCTAATACATGAAAGTAATAACAAAGAAAATAATTTTATATGGAAAAGAGTACAATTCTTTCACACCACAACAACAACAATAATGACAACTAGAACTGTCGCAGAGCGAACTAATACCCCCCACAAGCACTTTGTCAGAATGCAAGTGCTATTAGTGCAGGATGTGTTTGTAACAAATATTGAGGTCATATGCACCTTTGCCTGAAGTTTCATGATTCTAGGTCGCTTGGTTTTTGAGTTAGAGTCCAGAAATGAAAATTTAACAAAAATTGACCGTGACCTTGACCTTTGACATATATGACCCCAAAACAAAAGGACACTTCCTTGGATCATAAGCAACATTTCAATAGAGTTTCATGCTTGTAGGTCACTTGGTTCTCAAGTTAGAGTCCGGAAAGGCTGACTGTGACCTTGACCTTTGACCTATGTGACCCAAAAACAATAGGGCACTTCCTTGGGTCATAAGGAACATTTGTATAAAGTTTAATGATCGTAGGCCATTTGGTTCTTGAGTTAGAGTCCAGAAACGAAAATTGAACAAAGGCTGACTGTGACCTTGACCTTTGACCTATGTAACCCAAAAAACAATAGGGCACTTCCTTGGGTCATAAGGAACATTTGTATAAAGTTTCATGATCGTAGACCATTTGGTTCTTGAGTTAGAGTCCGGAAGACAGACAGACAGACATGCTGAAACCAATATACCCCCCTCTACTTCATAGGAGGGGGGTATAACAAAGATGATGTCACAAAGGCTACAGCAATACCTCGTTTCTTTTCTAAAAACAGCTGGATTAAAAAAATCAAGACTTACTAATATGATCTATGGCACCAGCGCAGAACTTCCCAAAGAATTTTTTGGCTCCAAGATTTTTCAGATCAGTGATTACAAATGGCCAGAGATGAAGGACATTGTTTCTAGAAAAGCGGTCTCTTTTCTCCACCACCACAGTCCTGGCACCCAGCAATGCGGTCTCTATAGCACATCTGAGACCACATACACCTCCCCCTATGATGATGACCTGCAACAGATATGGCTTCTTAGAATCATTTCAATACACAATTCAGATAAACCACTTTTGGGAACATGTTACTCTAAGCTATTTTTTAATGAAATATTGTATGGTTATTAAGGTTTCATATGGCTAGACATAATTTCCATTAATTATAAAGCCAAATTTGATAAATCATTTGTTCTAATTATCCAGCATAGTAAAGCACACGGTGATCTGACAAGTCTGATGACAAATCATGCACAAAAATTTCTCCAAGACAACCAGAAGACTATATTTAGTTGCAACCAACAGTTCAGAAGAGGGGGGTTTAGGCTATGCAATGGCTAAGGGCATGCTCTGCTTGGACATCCCAGATTTGAATTAATAACCTGCACAAGAGCTCCTGCAAATCAGACTCAATGTTATATGTACCTTTTTGTATAGTCTAATTTAGACAATTCTAATGAATACCACAAAATGTGAGATAAAAAATCTTCTGCAGGGCCCTGACTCATAAATCCAAGTCTGACAAAAATGTCTGTTTCATCTTTTTTAATGGAAGAACACCTTGACAGAAATGTTAAATAAGATGTCAATTTCTGTTTTATTGTTCTTTTTTGTAGAAATGTTGCCATACAGAATTGAAATTAAACAAATCTCTATCATTATGTGATTATTTGGGTAAATAATACCTTGATATCCTATCATTACTTCTGTCAAAAAAATTATTTTATATGTCTGATACAGTGATACTATATAACTGTTGTGAAAAATTAATTCAGCAAATTTATTTATCTTCTCCAAAATGTTATACAAAGCTGAGTCTGAATTATCTCTTTTTTAATTTCTTTTTTAACAATAGATTTTTTTCACACACAACTTTTAACCCTACTGGACACATTCCTACTTTCTTCAAAGCATTGACAGACAGTATAGGCAAAAATCAACCTGCACAGACGTGCAGTTTGATGTTAGCCTACAGAGTCTGATTTCCAATTTCTACTTACCGTACCTTTTTGGGGAACATCAAAACCTTGTGACAGACTTCTTGAAATATTCCCTAATACATGCTCTTTTTGATAAGAAAAATTAAATTACCCAGGATAAGGGCTTGATTCCCTACCTTTGAATTTGCACATGCCTCCCCTCGCCTGTACTCCTTATGAAAGGCACGCTTGTCGAGTTTAACCCATAATGCATGAGCTTTCCACGTGTTGACACGGGACCGTATTTTACGGTAGAAGTTCTGATGGTTTGCATGACTTAGGCCTACATGATCGATGAGTTGCTGGAATGTGGACAGAATGGTCTTGCAAGTGGACGCATGACAGAACTGGTCAAACAACTGACCGGCGGGGTCATTCTCCGCTGACCCATTTTCCATGGTGCATTTTGACTGACCTCCTGAAATGACACAAAGGAATTACATTTTAAGGTTAATCATAAATTGGATTGAAAAGGCATCTGTGTAAAATAAGACACCAAATTCCCCCTAAACAGCATTTTTTTTAACCTTTGACCTTGACAGATGACATTGGCCTTGTCACAAACCTTAACCTTGGGATCTACAGTTATGTATCAATGAGATCTATCATGATGCAAAATATGAGGATTGTTTCTTAAATTTGATAGCAGGAATTGTTGATGTTGAGTTTTTTGGTTAATTTCTGCAGACAGACAGACAGATGGACAGATAGACAATGGCAAAACATTAAGCCTATTCTTATCATGTAAGGCATAAAAAATACATTTTAACCCTTCTCATGCTGTTCATGGCATATACATAAAGCTTTGACAGACAATATCCATGGCTCAGTACAAAACAGATGTAACTGCCTATATGTTTATAGGCAGTGACAACTGTTTCACGCTGAGTCATTGATATAGACTATGACCATGCAGTCTGCACTGATGTGCAGCCTGATCTTAGCTTACACTGCCTGATTTCTGCATTATTATTAAGGGAAAAACTTGAGCAAGGCTGAAATATTTGCTTTAATCCTTTAGTGCATAAAGGTCAAGCTGGTAAGCTTTAAGTCTGGTTAATCCATAAATCACTGTTAATCCATTTCAAGAGTATCCAAATAATACCAATTAACATTTTTTTCAACCTTTTAAATTGTTCAAAAATAAAGGCAGAATTCTCTGCAAGACTTAAATTCAACTATAAAATGTAGAATAAGATTTTCTAAGTAGTTTTGAATAATCATGGCTTAGCATGAAACATTAAACTGTTTGGGCTCATCTGTGAATATGCAACTTAAAGGCTTTGATTGGACTAGTACTAGCTTATACAAGATACACATTAAAAAAGAAGAAAATCAAAACATATTTATTAACATACACCTTGTCTATTGCACAATGACTATCAATTATCCTCAATTGACTATCACCACAAATATGCGTCTTTTGAAACCATGTTTTGGCAAATATGATATAACGCCTACATTCATAAACTGATAAATACTAGAACAGCATGTTTTATATAATTCATAACCACCAAGCCTGTCTTTCAATTGCCTTAAGTATTCAGAGTAATTAAGTTGTGTGGTTTTATTATTTTTCATGCTGAATATTCTATGGAAGGGGAGGGGGGGGGGGGGGGGGGGTTAGAGACAAAGATCAGCCTACACATATGTGCAGACTGATCTTAGTCTTTACCCCCTGATTTTCCCTTTTTCAAGCCATCAAAAATAAATGATTGCCTTTTCTAAGTATAAATATTATAGTGCTAACAGTGCTTTCAGCACTGATTTTAATGCATTAAATTGCCATTTTTTAAATTCAGCATGACAAGAGTAAATTCTATCTTTCAGAGATGACGTAAATACATCAGATGAGACATAAAAAGTTTTCTACAAATGGCCATATTCTTCTTTTATTTTTTACTCTTCCAAACATATCAAAACAAGAGGCAAAAAGACCCACACCATGAGGTAAAAGGTTAAGTATGAAAAACATCTCCACTTGGCTAAACAGGAAGCTACCAATAGAGGCAATTGCTTTGTTGGAAGTACAGCCGGAGCTATTATCAAACAAATAGACATGATATATCAAGTACTTTGCACTATTTCCCTTTCTTTAACCCTTGTCTGGCTGTTCATGGCATGTTCCTGCTGTGTATACAATGATTTGGCAGATAGTAGTAGACTTAGATCAGCCTGCATAGAAGTGCAGTCTGCTCTTAGCCTATACTGCTAGCTTTCGACCTAATTATTGTGGAGACCGGGTGTTAAATTGTCACAAGATACGCCTTTGACACTGCTGGATCTTTAGGTATGAAAAACAACGAAGGAAGATAAATTCTTTTGCACTCCACCCCGTAATCATTGGAGGAACATTATAAAGTCAATCCGGCATAAGGTGACAGAGTTATAGTCCGGCCAAAGAATGCATGCAAAAAGCTTGGACACCAAGGGTGATCAAATATGTCTCATCTTTCAAAGGGCATAAAAAAAATTGAGGACTGGACTTTATGTCCCAAAATTCAGCAATTTTGGGGGCCCATAAAATCAGCATTAAAATGGTGAAATTTCTAACCCGTTATCATAAGGGTAAATGCAAGGGTTTTTTTGTAAATGTTTTATGCATACTTAATTAATTTTAGCTACACCTTTTCATTACAGGATGATCTCTTTTACATTGATATCTATGCTGATGACATATTTGTGGCCACTTTCTTTGCTTCAAGAAAAAAATTAAGCAGTTTATAAAACATCAGACAGAAAAACACTTATGGTAAACTTAGGCCAGCCAAGGTCATGTGATGATTTTGACACAGAGCTCATTAGTTTCAACCTATTACGATACTTTTAAACAAAGTTTAATATATTGAAACCATTATGGGAAAAGGAGTAAAATAACTTGTAAGAAGCACCTCTTACTGGTCAAGATAATTTCAATGCTTGCAAAAAATGTAAGATATGTGGCCTATAGAAGATCAGGGGTCGACACCAACACCAGTCCTGGGGCCCGAGGCCTGTGGAATTTAGGTAGGACTGGTATCGTAACCATGTTGCAGGTCCTTCAAGCCTCCAAAAAAATGACCATCTCATAATATACACAGGGTATAACGTGCCACGCCGACACCAGAAGGTTCGTGGACACCTGATTGATTTTTTCGATACGGAACTAGCGGTGGTGCAAGTTTTTGACGGATTTGTAAACCAAAATAATCATTTTCATTTCAATTTTTAGTATCACTGTCGAGATAAATGGTTCTTCTTTTAGGAAATAGAAGGAGAGGGTAGCATCTAAGCAAAATGAGCGAGTTCTAGCCCTAGGAGTGAGTGACTTTGCTTGATTTTTTAGGTTTGTCACTATTTTTTTGTCAAACAACCTGACTGTTCTTCATTGTTTGTATTTTTCTGAGAGCATTTATGTATCCTCTACACACATACCAAATTTCTCGGCGAAAGATCCACATAAAGCGAAGATATTCGTACTTTTATGGGCCTGGGTAGCGGAAAATATGATAACAATACACCCCCTGAATTTTTAGAGATTGGAAATCGACACCAGAGTTACAAGAATTTGTGACAACTCAACACCTACCACTAAATCATCTTTATTCCTCCCTAAATGCTCGTGTACTAACCGTTTTCGGAGCAGTTTCTGTACATTTCAGCTTATAATGGCTCGATGATTAATTTAGGAGCATATTCAAACCAATCCCGTAAATTATAGCACTTATTTTCACTGTTCTGCCCATCATACATTGCACCAAGTTTACCAACTCCGATTTAATATTTGTATTCATAAATGCAATCTATGAAACGCCATAGGACATAAAATCTCGTGAAATCGTATTTCCCTTTCTTTACCAAAATCGGGTTTGTAGCGTTATTAGCTCACCTGAGCACATCGTGCTAAGGTGAGCTTTTGTGATCATTGAATGTCCGTCGTGCGTCGTCCGTTGTCTGTCGTCCGTCGTCCCGCGTCAACAATTTAAGTGTTTACACTCTGGAGGCCACAAATATCATCCAATCTTCATGAAACTTGGTAAGAATGTTGGTCAGGTCACAAGGATGAACCCTATTGAAAATGGGAAGGATCCATGCCTTATCACGGGAAAAGGAGCCTTATTGACAATTATCTTGTTTACACTCTAGGGGCCACGAATATGGCCCAATCTTCATGAAACTTGGTCTAAATGTTTGCCAGGTCACAAAGATGAACCCTATGGAAATCGAAAGGATCCATGCCATATCACAGGAAAAGGAGCCTTAGTGACAAATTTCTTGTTTACACACTAGAAGCCACAAATATGGCTTAATCTTCATGAAACTTGGTCAGAATGTTGGCCAGGTCACAAGGATGAACCCTATGGAAAATGGGAATGATCCATGCCTTATCATGGGAAAAGGGGCCTTAATGACAGTTTTCTTGTTAACGATCTAGGGGCCACAAATGCGGACCAATCTTCATGAAACTTGGACAGAATGTTGGACAGGTCACAAGGATGAACTCCATTGAAAATGGGAAGGATCCATGCCATATCACGGGAAAAGGAGCCTTAGTGACAATTTTCTTGTTTACACTCTAGGGGCCACAAATATGGCCTAATCTTCATGAAACTTGGTCAGAATGTTGGCCAGGTCACAAGGACGAACCCTATTGAAAATGGGAATGATCCATGTCTTATCATGGGAAAAGGGGCCTTAATGACAGTTTTCTTGTTTACACTCTAGGGGCCACAAATGTGGACCAATCTACATGAAACTTGGACAGAATGTTGGTCAGGTCCTAAGAATGAATCCTATTGAAAATGGGAAAGATCCATGTCATATCACAGGAAAAGGAGTCCTAAACATAATTTTCTTGTCATAACTCTAGAGGCCGCAATTTCAGCCCAAACTTCATGAAACTTTGTTTTGTGTAGAAATTATGATGTGATGTCCCAGGGGTAAAAAAGACTCAGGTGAGCGATCTAGGACCATCTTGGTCCTCTTGTCATTTTGTTCTGTTACTGTTGTATGTACTAAAAAGGCGTCTGAATGAGGAAAAAATGCGGTTGACCTAGATATATTTACAGCTTGCCTACCCGTCTGAATGTTGGTCCTACAACATCATTTTAGAATACATTTCATCAGAGGAAGCTGACCTTATCTTTAATTTTGGATTTTAATCGCATTAGGTCGATTTGTTTACAGTCAGGCAACATTTTCAGGTATTTAAGGAGACTCTCAGATCTTTGAAAATAACATGTTTTTTTTTTTCTTTTAAATTTCTTAATTTTTGGAGAAAAAATTTCTTTGGGTGACCCTTTTCTTAAAAGGTTAAGAAATTTGGATTTACTATAAAAAAAGAAGTGTCAGGGCAGGGCTAATTTCACTTTGTAATGTTTGAAAATATTCCGTTCTCCCAACCCAATGGCCCAATTTTAGTGAAATCTGACATGAATGTTCCTTAGGTGACCCTCTTCTAAAGTTGTTCTAGAAATTTTTATTTACCCCTTAGTATGGGTGTAGCAGGGCGGGGCGTTTTTGATTTAAAATCTTCTAAATTATTGGCCCTATTTCAGTGTAGCTTGGTTGAAATGAACCTTGGGTGACCCGCTTCCTAAGTTGTTCAAGAAATTTGGATTTACCCCAAAATATGGGCGTGACAGGGCAGTATTGTTGATATAATCAAGAAAAAAATACTCGAAAAGAGTGGTTTGCTACTCCGCGATATGTATGGCGCGACCACGGACGATTGTGCTACGTTAGATCTTTAATTTATAATAATGATACGGATCAACAAGGATAAATACTGCACACAGCTACTAATAAATACTAACATCTACCGATATGATTCCATACACAAATCCTCATTCTTTCTAAAGCCTAAGTATATAAATATACATTACAAGAACACACATTTGAAATTTGTCATAAAAACGTTTACAGACTCATCGCTCAAGATCATAGTTATTCTGACTTGTTCGGTAAGTTAGTACATGTATACTGGGAAGATCACAAAAGTACTGTTAAATTGTAGCAGATCGAAACGATGGTTGATTATCGAAGACCTTTGTGGGTTAACGGCTGAAGTCTAGGAAAGGATGAAATGATAGTACTGGTGTAAGAAACATCATGTGTCGATATTTAGGTTTTCCAGTCGCCGCGATATGACTTCAGGATTTTTAAAAGCAGCGGTAAACACCAAACAAACAAACACACGCAAACGAGGATTGAAAGTGATAAGCGTGCTGTTTGAAGTCAAAGAAGTATGATAACAACGCCATACAATGAGACGAATATCTATGTATATCGATCTCACACTATAAAGCGAACCATTATACTTTTTTCTTTATTGGATAATATAAGACGATAAGTGAATACTTTAGGACTGATTGGTTTGGATAATCTCTTTCGCGCATGATATCATGGTATGGGATAACACCAACGATATGATGGTACCAGATTAAATGTCTCATACCACTTTATCTTTCAATCTTGATTCAAATTGGTAATTGCACTGGTTTGTGGTGAAATTACCTAGTGGTAGTCCACCTAAAAATCTTGTAAACTCACTGGAAAGCGTCAAAGAAAATCCGTTTCTCATTCGATTTTAGCTTAATAAGAATTTTGCCAAATATAATATTAAACTTACAAACACAATATTTATTACAAATTTTCAAGTCATTGCATTAATTGGAATTATTTTTAAAATATAAGCCTGGAGAAGGCGAACGGGTCATACTTGCTATGACCCAAATAGGGCCATTTGAGAGAAATATACCGGTCTGCACTCTACCAAAAACCTGACAAAGACTGCATTTTTTCACCCATTCATATTTTCTAGGTCAGTTAGTAACGTGTAGCCTTGCTGCGCACAACTTTCATAAGACCATTACCATCTGACACGCATCATTTTTCTCTCACCAATAAATGAACGACAATAATCGGAAAGCTATTGAAAATGCTAGGTGAATCCATAGCATAACAGAAAAAACATATTATACATAAGGGTAGGCTAATTTAAGTTTGAAGAATGTAGGAAAGGAGTTTACGGCATGAACATTGTTTTGTATTTAGAAGAATTATCATTTCGTTTCCATAGAAATTGCGAAGTCCGTTAAAGTCTTGTTTTTTCATTGAAACAAGAAATCATAACATGTTCGAAAGAGTGTCACCCAAGGGTTTTTAACCACCCAACGATCTATTGTGGACACGTGACATTTGACGGGAAATATGCCATCTTAACACCAATAAAGTAAATGGATTCCTATATCTCCAAGAACCAATCAGACGCTTATAATTTCAATTTAAATGAAATTGCGCTTTGTCTGGCTATATTAATTTTGCATGCAGTTGTTGATCTAATCTCTTTAGTGGTTTTTGAGCGTTTCTGAATGGAGTGAGTGAGTGTTGGGAGTGAACGAGTGATTTTGAAATGGTTTTGATCACGCTTGGTGTCAATTTCACGATGTTATTAACTGCATTTATACTAATTAAAGAAGAATTAAAGAGAACTATGTCACGCAATCTTTGCTGTATTTACGTGAAAAGGGACAATGAAAAAGCTTTTCTAAGTATAGAAAAAATAATTAACATAAGCTAATAATTTCTGACACATGCAAGAAAACGTTAAGACGTTAATCTTTCCGAAACGAGACCTACAAAGACATTAGTCTAAACTGATTCAGGTAAGCAAAGCGCTTGCAAACGTTAGAAAGCACTTTCTTGCTTTCCTATTCTGAACGGTATGCTTGCTATGGGCGCCTGAAATAATCGGCTAGCAGTGTCGCAAGGTGACTCGCATAGCAAACGGATAGCTTAACCAATGTTATCGATCTTATTCTAAAATCTCACGATTTTTGTTTTGTTCGGATATTTTACCATCTGAAGGGCTAAATCTATGAATAACAAATGTTGTTTTTTCTTAATTCATTTTATAAATCTAAAAGTATTTTCTTTGATTAAGCTTTGAGTCGAGTCCATTTGGTCGCCTAGCAACCAGGTAATTTTTGGAAACCACTTTCGGTGCGTTTCGGTGTGGTGCGCTCAAGATAGACTGTTCGCTAATAAAACTTTTCGCGGCGAGCGCTTTCGTAGCATGAATGCAAGGCAACTTTTGATTTTCCTTTGATGAAATGTATTCCAAAATGACGCAGTATGACCAACATGTTGTACACGTAGGCAAGCTGAAAATATGCTCTTTAGGTCAACCGCTTATATTTTTAGCTCACCTGAGCACATCGTGCTCAAGGTGAGCTTTTGTGATCATTGAATGTCCGTCGTCCGTCGTCCGTTGTCCGTCGGCAGGCGTCAACAATTTAAGTGTTTACACTCTAGAGGCCACAAATATGAACCAATCACCATGAAACTTGGTCAGATTAACCACCAGGTCACAAGGATGAACCCTATTGAAAATGGGAAAGATCCTTGCCATATCAAGGAAAAAGGGGCCTAAATGACAATTTTCTTGTTTACACTCTAGAAGCCACAAATATGGTCCAATCTTCATGAAACTTGGTCAGAGTAATTGTTAGGTCGCAAGGATGAACCTTATTGAAAATGGGAAGGATCTGTTTCATATCACAGGAAAAGGGACCTTAATGACAATTTTCTTGTTTACGCTCTAGAGGCCACAGATATGAACCAATCAACATGAAACTTGGCCAGAATGATTGTCAGGTCACAAGGATGAATCCTTTTGAAAATGGGAAAGATCCGTGCCATATCAAGGGAAAAGATGCCTTAATTACCATTTTCTTGTTAACACTCTAGAAGCCACAAATATGGTCCAATCTTCATGAAACTTGGTCAGAGTAATTGTTAGGTCGCAAGGATTAACCCTATTGAAAATGGGAAGGATCTGTGTCATATCACAGGAAAAGGGGCCTTAATGACAATTTTCTTGTTTACGCTCTAGAGGCCACAAATATGAACCAATCATCATGAAACTTGGCCAGAATGATTGTCAGGTCACAAGGATGAACCCTATCGAAAATGGGAAGGATCTGTGTCATATCAAGGGAAATGGGGCCTTTATGACAAATTTCTTGTTTATGCTCTAGAGGCCACAAATATTAACCAATCATCATGAAACTTGGCCAGAATGATTGTCAGGTCACAAGAATTAACCCTATTGAAAATGGGAAGGATCTGTGTCATATCACGGAAAAAGGGACCTTAATTACAATTTTCTTGTTTATGCTCTAGATGCCACAAATATGGTCCAATCTTCATGAAACTTGGTCAGAAAGATTGTAAGGTCACAAGGATAAACCCTATCGAAAATGGGAAGGATCCGTATCATATCACGGGAAAAGGGGCCTTAATAACATTTTTCATCTTGAAGCTCAAGAGGCCACACATATGGTCTAATCTTCATGAAACTTGGTCTGAATGTTTGTCAAGTCACAAGGATGAATCCTTTGAAAATTGGAAGGATCTGTGTCATGTCACGGAAAAAAGGAGCTTTCATGATAATTTTCTGGTTACACTCTATAGAGACAAAAAGTCTTAAAAGTACTATTTTAGTACGACTTTTGCTGGAAAATTTGATACTAGGTAATTTAGACAAAGATACACAGGTGAGCGATATAGGACCACCATGGTCCTCTTGTTTCCTCATTCAGACGCAAAGGAATACACACATAACAGTAACAGGACGCATGAAAACGACATATACCCGATATAAGTAAAGAAGGGGATATACGATTTCACGAGATTCCACGTCTATGAACGTTTCATAGATCGCACTTATGAATACTAATTTTCAATCGCAGATTGTAAACTTGGTCCAATGTATGATGGGCAGAACGGTGAAAATAAGTGCTATAATTTGCGGGATTGGTTTGAATATGCTCCTAACTTAATCATCGAGCCTTTATAAGCTGAAATGTACAGAAACTGCTCCGTAAACGGTTAGTACACGAGCATTTAGGGAGGAATATAGATGATTTAGTGGTAGGTGTCGAGTTATCACAAGTTCTTTTAACTCTGGTGTCGATTTCCAATCTCTAAAAATTCAGGGGGTGTATTGTTATCATATTTTCCGCTACCCAGGCCCATAAAAGTACGAATATCTTCGCTTTATGTGGATCTTTCGCCGAGAAATTTGGTATGCGTGTAGAGGATACATAAATGCTCTTAGACAATCACAAACAATGAAGAATAGTTAGGTTGTTTGACAAATAATCAATGCCAATCCTAAAAAAACTAGAAAGCCATGAATGGCTTGAGTCGCTCCACAGGCTTGAAATTCTGGTAAAAGCAAATATTGTTTTGACTAGAATTTTGGATATTTGAGGTTCTACTGATGTTGAAAATGATTTTCAAAGTTTCAACTATATAACGGATAGAGCAATGACCTCCGTTCTTAAAAGACAAATTTTTCATCATATCAAAATAATTTTTGGCTGCATGATAATGGGTCACCCAAAGATCATACCAAAAAAGTTTGATTGATATCCATCAGTTACATTCTGAGAAAATGATTTTTAGTTTCCACTATTTAACATATTGAGGATTGACCTCTACCCATAAAATGCATATTTTTCATCCAATCAAAATATTTTTTGGTACACTGATAAAGGGTCACTCAAGGATCATACCAGTGAAATTTGGTTGATATCCAAAAATTAGATTATGAGAAAATGATTTGCAAATTTTCCACTATATAACATATAGAGAAATGACCTCCGCCCATAAAATACATATTTTTCATCCAATCACAATAATTTTTGGTAGACTGATAAAGGTTCACTCAAGGATCATTTTAGTGAAATTTGGTTGATATCCATCAATAATATTCTGAGAAAATGATTTAAAAATTTTCCAGTATATAACATATAGAGAAATGACCTCTGCCCATAAAATGCATATTCATCATCTGATCACAATAATTTTTTATAGACTGATAAAGGGTCACTCAATGATCATTCCAGTGAAATTTGGTTGATATCCATCGGTTACATTCTCAGAAAATGATTTTCAAAGGTTCCACTATATAACATATAGAGAAATGACCTCCGCCCATAAAATGCATATTTTCAATCCGATCACAATGATTTTTTGTAGACTGATAAAGGGTCACCCAAGGATCATTCCATTGAAATTTGGTTGATATCCATCACTTACATTCTGAGAAAATGATTTTCAAAGTTTCCACTATATAACATATAGAGAAATGACCTCCGCCCATAAAATGCATATTTTTCATCCGATTACAATGATTTTTTGTAGACTGATAAAGGGTCACCCAAGGATCATTCATGTAAAATCTAATTGGTATCCATTGATTAGAATCTGAGAAAACTCACTTTTTACCATATTTGGAAATTAGCCACGCCCATTAAATCCATGTTTTTCATTGGATCAAAATTTCTTGAACAACTTTGAAAGAGGGTCACCCAAGGATCATTCCTGTGAAGTTTGGTTGAAATCCATCCAGAAGTTTCTGAGGAGAAGATTTTTAAAGAAAAGTTTACGACCGGACGCACGCACGGACGGACGAACGGACGGACGTACGACGGACACAACGCCATGACAAAAGCCCCAGTGGCTTTCAGCCAGTGGAGCTAAAAAGCAAAGTCCCTTACTCCTAGGGCTAGAACTCGCTCATTTTGCTTAGTTGTTACCCTCTCATTTATTTCCAAAAAAGAAAAACCATTTATCTCGACAGTGATACTAAAAATTGAAATGAAAATGATTATTTTGGTTTATAAATCAGTCAAAAACTTGCTCCACCGCTAGTTCCGTATCGAAAAAATCGATCAGGTGTCCACGAACCTTCTGGTGTCGGCGTGGCACGTTATACCCTGTGATTTATAATCTATCTATTTCTTTTTTCTATTTTGTTGCCTTAACATTATTAATATTTTCATTATTCTATCATGGAAATCATTGTGGGAAACGAAGAAATTGCTTATCACAAGCAATTTCTTCTTTTACCACAATGTTTTTTCTTACAACTTGCTCCTTTAATTGCTGAATAATATCTTAAGTTTTCTTGAAAGACCTGTTTTATTCAGGAAGGACATGTAAGATTTAAGGATAACAGGTCCTTTTGGCTTGTCGCAAAAAGTAGTTAGTGTCAAACCCTGTAAGATGATTCACTAAGAAATAGGTTAGTAGGAAGCATTTTCAGATTTGGGTGGCCATATAATATGTGATTTTTTTTTATATCCATTCAAGATCAAAGAGACTGATTTCTATGTTAGGGTCCTGCAGATTTTTGTTCAGATTGTACTTTTCAAAATTTCTTTACTGATAGTGTTGATATGGGCCTCAAATCTAAATCACTCCCTCTTCTAGGGTCAGTTTTTCTTTTCAATTATGCAATAAGCTAAATTGCACCTCAAAACATGAATAAACATTCCATTCAATATTATCTTCAAAGAAGAAAAAATGGGCAGCTGGTGAGAAATCAACAAAGAATTCTTGAGGAGTGAACTTGGTTCAATTTCCTTACACAATGGATTATGGGCAAAGCACAATCCCTGATAAAAACAAAAGTTTTCATTTAAATGGAAAAGTCATTGATGAAATTAAAGTTGGCAATTGTTTGCAAAACGCTGTACAATGCATAATACACTGTCACCTGAATATCTCTTAAATAATTAAGACAATCACAGATCCATTATTTCTGTTAGTGTTCTGCGAGTTTCAATCATAGCAAATCGATGGCTCGGCGTGAATAGGATGTAACTTCCTATAAACATATAGGCATTTACAACTGTTTTGCACTGAGCCATTGGAAAGGAGCATCGTTTTCATACTATTGTATTCTTATTTTATTTAATTTATTTTTTCTTCAAAAGTTATATAATGAGGCTACCAAGATAATTTTAAATGACACCCCCCCCCACCCCTTGGGCAACTATTTCTGGATCCCCAACAAGATAATCATTTAGAGTACTTACAACATAGAGTTGGTAAATTATTCAATTATTCCAGAAAGAAATCAGTCACCTCAGAAATTTAAGTCACCATGCAGATCTTTCTTTTTGTCACTATTTTATTGCTTTGTCAAACCGGGTTTATTAAAATGATTATCAAGATAGTTCAATTTAACATGTCAGGAATGCAGACAAAGGTATGTCAAAATAATTAGATTTCTGTCATGTCTTATTCTAGACAACACCTGTTCATATTTTACCAACAACCAAAATCACCATGTTAAATTTTGTAGGAAAAGATGGATGCTTTCTGAATGAAATTCTATTCAATATAATTTGAAGGATTTTTTTCATCATTTAGAAATTTTCTATTTTTGGAGGTCCATGAGTACAAAACAGTTGTAAATTTAATGCATGTAGATATCTGGGTACTTACAATAGTATCAGCCTAACCCCTCACGCTTATAATGGCTTAGTTCAGAATGTAAAAGATGGGCATGGCTATTGGAACCCCTTTGACTAACTGTATTTCCTCTAATAATAGCACCCTCCCTAAGAGTAGCACCACTACATTTTTTGATAAGAAAACCCACTTCATATGCCGTAATTTTAGGAACCTTTTGAGATTTCTTTCCTTAATTTGAGATTAATTTCCTCTAAACAATGATTCATATGATTGTTAATAGAGGAAATTCACCTCAAATTTAGGGAAAAGGGCCACAAAGGCATCAATTTTAATGATTTTTAAAATTAGAAAATGCATACAAAATAAAAGCTCCAGGACCATTGTTATGTATAGCTCCCAGGAGCGTTTATTAGGAGAAATTCAGTATATCCCTATATTGTGGTACTATATTTTGTTAAATAATTGTGTCTGTTATTGTAAGTAAGTGCAAAAACAGATTTGAAACGTTTTCTCACTAAGTCTTATTTAAATTATTTTTACTTTGCACAATATTGCAGGTTTCCCACTATGAAATAAGTTCAAAATACAAGTTGACAGCTATACTCTTGTAGAAGTTACTATAATGTGTGTATAATTACCATCAAGCACTTTGAACTAGATTTAAGCGATAAAAATTGAGTAATTTGAATGACAAAATTGGGACACTCAGGTCTATATAAGGCAAGTTAAATATATATCTCACATACCTACACAAAGATCTGGCTAACATAGTTAAATATAGTACTCCCTATATTCTTGTCTAAGTAACAAATTCAGGGATCAGCAAAAACTATTGTAAGTGCCTATAAGTTCATAGGCACTTACAATAGTTTTGAGCTGACTCCTATGGTATAATATGTGACAAAATTTAGAGGTACATAGGAAGAATGCGTCAAATTGTCACAAGTTAGTACGCCTGTTATATTGCTGGATGTCCAAGCATGAAAAACAACAAAGGGAAAATAACTAAAAAATTAAGCTAGCTAGAGTTAAGGTTTTTTAAGCACCACACTTAGCATGAGGGGAATATAAGGAATATAACTGTCAAGTTTCAAGTCAATTGCACATAAGTTGAGGGAGTTATGGACAAAGAAGTCCCCCCCCCCCCTCTGCCCGCCAGACACTGATCACGGCAGGTGATGATATAATGTGTCCTATGTTTAGAAGGGCTTATAAAAAGCAATGATGTGGGCTTTAAAGATCAGGCTGTCTGCATTATGAGACTGATCTTTGTGCCTCTGCTATGTTTGGAATATTCCTGAAGGTTATATAAAGAATAATCGTGAAATAAGTTTCTGCATGAGGATATTCAAATTTGTTTGCTGTAAGGTAGACATAAGCAGTCAACGTGATGGATCATAATAGTTCTAAATGTAGAAAACCGCAAGGTGCAAATAAATTCAACATGACAAAATTAATTACCTTTTGGCATTTGGTATTCTCTTCCACTTCCTTTGAAAGTGTCCTATGCTTTGATTTATTTCAACATAACCAGAAGTGAATCTTTGTAGTTGAAATGGTTACATTGGTATCAAAGAAATCACAAGTAATATATAGGCCGAGTCTCTGAAATGTCTTGCCAAAGGACAATCTCACATGACCAGTGGCACAGAAGGAAACAAACACTGAGAAATCATTTGACTTCTTTTGGATACAACCCAGTCTGCCTCCCCAAACCACTGAGCCACACAGCACCCCACATTTTTTAAACTTTAAATTGGTATATCTAGCACACTCAGCTGTGCCCAGTTAGGTTAGTTGATTAACACTGTGGTGTGCGAGTTCAATCCCCAGCTTTACAACCCTCATCTGACATTTGACCCTCATCATTGTGTCATGCTTCATTTGTCATTGAGTGAAATTGATAGTTTGATGGACAGTAAGTCGCTGTAAGTGGCTCAGATGATATGCTGTGGTTTTCCAAACATGTCCGACCATATGAACGTGTTAATATTCCAAAGACTTTTAAGATAGGAAGATTGTTTTTCTCTTAACCATGAACAATGTCCATGGTTAAGAGAAAAACAATCTCCCTATCTTTAAAATCTTTGGAATATTAACATGTTCATATGGTCCATATGGTTACTTCCAGTTTTCTTAAGTTTTTATTTTCTATAGCATAAAAATCTCATGTCATCTGAAGGATCAATGGATAAGTATCATTCAGACAAACCTATTGCTTTTATCTCGAAAGGGTCAAAAGAATTCACTTGTCTTACAGATTTTCACCTTTGTATCCGCTGCAATTGAATGGTCTTCAAAAATCTTTGGGCCCATGATCTTTAGGAATCATTTTTGGGGAATCATGTCCTTTGAGTTTATTCCTAGCCAAGGGATCATTTATAATTTAGTACTTACCAATTAAATCAATCCTATCTGGATATGTAGATTTTACATCTGTATTGTTGGATTCCAGATCAGATCCTAACAACAGCATTTTCCCAGTATATATCACTTTATAACACCACAATGAATAACCAACAAACTTTGTTTAGATTCCATTTTTCTCTGGGGTCAACGACATGGTTCATATATCTCCTATGATGGATGATTCAAGAATGATTATCATGAAAATAATACAATGTTGACAGGCATCCAAAACGTTGTAACTATAACTTAATTTCAGCTGTTATAACACAGAGAAGTAATCAGCTACGCTAAAAAGGATCAGGATCATAGCAACAACGGATCAGGACATAACTATTTTTGTAGCCAGGTATTTAAGATATTTCTGCACTGAGATCTTGAAATGCATATCCATTTCAGTTCCCTTATTATCCGAATTGAAAAAAGGACAAAGACTGTGGAAAATATTGTGAGTGAAGGAGAAATGGCTTTTAGCAAGCCTTTCTCCTTTTCTCACAGTATTTTCTAGCTTTGTTGCATATTTTTTTCTGCTTAGTGCCACATTATCAGATTGAATTATTATCTGTTTTACTTTTTTCATTTCACTCAAAATTTTGTCATCTAAAGGTGAAAAACTTTCAAATATCTTATCCAATCAAAGATGCTTGGGACTACACTTGAATCAATTAATTACCGGGTAATTCTCACTTCAACAAATAGATTATAATATTCCTCACTGATAAAACATATTTATCTAACTTTTTCTAGCACTCATAATTCCCACATTTTCTTTTCTTTCTGAACTTCAAACTTGTCATATAATATTCCAACGCATATATAGAAAGCCAAGGTCAACAATGCATGATCATGTGACCAAAATGCCAGTAGACTTAATACCGTAACATACAATCTATACATCGCACATAGACTGTGACACAATTTTACACCTAGTGACTTATTTAATATAGGTAGACTGTAAGCTTCATTAATCACACATTTAACGCCTCATACCAAAGCAGATTAACATTATGGAAAAACATCGATCATTCATTGTACTCTGCAAGAGCATATTGGATCTAGTTATTGAAATATTTAAATAGGTTTAAAGACAGTTTTCAACAATTTCTTCTTGATTATCAAACTTCTATAATATGATATATAGAGTATAATGAGAAGAATTTGATCTCTTTTATACTTATATAGGAGTGACAATTTAATACTGTTTACAACTTTTTACTGAGAAGGATTGGCTTCACAAAGTGATCTTTCTTAAAACTTTTTTTTCACTTCAAAGAAATGGTATGGGTTCATTTTGTTACTGAGACACAGTTCACAAATTCTTTTCCAATCAAAAAAATAAATTAAGGTCTATAACTTATTGGTTTAAGATTAGAAAGACGAACATTATATTTAAATCTATATTGATCAGTTTTTAGCTATTATTGTCTAATTATTCTTAACTGTTTAAAGAATGGGAATGCATGAACTCACCCCTTTTTAGGAACATCTTTATGTTAGCTTAATGGTTTATTTTGAAAACCATGTTATTTTTGTTCAATTTTCAGCCACATATTAAGATTTTGAAGTGTTAAGATGTCAACTAGTAATGCAAAAAGTATGTATCGTAAGTCTTCATTGAGAAAAAGACAAATCAACTGGAGGCAATCAATATCACAGCCCTAGAAAACTAGAGAGGGATCTAGTGATTGTTGATCAAATTTTAAATTCTATCAAGCTATTAATTATTGGTACTCATTAGAATTGTCTTGTCAAGATGATTCCAATGGTACCCACAACATAGGATTTGAGTGATAAATAATGGAATTATTTTGATTTAAAATCCAATTTTCAACCTCTATCAAGAGCTCTCCTTTATACATTGTGAATACTCACACCAATAAATCACAAATTTTCTCCACTAATCACCTATCAATCATTATTTTTCTATAATCTCCATTATTTCTCCACAATACTAAAAAATCCTTTTCTAATTCAAGGTATTGAAAACAAACACTTTCTTCTCAAATTGTTTTAGAGTTTTTACAATTTTAGACCTTTACCAAAAGATATAAAATTACAGGAACAACATATTCATCAAAATGTGATTTATCTATACTTTTTGTTTTCTTGGTAAATCCTCATAACATATAATCACATAACATACAATTCAATTTGACCACTACAATAAAACCATCTAAGACATATAAATCCAGAATGTGACTGCACATGAACACATTTATAACTATTGTTTCCTAAAGTAATGAGAAACCCCACAAACACCTAGTGACTATTTTCATGAATGAGTAATTTACTTTAAGTACCTATATAGGTGTAGAGGTATATAAAATCCATTAGTCACTTTTAAAGTTCTGCAGGATCTGATATCTTACATGAAATTCAATTCCTTTAGATTTTAATCAAAAGATTATAATTATTATATCTACACAAATAATTAACTATTGATAAACTAAACAACAAAGGATAAGAAAAGAACAGTTATTAAGCCCATGAGCCTCTGAAACAAAATTTTCAATTAATTTTCAATGCATTATCCTCCATCTAATTTACATACTGCTCAGTGACTACAACCATGTAAGCTTATTGCATTTTGATTTGGTTAAAAGAGGTAAATTATTACCAATTTAATGTAGTTTTTCTGTTGAATATTACTATTTCTATGACCAATGGCAATAAAGAAATAGGCATTATAAAAATATTTTAGAATCAAAGAGAAAAATAAAAGAATCATCAAGAGAAATAGATAATTTTATGTATTACATTGTATTATTTTCTAGACAAAATGAGTATTTGTTGAAATAAGGTTTAAGACCAAATAAGAAACTTGACTTTTAGAACAAAAGATATTTGATGAAGTGTCAAAAATGAGTATTTGTTGAAATAAGGTTTAAGACCAAATAAGAAACTTGACTTTTAGAACAAAAGATATTTGATGAAGTGTCAAGACCCTTAAACCCCATCCTCCCCAAACACACACCCCACACCCCTCTATTAAAAGGTATTTCCCTGTAAAACATAGTAGTTTTTCGTCAGTGTTACACTGCAGAATCAACCCCTTAACGCCATCACATGTTCCAAAGCAAGTTCTAAATATATCATCAATTATGTAACCTTTCTCATACTGTTCAAAGTAAATTTTTGCTGTATATAAAGCTTTGGCAGACAGTATAGGCTAACACCAGCCTGCACAGATGCCTTCACTTCCGGCTTTCTTGTGTGGAAAGATTGAACAAGATTGTTTGAAATGTACGTCCAAAAAATTGGCAAGTTGTTGGACACAAATTTCAAATCAGCAGGATAAAATAACTGTTACTAACACAAGACTATATACAGAAATTCACCAACACAAATTTAACACAATCTACAACTGTTTACAAATAAGTCCTTGTTTTGTTATAGGGACCAGTTTACAGGCAGGCAGGTGTAATTGCCTATCATCCTGTCAAGTACCTGTCAATCAAAATTTCACTTTATTCACTGACCAGCAAACATTTTATGTCTATTTTTCAATTAACAAGGGCAGGTTACACATTAAACTGTTGTCCTTAGGGTGTTACAACTTACAACATCTATCAAGTAATAAATTCAATCCTCTCCCAAATTTGTTTTGGTTTTGAATGGGGTTTTATGCTGCTTTTAGCAATCTTTCAGTCATATAGCAGCAACTAGAGCACTGTAACCAACCTGGTATTTCTCATACTTCCATTACACCCTTTCCTAGCCTTCGGCTTCTTTCCCACATATAGGTCTATGATTATCAATCCATTAATTGGAAACTAATAGTTGGAAAGTTGAATTGACAGTTAAATTCAACAAGCTAGAACTGCGCTATGGCGTTAGCTCCAAATTGGTAATAAATTTTGAATTTAAGACCAGAAGACCATAATGGACATGCATGGTATGAAAGTAATAGACATTTCAGCGATGCAGATAGAAAGGGTATTGATCCTGATAGTTTGAACAGGGCCAGAATATTCACAAACTGATTGTAACAACATATTAACATGATCATATATGTCCAAACATTTCATATACTCAAGACTGTGGTTACAAACTGAGGTAGAGCTCTAGATGTGGCTCAGTACTTGTTAAACCATAGCGTGCTGAATCAAAATTCATTTCAAACGAATTTTCAATTTTTGTGATATTTCAACCAATCTTGCCCAGTTTCTCCTACATTGATGAACTAGAAACTAGCAGTTTAGGCTAAGATCAGAAAACGTGTCAGTGCAGTCTGATCTTAGTCTATACCGTCTGGCAAAGCTTTGAATACAGCATGAGAAAGGTTAAGGAGAGAAGATTAATTGAACAATTTGTTCTTGAACAATTTGTTCGTTAAAACCGAACAAAGCGAGCTTGCAAGCTTTGCTCAGTTTTCTTGGCCCCACCGGATAAACTTTCTTCATGCAAGCAAAACACAGTTAATCAAGACTTCAAAGGACACTACTTTTGATAAGCATAGCGAATCTGCCGAAACATCGTTTGCCCCAAACTTTATCGTCCTCCTCCTAAAACTGACTTCACTTTACCAAATCACTCACATTACCAAATAACCCCCCCCCTCCCCCTACCGGTCTCAGTTTACTCAAGTTAATTTAGATTTATTCATAAAAGTTCAAAGTTCAACATAAGCAATGATAAGCTTTTAACACAGATTAATTCAAGTTGTTTTCACAAATTATTGGTGCATTCTGATTGGTTGAAAAATTGGTTTCATTATTTAATAAAAACAATTTTGATTATGCAGCTATTTTTTAAGCTTCTGGGGAAAGAAGTCCCATTAATTATTGCTTGGTATTCAAACAGTGTGATAAGGGTTAAGTTTCATACCTCCATGAAACCAACAAAAACTTTTTTCATTACTTTTAGCATTATGGGTCTAGAACAAAAAAAAATACTCCAGGGGTGTATGACCCACATGTACATGCATCACTCCTCATCAAAGATCAGACACCAAAGTGTATTGCTTTTTTATTTCAATTAATCTTCTCTCATTATCTTCTGTAAAACCTTTTTAATATCGCCAATCTAGTAGGTAAATGACACCATTTTTAAAGAGATCAAACAATAACCATTAAGCAAGCTGATACACAAAGCATCACCAAAATGAAGTCATTGAAGTTAAGTCAATGACCTGATTGATCTATTCTTTTGGTTTTGTTTTACATAATCAACCAATAATATCACAATCCTGGATGACGTTCAACATCCTGGAGCAAAAGAGTATAAGAAACAATTGCAGAAAAAGGAGAAAATGCATACACTTGTTCATTATGAAAGCTGATATACAAAAGCATCACAAAATGAAGTCATTGACCTTAATGATCTGTACTTTTGGTCTTGTCTTACAGGTTCAATACCCCGAAGTGAAACTACAAAATAATTCATGGTAAGAAAAGAAGAAAATGAAGATTTCCATGTTTTTCTCATTTATCCTGAATGTTCTCTCCTTTTTTTAGACAAATGTTTCATACACTGTAACCATTATTTTATATTGTTGCAACCGTCAATTGTAGTAAGAGGGTAAGATCTGATAACTGCATTAAGGAAATTTAACTTTCGATAAAGGAAACTAACACTGATAAACCCTGAAAACAGCTATCTTTACAGTTGTTAATATGCTTCAATTTGTAAATTTGTTTTGAGAAACATATCCTACCAATTTCATTCCAATAGTTTTACCAGTACATTATCTTCATAATTTCTTTTGTTGAATATTTGACAGGAAAAAGATATCTGGTTTAATCCGATCTACATTATTCTGCAGGAGTCATTGTGATCCGAATAATTTTTTGTAGACTGATGATGGTCACTCAAGGATCATTCCAGTGACATTTGTTTGATATCCATCAGTTAGATTCTGAGCAAAAGCTTTTCAAATTACTACTAAATAACATATAGAGAAATGACCTCTGCCCCAGAAAAGACACTTTTTATCTGATCACTCAAGGTTCATTCAAGTGAAATTCAGTTGATTTTTATCAGTTACAGTCACCCATTAGGATCATTCCTGTGAAGTTTGGTTAAATCCATCCAGCAGTTTCTGAGAAGAAAAAGTTTACAACCTCACAGATGAACGACGGACACAGCTCCATGACCATAACCCCAGTGGCCCTCAGTCGATGGAGCTAAAAAACTTAATGCAATTCGTTAATTTAAGCATTGAACTAACACAAAAACTTAACATTTTGTAAATATAAGTTATAAAATGGATATAAGTTTTAAAATGGTTGATTGATGTCCAAAGAAGACGCTGGATTATATAAGAGCACCAGGTTCTAATAGATCTCTTACAGTAAGTCTGCATGATAATTGTTGCAGTAATTAAAAGCAAAAGAGAATATGAGGGTAAATTTTGCTTTAGCATTTGCATAAACTTTATAGTGAAACAAGGGATAAATCAATCAGAAACACTTCTCATTATTCAGGGAGTAAATCAGGATATTTAACCATAAAGTAAAGCTGAAGATGTAATAATCTACATCGTTAATGAATTGATCGATCATTACAACAAATGGTGCATGAAGAAACTGTAGATGTAATATTTCTACATCGTCACAGAATTATTTTGAACAAATGATGCATGATTCTGTGTTGTACTATATTATCATCTGGTGATCATGAGTCAATTATTGGTATTTTGTAACAGCTGTCATATGGATGGGTCAGTGCGAAACAGGTGTAACTGCCTATAAAGATATAGACAGTTACAGTTGTTTAGCACTGAGTCATTGATTGCATCTTCATATAAATAACATCTTGTACTTGTGTCTAATTTCAAGTGGTTCTAGCACAAATTCAAGGTAGTGGACCCGTAATAGTTTGGCAACGTTTAGCAAGTCATGAATTTTAACAGTGTTAACCGAGGTTTCCTAATGATTTTCATTGTGAAAGATCATGAATTTCGAAATGTTGCAGAACTATTTCAGGTCCACTACTTTAAAACTTTTTCCAATTGTAAAAGGTTGATGATATTTCAAAGCTTTTCCAATTTGTAAAATGTCATAACATGTATTGTTTGGGTTAGAAACATTGTGGAAAAAAGTGAAATTACTAGGAACAAAATTGATCTGTGGACAAATTATACTTGGTTATAATAAGGAAAGTCTCTATCTTGTGGCTCATTAATTCATTATTCAACATTATATAACAGTTATCATGAATCGTTATTGGATTAGCTGGTTACTCTGCCCCAGCATCCATGATTCAATTATTGGTTTTACCTAGGTTGTACATTGTACTGGTAAATACTTGCTTGCGTCACCCCTGCCGTCTTAACTTGGGTCAGTCCACCTGCTCTAAATGATGCAGTGATTTGCCAAGACTGTGATTTCACACCATTGTCCAATACAAAAATATTTAGTGTCCTCAGTAAATTCATATAATGGGGAAAATGTTCCCTTAAGATCCTGAGGTCTTGTGAGATGGACTCATAGACATAATACATCAGGATGTTTAAATTTGAGAGTCCTTCCTACTTATTTGGGAGTCTCAGACCCACAAAAACTATGTCCCATAAAACCATGCCTACCCTTGTGAGAAGTAAAACTGCTTCGAAGAAAAAGACAATAATACCCTTTGTTGTGGGAACTCAGTTGAATCTTCTCAATGAAACGCTTCAAATGAGTACCTAAAACATAGGGGTAAGTTAGGAATAATTAATAATGTTTATATTTGAAAACCAAAATACCCCCCCCCCCAATCTGTAGCTCTGCTCTGACAGCTTAAATAGAATGATGTAGTAGAACTAGTGCAAGAATTTCTATGAATCCATGGAAAGGTGCATCAGCCATCAAGATTTTACTTCAAAGGTATCGTTGAGCCCCCATACAATAAACATTACAAGATCACATCATCTTAGGGTATCAAAAAGTTTTTATGTTTATAGATATCTAAATGTGAATGCTACAGCTACTGGCTGACCTCAGAATATTACATATCTAGAGTTATGTTACTCATCACATGAAAGACAAAGGATTGATTCATTTCTTGGCATGAATAGCTGCTTACAACCTAAACCTGCATACCTCAGATACATTCAAATAGCCATGTTATGGGAAAAGGGATCTTAGTGCTCAAATTATATTGTGGAACTGGAAATGTGTCACAGACACTAACACCCCCAATTATACTTGATTTTTACCCACCACCCATTTGACCTTCAGCAATGAATTTGACCTTGGGTGTATCAGGACAAACTGTGTACATGACACTAGTCTGGCTGCCAGACTCTTCTTTACAGTATTTTTTTTTCAAAGGGAATTAAATGTGTCAGTCATTATATAAATTCCAATTAAGTCCCCTATCTCTGAAAAGCACTTGTTTATATGAACTTGGATTAAAAAGGCTTGTAATAGAACTACAACAAAACTTTTTTTCTGAAAATGCTAACAAAAATGACTGCAGCCAGTCTAACATGTAGGGATGGGCACCGGTACTTTGGTATCGGTTGCTCCCGGTACCATGACGTCCCGAGTAATTGGTATCGGTTCATTTTGAAAGTACCGGTTCCTACTTCCAGGACCTATGTAATTTAAGAAAATTTCATAACATCTTTGCAATATTTGTTACAAAATTATTTACTCTCAAAATACCAATGAAAAAATGCCGACGATCTTACTGATTTGTTCGTGGTTGAGCTCTGTGCAATATAGAAGGAAGTTTATACCAGACAATCTTGTAACGTCGATTATAATAATAGAAATTGATTTTTTTTTCATTCTGCCAAACGCAGATTTCGGATGAAGAATGAAATTATTTGATTAATAATTGTAAAATAAATGCTTCCTGAGTCTCAGAAAATTGCATTATTTTATGTTTTCAAAGATTTTAAAGTCTTGCATGTCGCCGCTTTTTCGCCAAATGATTATACCGAGTGCTGATCTAAGCTCCTGTTACGATTCTATCGCAATCAATCGATGAGTAATGAAGACGGAAACTGACGAGAAATTCAAGCTCTTATCGCAAATTAAAATCATGGTGTATCAAGAATTGATACTCGCATCCCGCTCGATCTGACAGGCCTGAGGGTGAAAAAGATTATTTTACATTGTCTTCAATTTTTTTTGGATAAAGTCTTACCTGCCTTGAAAATATAAAATAATCGCATTTCCCCATATTAAATCCAACAACAGAGTCAAATAAAGCAAATAAATATATTCTCGTGAAAGAAAGGGTTTGATATCTCACGAGGATTTATAAGGGTGCACCGCGTGTCAAGTCTAGATGCAGCCCCAAAAATAGCCTAACACCTGTTGTCGGCGCCTTTGATGACCCGTTCTCCCTCCTCGAAAAATAAACTGTTCTCGACGCTTTACTCGATTACAAAAAGTTTTGTAGATTCGCCAGATAGCCTCGTGGATTTAATGTCGGGTTATTGGAAAAATCAAAAATCCCGGTAATTTCTGTCTTTGGTTATAATTGCACAAATCTTCCGTATTTTTGGATAAAAAAATATATAACCGTATTGCAGACAAAATTTAGATCATGATTCTGTCGCAGCTGTTACACAAAACAACTTAATCACAACTAGCGCCTCGGTATATGTTTATTGTTTCATAATTGTGGTAAGTTGTTTCCGTCGCCTACGGTATTGTAAAGTCCGAGTTAATTCACGATGTTTGCATGGGTGAAAGTATTAATTTTTGAAAATAAGGAACTTTATAGCTGGGGGCCTGGGGGCCGCAGGGCCCCCGGTGGGTCCAGGGCAACGCCCTGGCCAGGGGTCCAGGGGGCCGGAGGCCCCCGGGAGCTCCTTAGAAATAGCATTTACAAACCACTGAGAAAAGCTTTTACAATACTATACTACCTTTTTTTGGTAGAGATTTTTCCGTTTGATTTTTCACTTCGGGCCGAGTTAAGAATAGGCCGAGTTGACCGGTCACCTTCCCTCCAATGAAATCGACCCATTTCTCCCCAGAAGCATCTCTTTCGTTGAACCGTTCCCATCTCGATTATTTTTTACGCCATCCTCAAACACTTTCGTATAATCTCGGCGGTTTCCCTCGATAGCGAAACAGGATTTTGTATTTCCATGCGATTTCATGAAGCGGAAATGTAAACAATTAACAGGTCGTATTATTTTATGTAATGCGACGTTAGATTGGATAATGGAAGGAATCTAAACCAATCACAGCCGATCTTACAAATTACATTTCGTACACCGAACTTCGGGAAACGGAAATTTCTATATTTGGTAATCGTCGTATAAGTTTCTTTTCGGGTGACCTCGTTTCTCTATCGAAACACCGCTCGGACTTTGTCGTCTATTCGCCGAATCCCCGAGGCCTTCCGATGCTCGGTTTCTTAACTGTTACTATAATCGTAAGTCTTTTTCCCATCAAACCGCCGTTTATATTATTTCGTTATGTTCTTTCCGACATCTGATAATGAAAAACAGGAGAGATCTCCGATAATTTTTCGATCTGATCACAAAAATATAATGTTAACCCCCCCTCACCCCCCCTCCAAACTTTTCTCATCGGATTTACGCGATTTGGAAAAATGGTCCCGGCGGCCGACCAAAATACGGAATTCCGTAATAATACGGAAAACTTTCACCCATGTGTTTGACATGCCGAAGCTATTGTTTTGAAGCTAAGGCCCAATATAGCTGAGGGTATGTTATCACAAGTAGGCCTAATAATGATTTAGCTTTGAATTGACAGGTGTTTCCTACATTAGAAATAGATCAAAACAGAACTTGACATAGTACTTATTGCTTATTAACTGTCACACTGTTCACACATAAGAGCGCTACGCCAGTGTGAAGTAATTGGTATTGGAATCACTAGGAATCGGTATCGTTTAAAAAGTATCGAGTAGGTATCGGAATCGGTTAAATTCTAACGGTGCCCATCCCTACTAACATGACACTAGTACTCACACAGCTGAGTCAGGGGTTGAAAAATCTTAAAAACCCAACTAGTCCTGTAGGACTAGTAACCATAAATTTCAACTCGCCCTTAAACCAAATAAGCTCGCCCTTCAAAAATTATAAAATGTAAGTAAGTCTTATAACAGGAACACAAGTCATTTGATTTAGTTGAAATTTTCATCCCGGTATAAATTTAACTCATTGTGACAGTACTTTTATGAAATCAGAGATTGGTAATCTATAAGGTATCAACGTGTACAGAAGAATACCTTTATGAGCAACACGGATAATAAGGAATTTGGGATGTTAGCAACCTAGATCACAAAACCATTTCTTCTTTAGCGTATGAAAAAAACGACGGATAATCGGCACTCTTATCATTGAATCTCACGAGAAACAATTTTTTTAACCAGAACCCTATTTTATTGAATATTAGAAACAATCGGGAGATTAAATCGGTACAAAAAAAAAATTAAAATACAAATAAACAAATATTAAAATACAAATAAACAAGTTTTGACCTGGAATAACTTCTTTGCTATAGATATCTATATCTAGATAAGGCCTAGATATTCAAGGCCTTTGAAAGGGTGCAAATATGTTTGAACGCAACAAGTGTACATTACCGAAATTAGATTAATTACGTGTGCAAAAAATCGCTGTTTCGAAATAATTTACCAACGAAAACAACTTACTTCTAATGAAAAATTATAATCCTTATCAAAATATCCGAGTGGTAAAGATGTGAGAAAATCATAAGATTTATTTTGAAACCAATCTTTAATATGACGTCACCGTACAAATTTCTCGGAGAATGGCCCGACTTCAAAAGGACCGCTGAACACCTGCACTGGGTGAGGTCATCTGTGTGTTCACAGAAACACAATTTTCTCTCGTGTTTACACGAAAGTCTCATTAAATAGTGGCATAAATAGTGGATATAAAAATATAACGGATAGTATTTAGAAGGGTAACTGAATTTATTTCGGCTCATCCAGTTTACGACTCTCATCGTCGGAACATTTATTTTTTTAAAGACAATCTGCAATTTAGAAGCCATTGGAAATTGGGAAATATTAACTGCGACTACGATGCTACATTGCAATGGTCATTTGTTTAAAGATGAGCTTTTCCATGTCTGATTGAAAGCCTAGATTGTACTCGCCCCGTCGGACTAGCTCATCTGAAATTCTACTCGCCCTCCGGCAATTCCTACTCGCAAATGCGAGCAGGCCAGTGGAATTTTCAACCCCTGTGAGTTATTTCAAAATTTATCAGTAAATGTAAAAGTTACACCCCTGACAAGAATAGGACACACACCCACACTACACCCCCCCCCCACACACACACCATGCTCACACATAGACAGGGATAACTCTATATAAGTCTGTCACCATTTCATGGCTAGGGTATAAAATGATACCAAGACATGCACTTAAGCAGTCTACACACAATCTTTATCATTGACAATAATATTGAATAACCATATTGATAAATCTTAATATTGCCCATAAAAGTTACATAGTATTACCAATCCAAAGATTGACAATATTATTGCTCTTACATGGGTAATATTTGATATTTTTCACTATGGGCAATATTGGCTATTTATTCAATACACTCTTTATTATTGACAATACACTCTTTATTATTGACAATAATATTGAAAAACCATATTAACAAATCTTAATATTGCCAATTAAAGTTTCATAATATTGTCAATCCAAAGATTGACAATATTATTGCACTTTCATGGGCAATATTTGATTTTTTTCACTATTGGCAATATTGGCTATTTATTCAATATTATTTTCAATATAATTGTCATTAATATTGATTGTGTATCAGACACCTTTAAGGTTGAGTATTTACATTGTTTGACCTTATGGTTGAGTAACTAGGTAATCTAGGACAGAGCGGATACTCATCTTTATGGTTCAATTGTTAAAGATAATCTTATGATAATAGGCTAAACTTGTTGAACATCTTCTTTTCTGACATCAACTTTGACCATTTTCTTTTCTTAACTACTATAACCCTTTGTCAGCATACATCGAAAGTAGAAATTAATGAAGAAGTAATTTCTAAAAACCAGTTAGTCAGGTAACATCTCAACCATTACAACAAGTTTACATTATGAATAAAAAAAAACAAGACCACCCCCACAGGTGCCTACGCTCGGCTGTTGAGTGCTGGATGGGGGCATAATTTGTACAAAATGCATCTAGAGTTGCACCCCTTGATAGTATAGGCTGCTCTTTTGATGGTGAACATGTGTGTCAAGTTTCAAGTGAATGCCTTTGGTAGAACCAGAGATATACAATATGTTAAAGTTTTGGAACGATGACCACAACTACAACAAAGATGAAGACAACAACGACACCAAGGCTATAGCAATACCTCGGGTTTTCTCCGAAAACAGCCGAGCTATAGAAAACATTGAGGGGAAAGAGAAATGCCTCTGATTAACTATTTACTACCATATTAAAAGCTTATGATGATGTATTGTTGACTTAGATCCACTGGGGAAAGTTGTCCTTTTTAAGCCAATTCCAAAGTTTCGTTGAAATATAGTCATAAGTTAATCAGTTCTGTAACTTCTGCTAATCATAAAGTACTTTTGAATATTAAATCCAGCTGTACAGATAAGAGGGGGTTAATCCAGTCTAAAATCTGTATTTTTCAAAGAAACCCTGCATTGTGGCTACTCAGTGAATCGCCTTGACAAGAGGATTCAAATGAGTACCAACAATATAGAGTTTGTGCTATAACAATAAAAATATTTCCACCTAAAACCCAAAATATCCCCTCTATCTATAGCTCAGATATCTATAAAATATAGAAATAACCTGAAGGTCTACCAGAATAAAGGCCAACCAATATTCTAGACTACCTCACAAAACAAAACAAAGGGATCAGGAATCTAAATTATCTGATGAAGTTGTCTGATAACATTGTTAAGATAGATCAAGATTAAGATAATTGTAGCTTAACCAGGGCTCAGGATATGAGGGGAAAATTGTTAGTATCACCTTTTCTCCTATTATTTTCATTTTGTTTTTAGGTGTAATTACTCAATAGAATTTTGTCCAAAGCATTCAAATGAGTATAATCAGTATTTCAAGCTTTCTATGGAAAATTACAAACTTATAGTTTTCATAATAGCCTATTACCTATCTTATAAGACATGTGTTAACCTTTCTTATTTCGACCAATTCTTATTATAGTCCTTGCATAGCCTTTATCGGTGCGTAGGCTAGATAAAAATAAGTAATGTTAATCGCGTTTGAAAAGGTGTCAAAACTGCCATTGTTTAGGCGATGTAGCTTAAGTGAAATTAGCCCTCTGGTCTTTTCCGATCAAACAAGCCGACGTATTTTCCCCGAAATAGGATCGATAAAGGAACAATATAGATTTATTATCAAAGACAGGTTTATGTGTTTAACGTAACCAACAAAAGGAGTCTTAGTGCATTAAAGGATATTAAATTTAGCTCTACCCGAGGCTACAAAGTGCAATTGAAAATATTTCTTAGCAAAGATTTGAAATTTATGAAATTCGTTAAAATGGCAATTAGGTCAAATACCAAATATTCAATAAAAATATTCCACTAAAAGAGTCCGCATAACACAATACAAGTGTTGTGCTGTTGCTTTGGGGGTTGTGTTGTTGTTCCGGTGAAGGTTGGGTCGCTCGAGAACTAATAAGAACAAAGAGAAATCCCGATTAAATCACCTGTTTATTTGTCAAACGTTCGCATGTGTTTTCTTTTTGAAATATTATTCAGTCAAATTTAACAATGATTCAAATAATAAAATTAAACAGAAAGAATAATCCTGTTGCAGACGACGTTTTTGGTATCGTCTCCATTTTGCCCAGTGATATTTCCAATTTCTGACAATACCATGATTACAAAATGGAGCCGAATCGAATATTGAATATGCAGATATTGTCCTTTTTTCAATGAGATTTGTAATTTATTCAATTTATTTAAATGAACAAACAATAAACATGAAACTTTACAAAATAAGACATTCTACCTTAACAGAGAAACTGTGATGAATTATAAAAGAATCAAATACAAATTGAAATCATTCAGCGTGATGTATATAAGTTTCAATAATTGATTGCTAGATTTTGCGATGTCTTTACGATGTTTTTAGCTTGGCAATACAATGTATCAAATGCGAGATTTACGATTCGTTCTCGATGTACAAGCGAGCCCGATTTACAACATTTGTTACAGTATTTTGCGCTAATAATTAACTACAATGCTTTAGAAAGATTTACTCAAGGAAATTGTTTTGGTGCATAACATGTGCACAAACAAACAAATGTATAACTAATATTTACATCGTTAAATTTGACTACCAGTCCAAAAGAAAAGATCTCTTTACATATAAAGACGAACAAATTCTAGTTATTTGATTATAAACATTTTGAATTCAACTTGGAAAAAATCTTAAATAACATATTATTTCAAGATATAAAGTTTTGACTTACCTAATAAGAACAAATAGAAATCCCGATTAAATCACCTGTTTATTTTTCAAACGTTCGCATGTGTTTGATTTTGCATTGCAAAATCGCACACTAAATGCGATTCGACTGTAAACAAGCTGACCAATCAGGACTCTCATTTGTCGTTTCCAGGGACTTTCAACAAATCAGAAATAAATAATGTAAATCGCGTTTGAAAAGGTGTCAAAACTGCCATTGTTTAGGCGATGTAGCTTAAGTGAAATTAGCCCTCTGGTCTTTTCCGATCAAACAAGCCGACGTATTTTCCCCGAAATAGGATCGATAAAGGAACAATATAGATTTATTATCAAAGACAGGTTTATGTGTTTAACGTAACCAACAAAAGGAGTCTTAGTGCATTAAAGGATATTAAATTTAGCTCTACCCGAGGCTACAAAGTGCAATTGAAAATATTTCTTAGCAAAGATTTGAAATTTATGAAATTCGTTAAAATGGCAATTAGGTCAAATACCAAATATTCAATAAAAATATTCCACTAAAAGAGTCCGCATAACAATTCCAAGTCTTTGCAAATCATTGCCAAGTCTTGATTCAAGCCAGTGATTCTAAAAGAGATGCAAAATGACCTCAAATAGAACAAAACTGTTGAAAAGCGCTTAACCTCACAGGAGGGGTATTATATTTATTTAATTGATGATCACTTTTTAAATCAATCTACCCCAAATAATAACAATAAGTAGTCTGGAGCCCTATGAGAGCCAGGCTATATATTAATTGTCTGAGCCAGATCTGCTTATTGTGTGATTAAAGGTGATTATGGTAAGGTTTGCTGTATGAAAATAATCAGATAATATTTCAACAAACTCTCCCCACATGATAAATTACCATTGATCTTCAGTTTTGAAGTATGATTACATTATCATTCTCTTTCCTTCACAAAGTCTCGTTTTAAATGTAGCCATTAAAATGAATATACAGTGATTATAATGAGTAATTTGACAAGATGCTAAATAATCATTTAATGTTCCAGGAACTTTTTCTCACAAAACAAATTACCCCAATGATATTGTGACAGATAATGAGACAAGGCCTACATTCAGGATGACAAAACAGTGCAACCTGTTTGCAAAGTATACCCCGTTTTGCATGTAAGGTCAAATCATGCAAAGTGGGGTATAATTTGCACTAACAGTGAGTTTGAACAGTTTTTTCATCCTGAATGCAGGGCATGCCAGGATGGGCAAGAGTTTTGTCCTCCCTACCTAGGCAGAGGTACAAGTAAGCCAGGCAAATACCCATCTAAAATCATTAAATAACAAGAGCTGTCACTGTAAGATGACAATGCCCCCGACACCGCTTTGATTTAGAAGTTATGGCCAATGTTAAAGTTTTTGGACGGAATGACAGACGGACAGACGGACGGACGGACAAGTCAAATTTATGATGCCTCCCTATTGGGGGCATAATTATCAATGAAACCTTTTGATGCAGGTTCTCAATGAAATTATTCCTTTGAGTACCCCCAATAATCATAAGCTTCAGTCATAACAAGTGCATGTCGTATTGCGATGCAATACAGGTGTCCCCCATCGGATAACAAAAAATCCTTTCTTACAATATATATCTCCTACTAACTAGTTCTATAACTGTATACAAAATTTGAAGTTGCAAGCACATTAGGTTTTGAACAAAATGTCCCAAACAAAAATATAAGAGTAAAAACAACCAATGGCAAAAACTCCAAAAGTGGGCGGAGAAGAATGATTCTTGTACATGCCACTTGTCCTCAATGAGATCTATAAGTGTACCAAGTTTAAAGTTGCTAGCACTGATGGCTCAGGAGATGTAGTCCAGACAAAAATGTCAGGATAAAAAACAACAACGGACAATAACTTAAAAAGTGGATGTGGCAGAGTAACAGTTCTTGTGCATTACACTTCTTCTCAATGAGATCTACCAGTGTACAAAGTTTGAAGTTGCTAGGGCTTATGGTTTAGGAGATAAGTACAGGACAAAAATGTAAGGATAGAAACAACAAAGGGCAATAACTCAAAAAGTGGACATGGCAGAGTGACAGTTCTTGTACATGACACTTGTCCTCAATGATATCTATAAGTGTAGCAAGTTTGAAGTTTCTAGCACTCATGGTTTAGAAGATATGTTTCGGACGAAAATGTAAAGGTAAAAAGAACAAAGGGCAATAACTCAAAAAGTGGGTGTGGCAGAGTAACTGTTCTTGTACATGACAATTGTCCTTAATGAGATCTATAAGTGTACAAAGTTTGAAGTTGCTAGCACACATAGTTTAGGAGATAAGTTCCGGACAAGAATATAAGGTAAAACAACAAAGGGCAATAACTCAAAAAGTGGGCGTGGCAGAGTAACAGATCTTGAACATGACACTTCTCCTCAATGAGATCAATAAGTGTACCAAGTTTGAAGTTGCTAGCACATATGGTTTAGAAGATATGTTCCGGACAAGAATGTAAGGGTAAAAACAACAAAGGGCAATAACTCAAAAAGTGGGTGTGGCAGAGTAACGGATCTTGAACATGACACTTCTCCTCAATGATATCTATAAGTGCACCAAGTTTGAAGTTGCTAGCACACATAATTTAGGAGATATGTTCCGGACAAGAATGTAAGGGTAAGGTAAAAACAACAAAGGGCAATAACTCAAAAAGTGGGCCTGGCAGAGTAACAGTTCTTGAACATGACACTTCTCCTCAATGAGATCTATAAGTGTACCAAGTTGGAAGTTGCTAGCAAACATAGTTTAGGAGATATGTTCCGGACAGGAATGTAAGTGTAAAAACAACAAAGGGCAATTACTCAAAAAGTGGGCGTGGCAGAGTAACGGTTCTTGAACATGACACTTCTCCTCAATGAGATCTATAAGTGTACCAAGTTTGAAGTTGCTAGCACACATGGTTTAGAAGATATAGCCCGGACAAGAATGTAAGGGTAAAAACAACAAAGGGCAATAACTCAAAAAGTGGGCCTGGCAGAGTAACAGTTCTTGAACATGACACTTCTCCTCAATGAGATCTATAAGTGTACCAAGTTTGAAGTTGCTAGCACACATGGTTTAAAAAGCGTGACAGACAGACGGACGGACGGATGGACGGACAGACAGACAGACGGACGGACAGACGGAATTGAGCAAACCTATAGTCCCCCAACCGGTAACCGGTGGGGGACTAATAAGTCTTTATTATTGAAGCAATAAACACTTTCATGTCCACGAAAATATACACCTTTTACTTACTTACCCACTACTGATTAAAATCTATTCCTGACATGTATCCAGACTGATCTGAGTCTACACAATAATCCAGCACCATGAATATCACCTAATCCACATTGTTATCACACAGAGGTTCTTGACTTGTAGAAGTAACAACTGGAATTCACAGTGAATGGTATCTGTAATAAGAGATAAAGACCAAATTACCGATACAGTCCAAGATTATGATAATTATCACTAAAACACTTTGCAAGAACCATCATTTTGACTCATTTGAAAATAAGAGCACTGCCCACAGGTACCTGATGCTTGACTGTTGAGTAGTGGATAGTGGATAAAAACAATCTAAGTCAAAACAGAGGCATTTTTTATATCACAAAAAATGCATTTGGAGTAATCCACCATTGAATGTTCTTTTTCATTTTTGATATTTAATGAATTTTTTTGTAAGTTGCAAGATATCATGCCTTTTGTAATACCAGATATCACAAAGTAAATTACATTTTAAGAACTTGTTGAGGCTTCTTCTCTAATTTGATGTGAATTTCCTCTAAACAATCATTTATATGATTGTTTAGAGGAAATTTATCTCAAATTAAAGGGAAAAGGGCCTAAAAAACACAAGTTTTGAGGGTTTTTTTAATCGGAAAATGCATACTAAATATAAGCTCCCTGACAATGTCATGTATAGCTTCTGGGATCATTTATTAGGAGAAATACAGTACACTTTTTACAAAATATTGCTTGACAAGCAAGATCATTCTAAAATAAGTGAATACACTTTTGACAAAGTTTTTTTATTTGTCTGTCAGAAAACACAATTTATGAAGCAGAATAAATGCAGGATTATAGATAACAAAAGCTCTGAATACACCTATACTGTCCTATTATTCAAGCCTAAATGACATAATTAGCTCAATAACATTCCACACAACATGATATTAATACTTTCATAGGTTCTCCTCATTATACCTTAGCTAAAACATACAGTATGTATTGTGCAAAAGAGGGAGTATTTGAATATTAGAATTTATATTTTCAACAATTCTGTGTCATGGTAACACATAAGGATTTTTTATGTCAAACTATGACCAGAAATGTAAAATCATATTGAATACTCCAACTTTAGGTTGTACAAATTCTTTCAACAAGAAATGTTGTTGTTGTTGTTGTTTCCAGATAAGATGTTGAGATATAACCATTCTAAATCTCTAACTCATTCTAACTAAATCTATAAGCTCATCAATAACCTAGCCTTCATGAAATCATAGATCATCAAGTGAAAGTCTCTTCATGATGACTATGTATTAAGCAACTAGGCTGTTGAAAGTGGACTAATATCCCCCTACAAGTGCTTGTCAATATTGAAAAGTCCTATTCCATCAAAGCCTGAAGGGCCATAATTCTGTCAAAAGACAATGGATCGTAACCGATATTTCACTTGTACATCTCTGCCTGATACTTATAACATGTGAAAGTTTGAAGGAAATCTGGCCATTAGTTGATGAGAAAACTTCCAGACTTACAAAAGCTACAGGCGGACTGACTGACCAACAAGCCGACCCAAAACTATGTTTGAGGAGTATAAATCTCATCACTGCTTTCAACATTTTCTTATGTGCAGGCTAATTTTTGTCTATAAAACCTCCAGCTAAAGCAGAAATATTCAAGGTTCAGTTGAACATGGATTATTAGCCTTTGTAAACAGAAACCATATTGAAAACTCAAACTTTAGATTGTAAAAAATCTTTCAACAAGAAATTGTTATACTTTTTTTTAGCATTTAGTTAAGATACAGCTTTGTATACAGCAGAAGGAGATAGATAACAAATGTCAGAATTTATTCACTATGACATTTCTATTTGGTACAATTGCCAGGAAAACAATACAAATATTGGCAATTAGTCCCTTTATCTTCCCCTCTGTAATTACAGAGGATATTTTACAGGGAGTCAAAACTGTTTGTTTCCTATATCGTCTGTTTCAGGTCAACAAAAAGAACAAATTCAAAATTTGTTTTTGAGAAATGGTACATCAACACAGCAACAGAAGTTTATGCCTGATTTCACAAGTCTCAAGCAAGCTTAAGGTAGTGGACCTGTTATAGTTCCGCAACATTTCGGACAACATATTCTTTCACAATGTTAACCAAGGTTTTCTAATGAAAGTCATTAGGAAACCTCAATTAACACTGTTAAAGTTCATTCGTTCTGAGATGTTGCAAAACTATTACGGGCTCACTACCTTAACTGGGAGTCAGAATCAAGGTTTGTGCAGTGAATCAATAACTGTCGATCAGATCTACAGAAAGAAGAGGGGGGGGGGGGTGTTATTGTAAATTTAAGTATTTCAATCATGATAATACAAAACCTATGTTGTTGGTACTCATTGGAATCGTCTTGTCAATGATTACCCACAACATGGGATTTCTTTGAGAAGTTATGATTTTAGACAGGCTTTACCCCATCTAATCTTTAATTCCACTGGACACAAGAATTCCATACCCACAATGCCAGATTCCAATACACAAATTTCTATTTTTATAAATCTCCAGCAGGCTATTTAATCAGATCATCTAAGATACAGGCACCTGGCCCTGGAGATTTCTGCCAAATGACCCTACACTACAGACAGCTCAAATTAAGGTTGATTTGATGGAGAAACAGATGTAACTGCCTATAAATATATCAGCAGTTACAACAGTTTTACGCTGAGCCATCAATATAGGATTTACTTTTCATTAAACAATTCCACATCATATGTTTTATATAACATAAAGATCTCTTATAAACTGTTAATGAATTATCTAAACTTGAATTATCTTAACTGTTAAATTTATAATGATTTGTTCTTTTTAACCCCATTCAAGGGCTTTTGACTCCCAGGATTTTATTGGAAACAGATGGTGGATGACTTTCAATGACTAGGAAAATCTTTAAATTTGTTAACTCCGCAGTCCCACAAAATGTGGCCTCTGACTTTGTCAGACACTCAATTTTTCAGAATGTCAGCTTTGATTTTCAGTAGGAAAGGGTAAAAAAAATTGCCTTTTATCCACCAATTTGCCAAATAATGTTTATAAATGAATTAAGACCAGATGTCTTAACATAAGCTGTAACTTGTCCCTTTTCTTCATTCTAAAGCCATAGCATAGATCAAGTTTGGGCTTGAATTTAGCCTCCAACACATAATAGGACTCACTGAGAGAAAACACTCTCCAAAAGCAAATCCTTTTCCTTTTCTATTGATATTATTGCTTTGTTCTCTACATTTCACTTCACTTATTTTCCAGGTCAAACCACAAGTCACCTGAAATCAAGAGGATTATTTTATCTAACAGCAATTACCGATCGCCCTATTTTTTCCGCCAATGAAAGGCCGCTATTTCGTTTAAAATTCAAAAAATATATCCCATAACCTGACGATCTGCTCGAATAAGTGAGCTATGTGAATTGCGGTCATTATGGGCGTGGAATACATTCAAAACCAGACTGTGACGTCATAATTTTGTCTGATAAAATGTCTCGAAAGACTCTTAACTAAGATCGAAAATTTATAAAATAAAAGTTGTCTTTTAATGTTCTTTTGAAGTAATTAATCCTTATACAAATTTGTTCATTAAAAGGAGGAGAAATTCTTGAATAATTTGTCTGCATGTTAATCAATAGAAGAATTAGGCTGATATATAACTGCTTCTGATTATGAAATATTAATCTATATGAATATAGCAGTAAGAATGAGATTAACCAGTTTGCTTGAAACAAAGCTTTCTGTTCTCCCTATTACATTTTTAAAATGAGGTAAAAAGAAAAGACGACAGGGTTGAAACACCTAAAATCTCAATTCCTTTTTTAAAATGAATACTTTGGATCTTTGAACGAAAAATACTTTGGATCCTTTTAAATTTAACATTTCCACATTTAAATTTAGTAATTCTCCAAAGTTCCCATTTTTAAGAAAAAATGCAATCAAATGTTCTGTAGAGGATCGAGATTTAAGGACCATTTACGACGAGTCATGTGAAAGGTTGCCATAGAAAGGGAAACAGAGTGGATTTAAGAAAAAGAAAACGACTTTTGACATCTATATCAAACGTAAGCACTTGGAAAGGTGCATGTAGGGAAAATAGTTGTAGAACAATATACAATAGGCATACTTATATAGTTCTAAGGATACAAATATTTGCAAAAACAAAGCGATTCGAAGTATGATAGACCTTTCAAGGCTGACCAATATCGAAAGTTTGTGTGATTCGTTTAACTTTGACGTAGTATCGGTGGGGAACCAAAACTTGGTAACTCCAGCTCTTCAATACGTTATTTATGTTGCTTGTTGCAAACATTATATTATTGACCACAAATATGCGGTGGTTTTGTTTGTAATGGGTTCGACGACGCTTTCAACAATCTTTCAGCTATATCGCAGGGGCTGTTGCACCTAGCAATTGATTCCTGGTATTTCCAACAGCAGTACTCCCCCGAACTGCTATTCCACAACTACGATTACCACCCCATCGGTGGAAGAAAAATAGTCGCTAAAGGATGAGTGCCGCCGTCGGGGATTCGAATGCAGGACCTTTTGTTTAAAAGTCCGCCGCGCTGCCAACTGCGCGGCTGAATATGCCGAGATAGATAAATTTTTCTACAAATACAAAATCCATAAAAAAGATGATGTCATCAAAAAGCTTACTAAATAGAAATCAAAATCCATTAGTTGCAACCACGTGATTTGTTCACCGAACGTTTTCAACTGATCTTGTCTCGCCGAATGATGAAATATTTACAGGAACCCGATGGTGATTAAATTCGCTCCTCCCACTTTTTGTTTACCTTGATTTGATTGAAGAATATATGACGCAACAAAAATGAATGACATCATTGATTGACATGCAACTCATTTGACCTAGCATTATTCGACGAAAAAATAAGTCGATCGGTAAAACAGTTATAGTTTATTTCTGACAATTTACGCGTATAACCTTGCGCTCTGCTAACGCTCCGCTTAGGTTATATCGCGTAAATTCTCAGAAATGAACTATAACTATTACTTAATTGTCCATTGACAATCCAAACTTCACAACTGTTTGTTCATTATATATTCCAGATGAAAAAAGTGACTACCAGAGTACAGCAGACTTCAGGGCTAGTGTTTGACCCTTAAACTAGGGTTTTGACCCCAAATATCTGAAAATATACTATTTTGACACTAAGAAAATTCTCCAAAGGGGTCATTCTGACCTCCTCGAGAGAGAATTCTATGGGTCAAAACTGAGTTTTATCACCCAAATTTTCAAAGATGTATCTTAAATACTATTTAGAATTCTGCTTATTATTTTTTCCCCTTTATATCATTACACTAAAAGGTCAATTTACACTGACACCAGTAAAATTTGACTCACAATTTGCCTTCTCTGTTGTTTGGACTACTTTGGAATGAGTTTTGACCCCAAAAATTTCATGGTTTAGGAGTCACTGACACCCAAATTTCAAACACTAGCACAGGCCCTGAGACTTGTTACATTTACCACAGACATTGTATAAACCTGCGGAGATATAGAAGAGGGGGTAAAGCCAGTCTTAAATCTTTACTTCTAAATGAAAATCTTAAAGGGTACTCATTTGAAATCATCATGAGACAATTCTAATGAGTACCCTCAACAAAGCTTTAGTGCCCTTATCTTTAAAATACTTTGATCTTAAATCCAAAATACCCCCTCTATCTGTAGCTCTGAACCTTATTATATACAGTAAAACTTGTTTTAAGTGAGCACTAACAGAACCACCAAAAAGCGGTCGTTTAAGAAAATGGCCGCTTAACACACATTTTTTCTTCTAGTAAGAAACATACTTTTTAACTGAAAAATGCATATTATTGCAAAATTTATGATAATCCTATGATGTTAAAACTCAATTGAGACGATTCTTGTGAGTTTCAAAAACATAAGATTCATTTTCAATAATTTTTAGGCCAACCATACCTTCTTTTTTTAATAGTTTGTTTAAAGAAAGAGATTTGAAAAACAGTCGCTTATTAAAAATGGTCTCTTATTATAGACGTGGTCGCTTGAGCAAGATTGACTGTACATTCATTCACTATTCAAGATCAGCTTGGTGTAAGTTGAGAAAATGTCAAATATGACTACTTTACTGCTCATGATGGAATAAAATGCCCATTACTGGTGATTTTCAAATTCAAACATTATTGGTCTGTTTTGGGAAAGGCTTATCTTAAGTTAATATTTGAGAAACCCTACTGAAATACTTTTAAGTGTTTGACCACACACTGCCAAAAAATATCGACCCTTGGGATTGAGAAAGCAATATGGTAATAAAAGGCCAGCCATTCTATCAATACTATGCCTTTCTTGCACAATTTAGTCAACATGTTCTGTTTCTAGAAAAGATAGTCAGTTAACTGGAAATATTCAATATCTAAAGATTCTAGTGGTAAATTTGGCAAAATCTCAAATTTACTAAGTTATAAACTGTCCTATTCAACTCATTCGATTCCTTATATGGGTGAAAGTGTCTAATTTATAGGTCTGATAAAGACCTGTAAATTACTTGTTATTTCTTTAATGCTTTTCGGTGGTTTATCGAGAAATAACGGTAGATTATCACTTGATAATCTCACCGCAAGAGCAGGGAAATTATCAAAAACTTATACCCTGCTTTTGTGCATTTCATCCTATCTGACGTCATCTATGCGGAGCGAAATTAGTGAAGTCAGAATGAACGTTGCAAAGCAATCAAACGCAAAATGACGCACTTTACGAAGATATGTGCTAGAAATTTCACATTTTGTCTCATATTTGCATTAAAGATTAAAGAAATAGAACAACAAAAGAAACATTTTCACTCGTGGCACTGCCACTCGTGAAAATATAGCTTTTGTTGTTCACTCAATGAAATAACAAGAGTGCCATCGTCACAAAATACGCCGCCACATTGCTGCTGTTTCACAGAAATAATTGTAGACACTACTTATTTTGACAGAACCAAATTGAAAATGACCAAGTTTCATTTAAATCAAGACAAAAAGTTAGGAGGAGTTGTCTTCACAAGGCTGCAATTTCAATAAGCCCCAGACACTAAGTTTTAAGGGGGCATAATTCAGGGAAATAAATGAGCAATAAAATCCTTGATCCATGTACATCTTCAAATTATGGTGATGACATTGACAAAGTTTCATTTAAATAATAAAGACAACAAGAGGGCCCTTGGCCCTGGGTCGCTCACCTGAGAAAAAAGCTTCATTACCTAGGTATGTCCATGCAACCACAGAAAAAGAGATTTTCACTTATTCAATCAGATAACATTTGAAATAATCCTTCCCCCCTCTGCTCTTCCCCTGGTCATTATTTATTTCAGCTTTTTTCATAAAAGGTCTGTGATCAGCTAATCAATGCCAGATATACAGGCTGAGTCTGAGACTTTTAAAGTTTTCTTTAATGAGTTGATCAATCCATGTCAAATATAAAGGCTGTAGGGACTCAAAATTCTCAACAAAGCACCCCCTCCCCCAAGATGCTCTGCACCTGGTGAATCTACAGTCATGATTTTAGCTAATTCAATTAATGTCCATAATTATGCTGATCATCCATACCAATTTTCAAGTCTGTAGGACTCCTGGTTCATTAGAAGAAGTTTAAAGATTTCAAAAATGATCCAAAGTACTAACCCCTCCCCAAGACTCTCAGCACCTGGTGACCCTACAGTCATGATTTTAGCTATTTTAATTAATGTCAATATATTGATCACCCATGACAATTTTCAAGTCTGTATGGTTCCTGATCCAGGAGAAGAATAAGGTTAAAGATTTCAAATTTGATCCAAAATACTATCCCCTCCCCCCTAATGCTCCCCATCTGGTGGCCCTACATTCATGATTTTAGCTATTTTATTTTAGATCCATATGCTTTTCATCCATGCCAATATTGAAGTCTGTAGGGCTCCTGGTTCATTAGAAGATGAAGGTTAAAGTTGCAAAGTTTTCACAAAAGTACTACCCTTTCCCCCTGGTCCTCTGCACCTGGTGGCATTACAGTCATGATTTTAGCTATTTTTATTAAGGTCTATGAGCTGATCCTCCATGCCAATTTTTAAGTCTGTAGGGCTTGTGGTTCAGAAGAAGAAGAAGGTCAAAGATTACAAAATTTTCACAAAAGTACTACCCTCTCCCCCCTGGTGCTCTGCACCTGGTGAATCTACAGTCATGATTTTAGCTATTTATATAAAGGTCCATATGCTGATCATCCATGCCAATATTCAAATCTGTCAGGCTCCTGGTTCAAAAGAAGAAGAAGGTTAAAGATTACAAAATTTTCACAAAAGTACTACCCCCTCCCCCCTGGTGCTCCGCACCTGGCAGCCCAAAAGATATGATTTTAGCTATTTTTATTAAGGTCTATGAGCTGATCATCCATGACAATTTTCAAGTCTGTAGGGCTCCTGGTTCTGAAGAAGAAGAGGCTTAAAGATTACAAAATTTACCCAGAGTACTACCCCCTCCCCCCTGGTGCTCCGCACCTGGTGGCCCAAAAGATATGATTTTAGCTATTTTTATTCAGGTCTATAAACTGATCATCCATGCCAAGTTTTAAGTCTGTAGGACTACTGGTTGAGAAGAAGAAGAATTTTAAAGATTTTCTTAAAATTTCACCTTTAGTTGCCATAGCAACCAGAGTTTTTCATGGATTTCAATTCTTTTAGCTATTTTTGAAGGGGACCACCTAAGCAACATTTCTGTAAAATTTGGTGTTAATTGGCCTAGTAGTTTAGGAGGAGATGTCGTTTAAAGAAATTGTTGACGGACGCCGGACGCCGGACGACGACCGACGGACGGACGCCGGAGGAAAGGTGATCACAATAGCTCACATGAGCACTTTGTGCTCAGGTGAGCTAAAAAGTAAGGAGGATTTGTGTTCAAAAGGCTGCAATTTCAATAAGCCCTAGATACTAGTTTTTAAGGGGCATAACTCAGGCAAAAATCAATGAACCGTAAAATCCTTCCTTCATGCACATCTACCAATTGAGGTGATTACATTGACCAAGTTTCAAGAAGATCCAGCAAGTAGTTTAGGAGGAGTTGCGTTGACAAGAAAAGTGGACCCAGAGACTAAGTTATCAAGGGGCATAACTCAGGAAAAAATTAAGGAACCATAAAATCCTTCCTTCATGCACATCTACCAATTGAGGTGATAACATTGACCAAGTTTCAAAAAGATCCAGCAAGTAGTTTAGGAGGAGTTGCGTTGACAAGAAAAGTGGACCCAGAGACTAAGTTATCAAGGGGCATAACTCAGGCAAAAATCAATGAACCGTAAAATCCTTCCTTCATGCACATCTACTAATTGAGGTGATTACATTCACCAAGTTTCAAGAAGATCCAGCCAGAAACTTAGGAGGAGTTGCGTTGACAAGAAAAGTGGACCCAGAGACTAAGTTATCAAGGGGCATAACTCAGGCAAAAATCAATGAACCATAAAATCCTTCCTTCATGCACATCTACCAATTGAGGTGATAACATTGACAAAGTTTCAAGAAGATCCAGCTAGTAGTTTAGGAGGAGTTGCGTTGACAAGAAAAGTGGACAGACGTACGGACGGATGGACGGACGGATGGACGGACAGATGGACGGATGGACGGACGGATGGACGGACAGACAGACGGAGAAGATGACGCCAATATACGTCCGCCTCCGGCGGCGTATAAAAATCGATCTTACACTAAAACAAACGATTATCCTCTATATATTATATAGTAGGGTTGATGAGTCAGTGTTCGACATTGGTCAGAATGGTCTGAATCAGGCTGATCTCAAATCAATAACAGACTTGTAAGACAATGTATGGATCATAATTTGGACCTTGCTTAACCCTTTCCTGTTTTACAAAATTTTGGACCTGTCCAAATTCAAAGGTTTTGCAGACAAAAAATTAAAAGTGGATTTAATTTGAGAAATAACCATTCAGTAGGGTAGAAAATAGTGTGGAAAAAGAAGAAATTGCTTGTCGAAAGCAATTTCTTCTTTTTCACAATGTTTTCTCAATCATAAAATCACAGGCACATAAAAAGCAGGGTTTAAACAGCAAAGGGTTAAGGTGTGGAACCTGTGATAACTCTGCTCTATATTTTTTTCAATTCTTCCATTTCAAGTTTGATACAGAAAATGATTTGGCCTTTATTTTTAAGATAAACACAGTTTTTGTTGTTTTATTGAAATTATGATGTAATTCAAGCTTTTGAGGAGTGTGATGTAGCTGCGTTTCGTTATTTTTGGCAATCAAATTAGAATAACAACAATTTCCCCGCTCTTTTCAACTTTCAAAACAAGAGGACCATGATGGTCCTATATCGCTCACCTGAGTATGTCACTCATAACTTGTCAACCATGTTATGAAAACCTGAATTTGTTTGATGTACATTAAGGTTGGTTAAAATTTGTCCTATTGCAACTTCACCGTGTATCAACGTACACCGGATATAGCGATTAGTGAGTCGAGGGAAATGTCACGGGGTGTTGTACAAGGTGAGCTTTTTTCTCTCTTTTTTTGTTAAATCACGTAAAACTTTCCTGTAAGCATACAAGACAGGCGTTACTGATATAATCATGTAGCTATCAACCCGTATCAAATGATTGGTTAGCATCCATAAGCGGCTACAATTAAAAAAAAATATCCCCCTAATCACCGATGATTTCCGTTTGTCCATCGCGAAAATACTGTTTTGACTGAATTTTTAGAGTTTCTCATACTAAAACCCGTGATAAATTGCCTAACATAACACAGAAAATCACTAGAAACACTCCTGCCTTTTGTATGAAGTGAATATACCGATAAATTTACATGTTGTTTCTTCTCCCGGTGTACGGCCTCTAGGGAGATGGTGTACGTCGTATAGCAAATCTCCCGTTAATAGTGTACGGCGTATAGCAAGAAAAGATATTTCTTAAATGGATTGTCTAGCGCTAAATTAAAACGTGTTTGATGGATAAAGTTATCTTTTTGTCATTTGTACATTCGATGGAGCCTTTTTCCCTTACCAATGCAGTTGTCATGACTAATTTAATCTTTACCACAAATGAATACCTGTTTCAGTATTATGTTATAGTCAAACCTTGGTAATTGTGTGCTTTTAAACAGGCTTTAGACAAGTGTGATATGTATAAATTTGGATCAGTGAGATCATCGCTGTCATTTTCTCTGTCTCGACTTAAAGAGCAAAGAAACTCAGCATTACTGGCATCTCTTTCATCCTTTCCAAATTTTGGATATCAAGATCAGACGAGTCGTACTGTTACTGCTCTTTTATCCCTTACTCAGTTTGAAGATATGATTTTAATTTCAATTGTAAATAGTGACCATTCTTTCGGTGAGAATCATTTGTGTTTTATTTTGAAAACCCCTATAGCTTTTATCAGTATAAACATGGCCAAGCTTCATGGATATATCCAAAACATATGCATTGTCCATTTGTTGTCGGTACTGTAGTTGTCGTCGTCGTATGATTAGATAACAAAATTGAAATACGATTTTTTAATCAATTTAATCACGGCCGTGCTTCATGGGTATATCCGAAGCATAGACATTGTCCAATTGCAGGGATTATTTTGGGATGGGCCGTGCTGATTTTGAGGACAAACTATTTGTCTTAGACTAAATCTAATTACAGTTTTGGATGGGCCCCATATATAAACTATCCAAATCTGATGCTTATTTCAATCTAGGATGGGTATTAAAGATTCTTAGGCCCTGTACTTTTTCGTAATGGCCCATCAATTTTGTACATGGCCCATCAAAATCTTTAATTTTACATGTAAATAAATGGGACATGGGCCATTGGCCCATTTCAATGGCCCATCATGAAATTGATAAAAAAAATATCCCTGCAATTGTTGTCAACATCGATGTTGTCGTTAGGTTCACCAGCCGCCGCGGTTAGACTTTTCAAGTGAGCCCCATTCAAACATATATTAACAAATTTTTAACACGGGTTTTAACGCCGCATTTCGGGGGTTAAGCGCAAAACTCTATTAAGTGTCTATACAATATATCACCAAGAACTTCTTACAGCAACAGCCTTCGACTGCAGGAGATTGTGTCTTGATTTTGTTTAGTAGGTTTACTATACTAATCTACGAAACGAAATTGGATTGTAAAACAATTGTATATGGCTTCGGCTAATCTATCAATTTCAAAACGGTAAAGAGACCAATCCGATTTATATTTATTATTGTATACCCCTACCTATCTGGGAACGTTTGCATGATGTAGGTAAACGGTATTTCAACCAGTCATGCGTTTCGAATATCAAATCGTTCCCAAGCACTTCCATTTTGAACCACAATTGAGACAGGCTTGAAATGGATTTTGATGATGATTTTTCTAACGTATTCGTTGGTTCTTATTTTTCGTGGATATTGGATATAGGAAATATATGTCAATTCAATATTGTTATCGGTCATATTGGTGTGCGTGAAAAAACATGGTTCGAAAATACGCGTTAATTATTACCATGTGAATATCATAAATCTTCTGAGGCCGCTCAAATGTTTTGGGTGGAATCGTGATTCTTTAACAACCTTGTTAAAAATCACATCTTTTTTCTCTCTATCTGTTAATATTTTGACGTAGAAAGGTATCTTGTAAAAATCAAAGACCCCATGTTTAAAACGCCGCGATTATTCAATGACATAGGACGATATGGTAAACATTTAAATGATAGTATTCTGATATATTACAAGAAATCGACCTGCTATCTGATTCTGAAACAGTTCGTAAAACTAGTCTGACATTAATCTGTCGCTTAATCTGTAGAAATGCGAAATTTTAGCTTATAAATTGAATTCAACGAAACAACTTGGTTTCACAGGAAGTTGCCTTCTGCAACGGGACTAGCCGTTGTCTAAGAAAACCATGCTAAAAATATGTTTACAATCAATGTAATGAGTAATTATGTTAAGAGGTTCATAAAGTTCTGTAAATGATTATCATCTATATTTTTTAATCAATATGATTAACGATTCCCCCGTTTTTCGCAAAAAACTAGAAAAGAATCCTAATCGAAAACGCCAAAATGTTACTACAGAGTCATGTAGGCGTTTTCATACATAATTTCTTATTTTGCACTCGTTTAAGTAAGGATATTTTACCCTTCCCTTGAGCTATATTCGTACACTACTTTTTCTATCGTTCGTACACTGATTTGAAATTGTCTGCTATAGGCCGTACACCGGTAGATTTTTTCCTATCTAAATATTCCAAAAACAAAAAAAAATCTCGCAGTAAAATTTAGTATGTAAAATCTTTGGACAACAAAGAAAGTATAGCAAAGTAAATCGTGGGCCAGTTACGTAAAATATGAGCATTTTCATTCGATTTCGCAGAAGGCCAAGAAAATTGTCAGTGAGTAGACGGTTTAATTTCCTTTATTCTATGATAGAAACAAATTATTTCATGTTTTCCAAAGAGACAAACATAACCGACTACCTCAGTGGTGTAAATTCGTTTTTCACTAAGTAAAATCACAACAAACACAGAAATAATAAAAGAAATACTAACCATGGATCCCACTTCGTAGATATTTCCCTCGACTCACTAATCGCTATATCCGGTGTACGTTGATACACGGTGAACTTGATTTTTTTTTAAGTTTTGTAAATTTTCAACTTTTCTCTTATCATGGCGTATTCTTTAACAACTTTTGAAGACCTTCACCCAAAGAACATCCCTGCCGAGTTTCAGCTTGATTGGCCTAGTGGTCTAGGAGGAGAAGAATTTTTTCTAAGATTTTCAGCCATTTTTCAGACTTTCTGTGACCACGAAAAACTAGAGCTTTTGATGAAATTAAATTCTTTTAACAACTTTTGAAGACCTTCACCCAAGGAACATACCTGCCAAGTTTCAGCTTGATTGGCCCAATGGTTTAGGAGGAGAAGAATTTTTTCTTATATTTTCAGCCATTTTCGGCCATTTTTCAACCTTTCCATTACCATGAAAACCACAGTTTTTGATGAAATTAAATTCTTTTAACAACTTTTGAAGACCTTCACCCAAGGAACATCCCTGCCAAGTTTCAGCTTGATTGGCCCAGTAGTTTAGGAGGAGTAGAATTCATTCTAAGATTTTCAGCCATTTTCGGCCATTTTTCAGACTTTCTGTTACCATGGAAACTAGAGTTTTTGATGAAATTAAATTCTTTTAACAACTTTTGAAGACCTTCACCAAAGGAACATCTCTGCCAAGTTTCAGCTTGATTGACCCAGTGGTTTATTAGGAGAAGATTTTTTTCCTAAAGATTTTCGGCCATTTTGAGCTATTATGTAACCATGGCAACCACAGCTTTTGATGAAATTAAATTCTTTTAACAACTTTTAAAGTGCTTCACCCAAGGAACTTCTCTGCTAAGTTTCAGCTTGATTGGCCCAGTGGTTTAGGAGGAGAAAATGTTTTAAAGAAATTGTTGACGGATGGACAGACAGACGGATAGACAGACGGACAGACGACGGACAGTGAGTGATCACAATAGCTCACCTTGAGCACTTTGTGCTCAGGTGAGCTAAAAACGCAAGTGATTAGTGCTTGACACTCGGGATCTTTCATTTTCACTCGCATTTTGCGAGTGCTAATTTCAACCCCTGGGTGAGACAGATGTTGAAAATCTTGCCACCAGGGACCTGTGGACCCCCTCCCCCCTTTGATTGAAAGCTAGGACTCTGGTGCGCTACAGCTAGGCTATCAAGATAGCTCAACTTAGGAAACAATTGATTTCTTCTTTTTCTAAAGCTTATCCCAAAATGGGTCATGGAACATGCATTTGAGTCCGATTTTGTAATCAATGGCTCAGCAGTTACCATTGTTTCACTCTGAGCCATCCAAATGTTGAATATTAATTAACTATATGCTCGAAGATATTTTCAATCTCCTTTGTATTTGATAGTTGTTGGGCAAAATGGTACTTTGTTTGAAACAAATTTAATTCAGTCAGATAAGGATTAACAAAATATTTCATGTCTATGGATGGCCCTCCAAACAAGACTTCTAAATCTTAACTATGAACCAGACTTTAGTACCTTACTATGCCTTCCTGTTGTTTACCATTCCAGTACAGGGTGTTTAACCCTTTGCTATTTCATCCCTGCTTTTTACATGTCTGTGATTTTATGATTGAGAAAACACTGTGAAAAAAGGAGAAATTGCCTCTGACAAGCAATTTCTTCTTTTTCCACACTATTTTCTACCCTACTGAGTAGTTATTTTTCAAATTAAATCCACTTTAAATTTTCGTCTGCATAACCTTTGAATTTGGACTGGTCCAAAATTTTGTAAAACAGGAAAGGGTTAAACTGTCCTTTTCCTAACCATAAATCCATAATTGTTCTAATACAACTAATCATATGATAATCATTTATATCTGTTGAAGAAACAAACCATCTATAGATGAATTACAGTATTTAAGCTACATTACGGAAAGGGACCACGGTAATATACAAAGGGCAGATGATCCAGGGGTGTAAAATTTTTCCCTGTAGGACAAATTGATGGAAAAAGTTACTTGTCCTTATAACAATTTCACTTGTCCTAGGTTTCAGACTTGATGACCATCTCAACATTATATTTTGCATTGTAATGTTTTGTGATAATCGAAATTAAATAGATTAACAACACAAACAAATTGTTTTTTGCTTTATTTATTTAATCCCTGTCATCTCTTTTACTGATGAAAACTAGCGGTGACGAAATAAACAATGTAGACTGTGTTACGTGCTTATTGGTGAACGAACGTCGTTCACCAGTGTTATATACCATGTCAGGAAAATCCTGTTGGATGTTAATACATTTTAAATAAAGTAGCGCCTCTTAAAATTCAATTTAGAATCTTTCAACATTTTTCTCCGAAAAATCACTATTTATTTCTTTAATGGCGTGTTTCTAATTTTCTTTATCAAGTGAAGATAATGAAAATTCGCCTTGAAAAACACAATATGATCTTGCAATGTTTATCAAGGGAATTTTTGATCGGCGTAAGCTTGTCGAGAGTTTAAAGCAAAAACAAAGTTTGTGTCTAAACACCGAAGAGACAGATACTATGTTTTTGACCCAAGCCTTCGCTGGTGCAACTTGTAGTAATTAGCCGGAAATACGTGTTTATCTAGGTCGTGTCCTCTTGAACTTACATTCGGTAATACTCGGGCGATCTCCGACGGCTCCGATTTAAATGTAGGTTACAGGAATCGGCCGAGTTCAGACGAATGACACATCAAGACACCTTGTGTCATTAGAAACGGTAACGCGGTTTTACATAATTTTTCAACTAGCGACAGTCAGTCTCGAGACGGGGTTTAAGAATGATTTGACATGTGTTTTACATGTACAACCTTTCTTGTATCTTTTATTTGAATAGGGCTGAACGTCGCTCTTAAGATTTTTCTGTAAAATTGCGTTGGCTGAAGTAGGGCTTATTCCCAGCGAAAACGTTTCGTATTCGTCTATCTCAGAAGCGAATATTGCCGAATACCAAACGCGACAGGCACGGGAGATATTTCATTGGGGCCATTCTACTTTGCATTTTTATGCCCCTGTATCGAGAGATCGGGGGCATATTGTTTTACTCATGTCCGTCTGTCTGTCTGTCTATCCGTCTGTCCGTCCGTCTGTCTGTCCGTCCGTCCGTCTGTCCGTCCGTCTGTCCGAAAACTTAACCCAAAAACTTAACCTTTGCCTTTTCTGCAAAAGTATTTGACATACAAAGCTGTACACCAAAGTCAAGGTCATGTGACAAGGTCAAGGTCATGTGACAAGGTCAAGGTCATCTGTCAAGGTCAAACTTTAAAAAATGCTGTTCCGGGGGGCATTTGTGTTTCATTTCAATCTGTAAAACCATATCAATTCAAAATTCTATTTGAAAATTAAATAAATGATAGCTAAATATTCAACCCTAGATACCACTCCAATTGACGAGTATATATTGCCGTGGTCAAGGGGGGACCAGATCCGTCATGCACTTGTTAACAATTCGACAGGCGGGTTTAGTTGTTAAATTATTCGGAAAAGTCATTGCGTTTTTTACAGAAATCATAAAAATCTTAATCGATGAATAAAAACTGGTTCCGTCCTTTCCAAAATACGTTTAGAATTGGTTAACTACAGTTTAAGAAAAAACTAGCTCCGAGAAGAAAAGTCTAATATCAGCCGCAATACTGTAATAAGATATTTTTAGTGAGTGATTTTACAAGCATCCAAACTCTTGAATGTAAACAATAGGTCCTCGTGCAAAAAATAAACCGACAATTGTAAGGATTCTCAATTCTTATTGGGAGGAAAGTCGGGAGGAAAAAAACAGGGTATTATACTTTAACTATTTGTTCATGCAATTATTACCTCCCTTTAAAAAATAAACTTCTAAAATAAGATTCTTATTCGCTTTTGAAGTGGAAATTACGTTACAAAAATAAAATTTATAAAGACTGTAAGTATACAATTTACTATGAAGCAATTATTTTATATAAAAAGTTATACTTTAATTTCTAAACCTTAAACAGAAATTATCTATGAATTATACTCTCACAGAGCCCAAAATAGCAATTTTGGCTGTTTCTTATTAATGGGTGTAGGAAAAATATTTTTTTGTTTAGAGATGATTTTTTTAAGCTCTGTTTTGGTATAAAGTGTTGGTTGGCATTGAAATACTTGCAGGTCCATGTTCTCTATAACCATTTCAGGATTTATGGGCTCTCCGGCATAATAGCCCATGCGAACTAATTTGGGTGCTTTTTTTGAATATGGGTCACAAAAAATGTTATTTTCATCGCTGTTGAACCGTTCTCCAATTACTTTCAGCACGTTATTGTATTTAAGATAGCTTTGGTATAATAATCAATAAGCCCATATTTTAAAGTCTAATAGTCATTTTGATTGGCTTGCAAAGGATCCCAAAGGAGCCGGACAATGAGTTTCCGAAGTTGGGTTTTAAGAACAACGGCATTTCTTATGGTGTTCACGGGTACTAAAATTGCACAAATGATTCTTTAATTGTTGAAACAAAATGTCGATCGAAATTATCTTAACCAACAACGAGATGTTTAATCAATTTAACTGGACCTTAATGAGCCAATATGAACCAACACGAACACTTTGCCTAATAATGGATGGGAGAAAATCAATTTCGTGTCTTAAACATTTCTCGCGCCTCATTAAATTAGGTAGGGTTAAGATGAGGATAGAATTAAAAAAATAATCAAATATCCAAAGCCCAGACATGGTTATTGGCGCTTGGTGAAGCCCATATGTGCAGGTTTGAATATCCTCCAAATAAATGAAGGAACTACTCTATAGTTTGAAGCTTTCTTACACAAGTCTAAAATAATTGTAGTCGAAAAACCTAAAATATGTAACCCCGATCGATTGTATCAAACTCGCCATATTAATTAAAGCTGCTCTTTCACAGATTGGGAAATGCGATTTTTATATATTTTTTTTAAATTAATCAGAAATTATTACTTTATCGTGTAAAAAACTCTACAATAGATACGATCTTGTAAGGCAAAAAAATAGACAGATATTCCTTAATTTAGCGGAATTTCATTCTGAAAAAATAAAGCAACTACTAACGCCTAAAAGATTATTCTTAAATTCTGAGTCAACTATTTACGCATGCAATTCCCTCTGTTTGTCCCATTCTTTCAAAGGTCAAGGTCGAAGTATTTGTCAATTAGGGAAATTCATATCGAAACACGCGAAAAGTGAAACATTATACACGAAAATTAATAATTTCGAAATTTATAGACTGGATATAAAAAGACTGGTTCGTCACTTACCTTGCCTATTCGAACATTCAAACTCCATTTTTTTTAAAAGAGTTGTTGTTAGTGCCATACCCATGTGCGATTCTTAATCATCGAAAAATGCAAGAACCAGATTTGTAATTGTTCTAGATGAAGAACTGTGAAAGAGTAGCTTAAGCACACAGCCATGGTCACCAAATCCTTTTTACTGATGGATTAGACTTTACTTTAAGATACAGGACTGTGGAGAAGTGTAATGTCAAGAAGGAGAATTAATCTATTTTTGTCGAATGAGAAACACAATTTTTGACAATTTTACTGATGGAGACAATCGCTCAATCTGTAATGTGGTGATCATGAGTGTTCTGATCTTCACGATCACTTTCCTATATTTTCTTTTCAGTTGCCACTGTTACTGTCTTTATTGTTTCGAACCGAAATAGTCAAGAGACTCAGTGCAGCGAATGATAATATTTTTCGATGATCACAGAAGCTGTTTCCATGACTTAAAGTTTCATTAATAAATCGATTTTAAAGTTTTCGATGTTAACGAGCTGTAATAACAATGTCCGTTCATATCTAATCTAATGGTTGTACCATATTAATTTCAACCTATACACTTAAGAAAACTTTGAGTATATTTTTGTTTCTTTGAAAACATATCTACCATAGAAAAACTTTCCAAGTATATCCTTCAACTATGTGAATCAAGCAATACTAGAGCAGTCTCGCTTGCCTTGGTCCGATATTTTCTCCGTGGTATTAAAGTAAATACCTGTTATCATTATCTTGATATGCATCGCCTTGTTAGTATATAAATATGGTCAGCAAGAAAGTCCCTCCTTTAGCCACAACGATCCATTGAATAGCCATATTTTTCAAGGGCTTTCTTTTACACTGTGTAGGTTGCAAAATTACAACAAGAATCAGATGGCCATAACCAATGATGTTCTTTACCAAACATGCATTTCCCGAGGCAGCAAGATATAATTCAAATCTGCAAGATTATATGTACACAGATTACTGTTAAGTAGATGCAATTTAACTGGCATCCAATATAGTGCATTTCATTAAAATGACGAGTTCCTAGATTTGGTCTAGTCCATGATGTTTCTTTTATAGACATAAATGCACCTGTTTAGAGATTATAACATGTCAAAACGGGTTGAAATGATGAAGTTGTTGTAGTTGATAAGAATTTTTGGTAACTTATTTTCATGAAAAATTAAAAGAAATAGATAAAAGATAATATAACTATATATGTTACAAGAAGTTGTTTGTAATAAGCGTTGCAAACGATGTGCATGCGTCTCAGTATACCTCTTTTACTTGATTTTTAGGAAGTTTCACTATTTGTTTAAAAAAATGCAGCAATTTTATCAGAACAGATGAGATATATACTAATAGACGTTTCCATAAGAGTGTCTGTAAGTAGGGACATGTAGTTAACCGATGCAGGCGTTTTGCTTGCAAATGCTTGAGAATGTTTGCAAGAATTGCAATTCTTAAGGACTCAAAAATCTGTAAGTTCAACAGCAATTGCGTGTCGTTGATAGAAATTTCAAAGGAAGAGAGCTGATGCACACATCTATAACTCTTACTCTTAATTGATGAACTTGTTGTTTGATACAGTTTTAAATTTATACGCATAAGCGAACTATGCATTATATACATTGTATACTTTACTCTAGACGTTAAAGGGCAGTAACAACAATTTGAAACAGAGTAAAGCGGAAAGCGGACAAACTACATGTAGCAAAAATAAGACGACGTGATTTTTATTCATGGGAACTTGTCAAAGCAAAAATACAACATTGAATAAAACATATTTATCCATCGTATCTTTACAGAATGCCGAAAAATGTTCTTATGGGCTTCATTAAGCGCCAATGAAATAGATATGGGCTTTGCAAAATGAATCACATGTTTTACCGAGACCCGCATCCATTACCTCATAAAGCTTCAGAAATAACATTCTTCAGAAATCTTTTCTTGAACCAAATTGTTGGCAAAGTAACCATGTTGGCTCATATGGGCTTATTAAGGGTCCATAAAATCGATAAAAGTAGGGTAATTGGTTAGGAAATTTAAACAGACTATCTCCAACCTAAAGAGATCATTGATACCATTTGTTGTATAAGCGAGCAACATTGAAAACAAAAAAAAATTACGAAATATATCGTTTATTATTTTAATCTGTCGTATATTTGCATTATGCAAAACACACACAAACCCTTCTCTTATGGGCTTCATTTAGCGCCAAAGCAACGTGTACAATTAAGAACATCGTGAAATTGAAAGATATTACAAACAAATTTATTCTAAATCATTCATTCAAAGCTCCATTCATTCATTTTCAAAACATTTAAAGGGGGGTAATGGATATTTTAAACGCAATTAGCAATTCCATGTTACCTCTTTTAAAAGTCATTCAAAACACACCCCTCCCACTCGTTCAATTTCATTTCGATATATTTCCACAATCATTCAATATGTCAATTTCACTATGTTTTAACTGTATGGGTTTTGAAAATTTGATTCATATACTTTTGTACCATTTTTGGAACAAGGAGGCACCATAAAGAGGGCAATATTTTTTTCAAAAATCGCAAGTAAGGAAAACTCCTAAATCTGTTCATATGGGCTCATTTTAAAGCCAATCAAAAAGCATATCAGAAGTTAAAAAATTAAAAATGATATACATCAACACTAACCAACGCTAGGTATTGAACGTAATTTGAAAAGAAATGTCAAAGGAATGGCATTTTTTGTGAATCTTATTTTAGGAAAACACCCCAATCGGCTCATATGGGTTATTATGAGAGCCCAAACAAATTCCAAAATGACCCTAGAGAACATGGACATGCAAGTATTCCACGCCAACCCATACTTAATACTAAACAGGGCTTAAGAAATCATCTCTAAACAAATAAGGTTATTTTCCCTTAACCAACGAATATATAAACACCAAAATGGCTATTTTGGGCTCTGTGAGAGCCCATAAAATGGTGCAATAAGCTTTTAAAGCATGGATGTTTGTATTTTTTCTCTTCAATCCACACTAAATACACAGCAAAACCAAAGAAATCATTTTAGGAAAAGAATCACATCTCATAAGCTCTCTTTTAGGAAAATACCTATTTTGCTTATATGGGCTCCTTTGAGAGCCCATAAAATCGGGGAATGGGCTTGGAAAATTTGGACCCGCATAGTTTTCGATTACTTGACCCCTAAACAATCAATTGAAACCCAAAAATCAATTTCAGCACGAAAATCCTACGGGAGCCTTTTTTCGTACATAAGGAACCGCACTATATACTCGAATCCCAACCCAGGCAGGAATTTTCAACTAGAAGTGAACTGGTAAGTAACCCAGAGGTAGCTTCGCGAGTATCGGTGCTTTACACTGGACACAATAAAGAACCAAGGAGGTCTATTCTTAGAAGAGCTAGGGGCGTATGAACCCGGATCTCCTCGTATCTGCTTCTTTCTCTCTCATGGTCCTTACCATATATGCCTAGAGCACGGAGGGACCTTAATCCTACAAACACCCACTTTAACCTATACGACCAGCACGATTAGCTCAGTTGGTAGAGCACCGGACTTCAAAACAATTGAAGTTCGACCGCGTGGGTTCGGTTTCCGGGCTGGTACACTAACAAAAACTAATTGTCTTTCGGATGAGACGTTAAACCGAGGCCCCGTGAGACGGTGCTTTACACCGAGCACGTTAATGAACCATGGCGGATCTCAGCAGTAGATTCGTCATGTATCCTTGCACTATCCCCCGTAACAACTAACCGTCTTCTGGGGGCGTCGCTCATATGGGCATATGCTACGGTAGAGACGATAAATAAAGGGAAGTACACACTTTAACCTATACCTAAATATTTCTCATCCTACAGTGTTATAAAATTGAATAACGACATAAGTGTCAACCACGGAAGTGGTCTTGGCTTCAGATATGATCAAAATGAATCTCTCAGGTTATGGTTCAAAATACTATTAATAAGTTAACAAATCATAACTTTAAACAATGAGTACAGTTCAGGACTGACTGATATTCATAGGTGTTTCTTTGGTTGGTACTCAAAGACCTTTTCATCCTCTGAGAAGAAACAAAGATAGATAAAAAAAGTTAAAACAAATACAACAAATTTACTTGAAATAAGCTTAAACATGATAATAATTACTTTTGTAAAAACAAACACCATTGGATATAGGTTGAAGACAGTTTTAGATAGGATTAAATCGTTCTCTCCATTTATGTTTAATTAATAAATGTACCTATTTCAAGTGTGTAAAAGAAATTTTCACGGAGTAACAACTCATATTCTAACAAATATTTTTCTAACAGGATTTTCCCCATCTTTCCCTTTCTTTGAATTTGCATTGAAATTTCCGAACAACGGAAATTTTGTCAAAACAATACCCCCCCCCTTTTTTTAATTATTTTTACATTCATTGTTTCTCTTTTCAAATTGAATTCAATATATAATTCTAGAATGCCACCAGGTTCGTTCACCATCAGTACTTTCAGTGCTTTGATTTTTACAATCACTTGACTGGGTTACCTGGTACATTAATTGTAGAGCAAATCAGACTGAGTTCCCAGTCTAAAAGACGCTGTGAACAGAGAACTCGTCGCGCACTTACAAAAATGCGCATGTATCAAAGAAATAAACATCCGTCAGACACCCAGGAACTCCAGTTTTACTTTCGTTTTGGAAATAAGCGACAATTACCTGTACTTTTGAGTTTTGGATGACAATTTAATTCTTTCTTGTTTAAAAAAGCAAAAGCACTCGTCCAGTAGGACGAGCTATCACCTTTTTTACTTGCCCAAAGCCAAGTGTTACTCGTCAATACAAGCGGACAAGTGGAATTTTACACCTCTGCAGATCCAGAAATACTGCACAGGGGGTTCTAACTTGCACTTTTCTGGTTTGTATTCCCATTACTACACATTTTTTGTTGAATTTCTTATGCCCCCTCATAAGAGCAGGTCGATGTTATATTCTTTGTCAATTAACAAAGGGCAACAACTCAGAAAATATGACAAGTAGAGGTACGGTTCTTGTGCACTACACATCTCTTCAATGAGATCCATCCATCTGTGAACTTTCATAATTCTAGCTTGCATACCTTTTCTTGATAACTTTTTTAAACAGACCTGACCGCTCTGAAACCATCATAGACTAGTTGGACTCGGGGCTCTGACCTACTCATGTACACTCCAAGTGTTCTGTTGGGATCAAACCCATATTCATCCAATTACAATTGGAGCATGCCAAACAAACAGCCTACTCGCTTGATAAGGTGACAGAAATACTTTTTTCTCTCACATTCTATTGAATTTTTGACAACTTGAGGAATGGTGATTGAACCAAAGGAATGGAGTTATGCAACTGAAAAAATGAGAATCATGGAAGCAGAATCTGTCAATAAAACTATATACAATAAATCATTATGCCAATTCGGTTGAAAACAATATGTCACTGTGTAAAGACATATCTTTTGAATTCTTCGTACAACATTGGCCAATTAAGGAGAATCAATGGACTTACCCCACCAACCCTTTTGTCAATCTGTCAAAGACAAACATCTCTCAACTTGACAACTAAATAATCATAAATCTTGCAGTGAACAGACAAAAGAAGTATGTTTTAAATTAAAATTTGTGAAATATTACCTTGAGCAAAGTCAGAACAACGAAAAAGCTAGATATGGTGATTTTGGTCCGATTGTTGTTGAATAACATAGAATTTATCGCGCCATCTGCTTAATGTGTATCATTCCACGGGAAGTAACTTGTATTTTTACACTGCATTTAGTGAACAAGAGTCGCGCTTCTTGTTAAGCATATGTGTTGCAGACGATCAGTTTCTCTTTGTTAATAATATCAATACATGAGTTGACGGGTGACGTCACGGGTCACATGATGGTTACATCCGGGTAATCGCTGTAGGCAGAAATATCTACCATTTGCATACACAAATAGTAAAATATCCAATATTCAAGTTATTGGATTGTACATTTCTAATGATTATTCCCTGTTGACAAAGGTGTCAAAATTTAGATAAATCATCCAACCTTTTGATAATGCAGTTGTCATCACATGACATTGTCTGTGAAAAGAATACTTCTCGCCGAAAGATAATCACCCAGAAATGCAAATGAATGCAAACAAATCGCTGTTGAGCAACTGATATATCGCGCATTCGACATGAATTAAGCTGTATTCATGTTTTTTGTTCACTCATAAACGAAATATAGTATATCTTACCTATACTGAGCTGATTTGAGTTTCAATGCCGATTTTTCTTATCCCATTTCCGTTATTCATCCTGTCACAGAAATTTCAAACATTGGGAAAGGCTTTTATGGCCCTTTCCCTTATTTGCCTAAAAATTATTAATCCAATTATTAGTTTAATCTGTAAATTTTGAGAACACAACCTACTGTTGAAAACCTATTTGCTTCCGTAAAAAGTCTCCAGCACATTTAGAAAATTGGTTAATTTAAGATAATATACGAATGTCGCCAAACACACGATCTGCCGACTTAACAGCTTTTCTAGTTAGATTGTAAAATCCTATCACAGAATTTTCATTATGCGACATAAAAATATTAGCAGCTATTAACACAAACATGTGTCATAAAGTTCGCTGTTTCTAACGCAATGATCCATACTACACGGCCGCGGAATCTCTTTCATCTGACCGTAACCGGATGGGCTTATCGATATTGCCCATGTCATAAAACAGTAGCCGCTAATCACACACTTGCATGTGTCATAAAGACAAACTTCTATACACGTGCCAGATTTTAATTGATCTGACCGTGACGATGCACACGCCACTGATTGATTGCTTTTATCTGGGCAAAACCTTTATCCATTCATTAGGCATAAAGTGTGAAGTTTCATTTGACAGAAATCTTTTAATGCCTTATCAGTCATAGATTAAGTTAAGCTTTTGATAAAATATTTCATTTGAGATTCCATTTCAGCGGCGATAAATGAGGCCCACATGATTTTCAATTCTGAGCCGCGTTCATTTAGTAGATCGATCTTCCGTGTACAAGCTGTTAACACTAATAGTTCTTCCTCAAATTTGAAAAAAAGGCCGGGATGATTTGTAATCAAATATTAGTTAGGCCTACTGCATATCTGAAACGCAGCGTTTGCTTCAGCGAGAAATGGAAGCCGCCAAATCCAAAATGTACTCCGAACCATTTTTCTATTTTGCTTTATGTAGTTCCCAATGAATAATAAGAGGGTAAAAATCGCATTTTAACGGGTAGGAAAGAAATCGAAGTCTACGTAATTTCTTGATTTGTTAGAGATGTGATCGTCCTTTGTAAATCTTCGTTTTTTACCCCGACCAGACGACAAAAAAATAATCTTGAAATTGAAAGCGTTGGTGGCGAACATCGCAATACAGCCTGATTAAAAAGGATTTGCGATGTTCTGTTGCTCAACGACGACTTAAACTACATTTCAAAAACAAAAATATAAAATGAATGTGAGGAAAAATAAGTAGAAAGTTCTGAAATTCTGGCGAGTGAACGAATTAACGTTACAATGCACTTTTTCCGCAAACGTTGTTTAACCAGAGTCATCTTAAACTCGGTAAAATTACTTTATTGGAAAGGGTTAATGAATTTTACTTATTCATCTTACGTTTACCCCAATAACATTTTACACGTATGACCATTTCGTCTGATTTTACCCTTGAAAACGGCGCGAATACGGATACAACAGATCTCGATCGGCTGTAGTTACGAAGTTTTATTCTACTTGACGCCGTGAACCGATTAATCTGAGTCAAACTTTTGTATGTAGTTCATGGCATACAAATTCATTACGTTATGGAAAGCGGTAAGGAAAGTTAATTTTTTCAAGAGGCGGATGCAAAAAGGGGTTCAAAGGATTCAAACGAATCCCCATCTTTAGCATAGTTGTTTCATTTTTACACAGAAAATCAAACAAAACTTTGTAATACTAGGAAAACGAATCTTCTCTCACTTTTTTGTACATTAGTACCACTTTCATAGAAATCCTTCATCCATCGCCGTTTTCATCCAACTTTCTATAAAAATCTTAAAATGTAACTATTTCTGGGTTTGTTTACAGAAACGGTGCAACTACAGCTTTGTCAGAACTTTCATGAGTGCTGTAGACTGAGTTACGGATGTTTGAAAACCTAAACACTTACTATGTTTCATACATAATTTTCAACTTTCTTCATGAATGACGTGAAAATTGACAAAAAAAGAAAACATCAAGTCTACAAAGGAAGAATATTTGCGCTAAACCACGGACACGTGTTTAAGAGTCCCTCGAGCAAAATTGCGCAACTCGAGCGTCTATCTAAGACAGATCCTAGGCCATGTTTATTTAAAGATTCTAGGTTACAATCTTTCTAAACAAATACATTATCTAAAGAGACAGAAAACTAATTCTAAATAGCTAAAAGATCTATCCTAGATGGCAACTTCGTTCAATAAGTCGGACGAAATAGTCTAATCTCGGGAAGCTTATAAAGGGCTATTACGTAAGAGATTCTTTAAATATTGATTGATCATTAACGGGAAACATTTGTACAAATAATATTTAATTTTCTTTTAATCTGAAATTTAAATGAACGGTTGATTTTGAACCAGTTTTAATCGTCTGCTCGCATAGAGATCTGACTCTTTCTGCCTACCAGTAATGCGCATGCGCGGGAAATTCTCAATATAAACAATAACAATCAACTCTCCTATAGCAACTTTTTTTAAGGAGGCTGCATATTTGGTTTCCATATTTTCTACATGGACTTCATAAAGTTGGTTGAAAAAAAATACACAATAGGCCCTATCCACGGACCCGAAATAGAAATCTATAGGCCTACGCAGATCTACATTTAGAGTCCCTGCCCTACCCAATCTCATTAAAATCAGATCCACCATATTACCTAACGCTACACCCCTGCTGTATTTATTGGCCAACCAAAATTTCGCGAACAATTTTTTGAAGAAGGTCACCCAACGAACATTCTGACCAAGTTTCGTTGGAATTGGCCCAGTAGGCCCTAGTTCAGGAGCAGATGTCATCAAAGTAAAAAAAAAACCACACACACACACACAAAAAAAAAACATGCCACCACGCCCTGCAACGCTCATAATAATGACCAAATCAAAATTCCGCGAAAAAAAATTAAGCGGATCACCCAAGGAACATTCTATGACAGTTAAATTGAAATTGGTCCAGTGCAGTGGTGTAGTATGAAAAATCGTCCAAAGATTCACGGTGAAAAAATGCCCCGCCCTTTTTTATAGGCCCCTAAGAATTTGATGCACATTTTTTTAAGTAGGACACTCAATGAACATTCATGCAATGTTTCATTAAAATCAGTCAAGTTGTCAAAAAGGAGATATCGTTAATATTTTTCATACTGAAAACAATGCCACGCCCTGCCGACCATATTCATGGGCCAATCAAAAATTTGCAAGCAAGTTTTGAAGAGGGTCAACCAATGAACATTTTGACAAAGTTTCACTGAAATCCACCTGGAAGTTCAGAAGGAGATTCGATTAAAGATTTTATAGTGTAAAATGTCGCACCAAGAATTACGGGTCAATCAGAGTTTGGCGAACGGTATTCAAATAAGGTCACCCAAGGAACAATCTGGCATTGTTTAATTGAAATCGGAGCAGCGGTTAAGGAGACGTTGTTCAAGAATTTCATTGTGAATAAAATTCCACACCCTGTCACGCCTATATGTTTGGCGGCCAATCAGATTTTCGCAAACAATTTTTGGAGAGGGTCACCAAAGGGACATCCTGGCAAAATCATTCACCGAAATCTGTCCAGTCGTTTAGGAGAACTAAGAATAAGTTGAGAGATTATTGACGACGGAAGACGCGCGTCGCACGACTCACCACGGACTCAGGGTGATCTTAAAAGCTCCCCTTGGACATGTTGTGCTCAGGTGAGCTAGTTCGCTCATCCGGTTTTTGAATTCTGCCATTAAAAATGGTTTGAGTGATTGTTATCAACTTTAAATCCGATGTCAAACAATGCTTTGGATAAAAGTGCATGAAAGGTTGACAAAGCACGATTTCGACCTTTCTAAAGAATCGCATTTAACGAAAAGATTAATAGATAGAAGCCGAATGAACTTCCTTAAACCTAATATTTATAAGATGTTCATCTGAATATGTTAAGGAGAAGGACAATATAAGCTCTGCTTACGTTCACATCCTTTTTGCAAAGAATTAATTAGAAATTGTAAACTGTATTGTACATGTATTAATTTATGCAAATGAAATATGTTCATAAAAGTGCATTTGTTTTACAATTAATTTTCCAAAAGTATAAACTTCGAAGCAAGAGACATAAAGCTATGGCGGATCCAGGATTTCTGTTTAGAGGAAACGAATACACCAATTCCGAGAGGATTTTAAGGGAGTCTGAGACTCAAAAATAAGTAACAAGGACTCTCAAAACTATCGGATGTAAGTCCTTAAGATCCTCTGCCATGAAATCAATCTCAGCCTGAAAAGAATTGAAGACTTACAATGCTGCGAAAAAGAAAACCCAGCGTACAACTGATGACAAAACGGTATTGCTAGGTTCCCACTGCCGATCCGATCAACTCGATCACCTAAATTACCCGACTGAACCCGACCAAATTTTGCCCTAGGCAATCGAGCAGCTTTTTCTCGATCCATAGTCGATCAAACCCGACCTCTAAACGAGCATTCACGACCCCTCTCGATCGTAGCCCGACCGTAAACCCGATCATCCCGACCCTACTCGAGCCCTACACGATCGATTCCCGAACAACTCGATCTCTACTCGATCTTTACCTGACTGGACCTAGTTGATCGTAATCTAGTCGTATAAGGTCGGGAATCATCGCGTACTTCAATAGAACTATCACTTCTAGTTTTAACTTTGCGAGATTACTAGGCATGGAAATTGATCAATTTCAACTAACAACCAGGGGGATAGATATCCAGAGGGACAGACTCATGGTCGTGGTGGAGTTAGAGGGCGAGGAGGCTAAACATCTAAGGCCTAGAAGGCCACACCGCAGGCAAGTCTGGTCATACCCTGCCTAACAGGTCTACGTCATTATGAATAGTATGAAAACCTACTACAAGAGCTAAACAGAGATATCGCGATACTAAAGTTTTCTTAGAGTCGATGCTGGAATATTTGGAGAAATCTTTGATCATGTATCACCTAAAATTCAAAGGAAAAAACACTAACTTTAGAAAGAGTCAGGTTCTATTCAAATCAGACGAATCAGATGATTTTTTATGCAAAAAAAAAATATGTCTGACAGTTTGTTATCTTCAAACTACAAATAAAATCTGTTCAGCCATATACGCGTACTCGTATACATACTTTGTCTGTAAATATACTGAGCACAAGAAAATTTAGGAAATCGAATCACATTCACATATCAAGATTTACAATTTGTGATAACAAACAGATCTTTTTCCTGTAAATAGGGCTAGCGTGCTTTTCATTTAAGAGGAAAAGTTACTTAAAAGAACAGCGGGGTCATTATCAAAAATAAAAGCGACGAGGCAGTTTGTTTCATCCTGTCATAGGAGTAGGGAAATCATTGAATTAGAAAGAAGTTTTTCCTATGTGACAAACTAGCTCTTCGCGGTAAATCACGTCTCACGGGACAGTTCCGATGTTAAAAAGACGTCGTATTCTACCCTTTTTTCTGCCAACTGACGAATGAAGAAATTTCCTATTACCGACTACGTCGTTAAATTATGATGTAACGTTTGCCCTTTCAAGGGCATTCCATGTCATATTTGTTTTATTTACTGCCAAAATCAATTATTATGATAAATACTTATTACTCAAGAACTGTGGTTAAAACAACCAATGACCTATGTGTCTGCCATTTCTATATTTAACCATCATTACTCTAGAACGTCGAACAGAACCCGATTTTAAAGCGTTTTTTATCGGTTTGATCAATCGCGATATGGTTGATACAGTCAGATGACTACCGTCGAAATTTAACCAAGAGCAATATTGTTTTACGTGCTGAGCTCGACAAGAAGAATCAAAGTACTGAAAGTACTGATAAGTTGGAATGCGTTCAAGAGACTATGACATCAAGCCACTAACGAAGCTGACGCCTCCCGCCCAGGTGATCACAAATTACGTCTCGACTTTTGACTAAATTATTCACCAAACCGCGTAAAAATATGCGCTAGGTCAGATGACTAGGAACATTTTGTAAAAGTTTCATCCAAATCGGTCCATAAATAGAGGAGGAGTTTCGTTCATAAGATTTTTCAAATGAAGGCCTCTTTTTCCATGACACGGCTAATATTCACCAAACCGTGACAATAGGCACTAGGTCAGGTGACTAGGAAGTTTCTGTGAAAGTTTCATCCAAATCGATCCATAAATGAGGGAGACATTGTGTAAACAAGATCTTTTTTTTCATGAATGCTCTTTTTCCATGACGCGGCTGAGATTCACCAAACCGTGACTTTATGCGCAAGGTCAGGTGATTAGGAACTTAGAAATTTTGGAGGAGTTGTGCTCACAAGAAAAATGGACGTACGTACGGACGGACGGACAGACGGAAAAGATGACGCCAATATACGACCGCCTCCAGCTACGTATAAAAATGAAATCCAAGAAAATACTATGCCTGTACAGTCAAAATCGCAAAATTCAAGACTAGCCTTTAGGTAACGTAAATTTATACGTAAATTAAACGATACATGTTTTTGAAAGCCAAAAATGTTTCTTGAAAGCCAATTTCAATCGTACGATTGCGATACGATCAAATTTCGGTCGTAGGACCTATCTTGAACGTGGCCCCTGAAGGCAAAATACGTGGGGTTGGTAAACTCGTTCAGATATTTGATAAAAACAAAGGCTGTAGTTAACTTGTAATTATCTTCAATGATATTTAAAGGATTGCGCACGTGCGTATTTTTGCACAAGTGAATTTATGTCTAAGCAATTTTAAAGAAAATGGACAAAAGCAGAAAGAGAAGATGAATGTTTGTCTATAGACCCACAATTTAGAGTGAGTGATCAAAGGTAAATTTTGTCTATACAGGTATAGACAAAATTGACCTTTGATCTATCACTTAAACTTGTGGATCTATACCTTCATCGATTCTTGCTGCGTCCACCATCAAGTGAAATTGTAAATAATCTGCAGATTTTGTGATAAAAAAAAACCTATTTGAACTACGGTAAGTGTGTTAAAAGTTCGTTCAGAAAGAGAAACTAGACCTATAAAAGAAGCTTTAACATAATTCTACGAAAAACAGGTTGCGACGTTACCGAATAAGTAGATCACGTGATTGGCTTGTGCTATTGCCACAATTCTACGAAAGCAGGTCGCGTATTACCAAATAAGCAGATCACGTGATTGGACAGTGCTGTTGTCAATAGCTTACTTTATTGGACTTGACTTATCACATGATTTCCAAATATAGTAATGAAAACATTTGCTACTATTAAATCCGTACGCAAGTTTCAATAAATTTCGTTTAAAACATAAATTACCGTGTTAATAAATCACATGAAGTGATAGTTGTGTAATTGTTCAACATTATTACTTCTTGATGAAATAAACTGTATGTCTGTGTCAAGTTGAGATATACAAAATAGGCCGGAGTGTACTCACATTCTGACCACGTGATATGTGTTATCAAAAAACCCGAAATGAAATTATCTTGTGTTCATTTTGCGGTTTTGTTAAATCTAAGTTGGAATTGCTCCGCATTCCAACTTAAAAATGGACACAAAAAACATCAAGAAAGGTTCAGCTCGCACCTCAAAGGAATTCTTTAACTTATTGTACTTAACTATCTGTAAAAGTGGAAATCTTCGTTTGGGTCTGTCGTTTGCGCGAAGTTAATATCACGTGTTATTTAGGAAAATATTTTGGTGACACCTTTAAAGTTGATATAATGTCAATGTTATCTTTTGTTTCAGGAAGAAAGTGCAAATTATATACTGAGCGACTTTTAAAACGTAATACCTATAAAACATTTCTTAATTGGAAAAAGTAAGTACACTGACTCGGACTAAATGTAGATATTTCGAAACTCTAATCAGTTGCCTTAAATTCAACATTTATGTCATTTTGAAACACTCTCTTGTATTCAAGATATGGTGATAATTTCAGACATACCCTTCGAAATTATAATTTCTCCATTGCTCTACCATTAGCACGATATTTTCTTTTGAAATGAAACAAAAGTCAAACAAATTTTACAGTTGGATTAAATGAATCAATGGGTCAAACAAATCATCAATAAAGCGTTTAAAATTCGATACAAAGGCGGCACCAAAACGTCGCATTATTTGCCAAAAATGACGTTACTTACATCCTTCTTCATTCCTTTCGTAAAACCACAAACGTTGTCCATGTGAATGTGGATTCTGAAAAAAAGGTGTATTCACGTTTTCTAAGCCTTAGCAGACATTTCGTTAAGGGCTGAAATGGAATTTCGAGCGCGGTTGCGGCACGACGTTAAGGTCAAATTGACACACAAAGTCTTCTGAAAATCTTTATCGGCAAGGTCCTACCTTACAAATTTTCAAATCGTGATGGCATAAATCAACCATTTGTCAGTCTAATCGAGGTTAACGACGTACCGATTCGATGAAACAATTTCACTTGTGACTTACTCGATTCTTGGCAAAGTCGTTTCGAATTGAGTGAGTAAATTTTATTTCATTGAATAGTTTTTGAAATGGCTATCGTCAGGTATCCATGACACTTGCAATTTTGTGATATCAATGAGCCATGAAAAATGCAATGGCAAAAGAGGATTGAACGGTAGGTTGCTGAGCCGAAAAAGGCATATGCGTACAAGTAATTTTGTTGGCAAAACTTAGAACATTTGATCTTCTTAACATTTTAAGCAAAAATATGCAAAAATGGGGGTTACCGTATCCGTAAAAGAGATATTTATCTCTTAAAATCCCACTATCACACAATTTTACACTGATAATCCAGCAATTTTATAGATCAACGCCCGCTTCCCCTGATTGCCGTATACTCCGAATTTTTTTGCAAAATTTCTGCAAATGTTAGAGGAATTATAGTATCATTTGATATATTTTGTGGGTTTTTCTTTTCACTATATTATTCCCATGAACCAATGCGAATAATGGCGAGCAGCTTCCTAAAAATACGTATTTTTCCAGAATTTCGCTTAAACTTCTACACTAAACATAAGAAATGATAAGAAAAAAAAGTGCTACACAGTTTTCATTTAAATTTAAAACGCTTTTGGTCCAGTCAATTCCTATCCATTTTGTTTTAAGAAATATGTCACCTTGCTTATGTAAGAGTAAAACGTTTATTTCCCATTAAACATCCTAACAGATGACGTCAACACGTAAATAGGCGAAGTTCGGAGTAGTTTGGTCCAAATTGAGGTAAAAATACGGGTGGTAACACTAGGAAGTAACATTACAAAATGGGTTGCACCGGTGGCACCTACCCAGGTATATCAAATGTTGGATTTTTTACATCATAGTCATAGCAGACACTTGTAAATTTAGTATTACGTCAACATTAAATGGTTTGAGACGTGTGCAAAATTTGACTTATTTCCGTCGCGAAATTCCAAACTTATAGTAAAAGTTCACGTATTTTTTTATACACCCTCGTTTTACATTACAGACTGATGAATAGATATCCGGAGGTGACCAATAAAGAGGATTAGAATTGAAAATCAAATCTACTGAAAGTATTAAAGGCTAGCAAATGCTTAAAAATAGAAGAATTGTGACCTGAAGATTCTTGTTTCTGTGATAAACATTGTCGAAAGAAGGAATTGATTTATCATTGTCAAGCCATAACTTCTTTTCCACATTGATTTGTACAAAACTTACCTGGTCATGTCTTTCTGATGCAAAAAGGCGCTCACAAACAATTTCTTTCTGGGACACACACTGGATAGATTTCAAATGACGATTCAAGGTAATATTACAGTTCAGAATATTGTGAATGATCTCGGAATGATTTTGGGGTGGAATTGAATGAGTGCGATAAGTTAGTTTTGAATGAAATTAAAGAAAGGTAATTCATTATCCCTAATTTAGTTCAATATTAAAAAAATAGCGATATTCATTACCCCTCTCAGTTTATTAGATATATAAAAAGATTCATATGTCTGCACGAACGAATCAGACGCTTACAAATTCAATTTAGTCAGTGAAATCATGATTTTTTTTTTTTTTGAAAGAAGTTGTTTTCTTATCCTTTTTAGTGATTTTGGAGCAGTTTTGAATGGTTTGAATGGGTGTTTGGAATGGATGAATAGAGCGTTGAGTGAGCGATTTAGAATGTTTTGAATGTCAATTTAATGAAGTGATTAACTGTAACGAGGCGCCCGCGAGCGCTTCATAATCCTGAACTAGGGCATGGGATTTTATCGTCTTCGCCCCTCGCTTTACTTCCGAAACATCGTAATTGTAGCTTTAAAGCTGAGTATCTTCCAGCTAATGCGTTATATGATATCATCTCATATTTTCTTTACATGTTTAACATCTTTCGATGCATTCAATAGGCATTTCGATCGGCTTCATTTAGTTATTTTTTTATATATTTTTTTTTATATCGCTTATGACTAAAATCTACATCCCATGGTGAAACATCTAAATGGTGTGGTTTGGGCATGCAGGCAAAAGCCTGTATATATACAGCTCAAGTTCTTCTCACTTTGTGGTTGTGCGAACACGAAATGTTTTACTTACAGTTTAAATAAAGTCCGTACATACGGCATTCCGGTCAATAACCAACAACTTGCTTTTTCTGTACAGAGACAAAATCTATTAAACTATGCACATTTTCTTTCGATGTGACTAATTACATTTTATTTTTGAGAAAAATGCGTGTCAAATTTGGTAATGTATACATTAGATATCTTGGCAATACATTATTGTACAATTTCACCTAACTCACAAGAGTTAGTGTCGACCCCAGGGACTAGATAATAATGAAAAGCAAGGATATCATCCACATTGTGCAAAAAGAACTAAAGAATCAAAGGATCCACATGGCGGCGTTCAAGTGAACCCCATTGAATTATTTGAAGCCATGGATAGCATAAAGAACGGAACAGCCCAGCCTGATGGTGACGTAGTAATGATTGAACATCTGAGGTACGTTCTTTAGAGCGACGGATTCTTAAGATTCTTATTTTGATTTTTAATATAAATCGTTCGGTAGAACGAGATTTTTAAGCAGCTTAATAAGAATCTTAAGATATCTCAATGAGGAAACGAAGATGGTTTATCATGATTATACTGTTGTCATACGGTTTGTATGGATGAGCGTAACCACATTATTATTCTTTTTTCCCTTACACAGTGATACTTTGGAACAGCCTACCAGAAACAATGGTACAGCAACCTGACATTGCAGCGTTCAAGAAGAGTGTTGATTCTTTTCAGATAGCGAACCGTTCCTGGATGACCAAACTTGTATTATCGGATCCGTTTTAAGGCTGAACCGTGACTCACAATACTTTTAAATTTTGGCACCCTAACAAATGATTAACAGTTTTTATTCCAGCACAGACGCGCACCTGCCATTAATACCCGAAAGGGGGGTTAGGCAGTATTCAGTATGGATAGATAGATAGATACTTATTCGGTAGATGTACCATGGTATCATGGTGCCTTGCCCCGCTGCGAGGCTATTCATTGGTGCAAGTGTGCCTGTAATTAAATTAATCATTCTGAATTCGTCACTTTGCGCCGTTAACATGTAAAAAACTGACATTTGAGTCTACTAGCGAGCACTCCACATCTATCGATAAATGTCGGAAAGTATCGTAGATGGGACGGTTTTTACAGTGTAGCTGTTAAGGAATGAAATTCCAGTCTAATTTATCCTTTAACAACAACAACTTCGGATTTGATAACAACAACAAAAATGGCTGCGCCCATGGAAAGATTAATTTTGCAAAGCGATTGGGAGCAAAGTTTGTTGTAATTATTGCTATTTCCAAATATGTAATCAAATTCTAATTAGATTTGGGCATTTGCGCTATTTTGAAAATGTTTTGACCCTTGTCGCATTTTCATTTATTTTTCTTAATCAGATACCTTCTACAGTTCAGTTGTAACAGGCTATCTGATTGGTCGAGAGGTTATAAACAAACATGGCCGTTGCAGAAATATTTTCTTCGCGATTCCATATTGATAAGTAAATATGAACTGAATTGTTGGCATTTCTGTAAAGAATGAGGTACTGAGTGACAGGAAAAAATGTTTTCTATAGAATGCAATCAGTGACTTAAGTAGAGCATCATATTTAACCCGGGTTTACAGGGGTAAAGTTGAGTTGCGCGATCTCCACCGACCAGATTTTCTGCATAAAATAGGGTAGTTCGGGACCTTGTCTATATTATACTTTGTGATAAAAAAAATAGAATTTAAGTTTTTTGTGGTTAAGTTTTGGTAAATTTACACTATCCCCACCCGTGTTGGCTACCTGTGGTTTTGGTGGGTTTAAGAAAAGAACCATTTTAGTCCGACAGAATAATAGTATATATTTAACTTGGAAGTATGATAGAAAGTTTTTTAAGGTCGCTTGTTTCTGGAAGATAATCGTAAACCTATGTGAAATAGCAGTCGGAGGCTAGGAAAGGGTGTAATGGTAGTACAGGTGAAAGAAATACCAGGAATCCATTGTTAGGTGCTCCGGCCGCCGCGATATGACTGCGAGATTGTTGAAAGCGGCGTTAAACCCATTCAAACAAACAATTGTTTCTGGAGAAACCCTGAGGTAATGCTATAGCCATGGTGTGGTAGTTGTCATTTTGTTATGTAACGATTTAAAAGGAGGTAACTTGCATTGGATATGCAAATGAGAGAGACCTGTCCTTAGTTAAATGGCTAATTAAAGCCTATATAGACAGAGTCGATCCATGTAGGGTTGAGGATCTGTATCTCTGAATGGATCACAACTGTCTTGTTTGCTTGGTTCGTTACAATTGGTGGCAGAGGTGGGATAATGGCAACTGCCAGACCAGAGTTGCCTTACCTATTGGTCTCCCAGGCCAAGACTCGGGTGAGTCTTCTCGGAGGGGAGAGTAATGTAATGGCTTAAAGGGAGGTAACTTGCATTAGATATGCAACTGAGAGAGACCTATCTATCTTTCTCTGGATACTGTCCACCCCTCTCTCAAGTGTTACAGACAGGAAAACTGTGCGTGTTGGAATATTAGTTAAGTGAAAGAAGTAAAAGTAAAGATCTGACATGTCAGATAAGTGAAAGTAGATAAAAGAAAAAGTATTGGATTAAAATGTTAGTGAGAGTGGAGTAAAAGATCTAGTTAGTTAAATGGCTTATCAAAGCCTATATAGACAGAGTCGACCCATTTAGGGTTGAGGATCCTTTTCTCTGAATGGAACATGTCTGTCTATGCACTCGGTTCGTTACAGTGATAACTTTTGAATGGTAAGTGATAGGTCCTTCATATTTTGCATGATTATTGCCTTTGACAAGCACATTTGTTGGTACTAAGCTCAAGGTCATCAGGCAAGGTCATTTTGCAAGGTCAAATTTAAACTTTAACATTGACCATAACTTTTGAATAGTAAGTGATAGGGCCTTCATATTTCACATGATATTTGCCTTGGTCAAGGCCTTACTGTTTGTACCAAGTGCATCAGTCATGGTCATTTTTTCAAGGTCATTTTTTGTAGTTACAACTAAAATAGTAATATGTTTAACCTATAGAAAGGAAAAGCAATTTGACTTAAGTTATAACTTATTTCAGAAGAGCAAAATACGATTTCTATCAAAGTCGATGACTATTTGCTTATCCTCATTTAATTCTAGATTGATTTCATCAGTCACAGTCATTCAAAAAATTACTAAGAAAAAATAAACCTAAAAAGAATGAAAGATACTCATACATTTTTTTAAAATTAAGTGATTTCTTTTTAGTAAAAAATTGTAATGGGGTTCTTTATATGGACGCACGGATTAATTCAACTGCGTCTGGTCAGGGACTCTTAATCTGTGGTCAGGTCTAAACCCTACAGGATGTGATTCTGACAATATGTAAGCCGACATATCGGTGGCGAAAACAGCTGTATTTACATTTTTATGCCCCCGATAGGGAGGCATCATAAATTTGACTTGTCCGTCCGTCCGTCTGTCTGTCCGTCTGTCTGTCCGTCTGTCCGTCCGTCTGTCCGTCCGTCCGTCATTCCGTCCAAAAACTTTAACATTGGCCATAACTTCTAAGTCAAAGCGGTGTCGGGGGCATTGTCATCTTACAGTGACAGCTCTTGTTTAGAAATCAAACTGCGAATATTGCTAAAGATTTCATCTCTTTCTAGTGTTACCTGTGAATATTGTATAGATTTCATTTCTTTCAAGTCTTTTTACCCCGAGTCGATGTTAAAACGCAACAACAATGACGTTGTTTTAGCAGGAAAAAGTAGCGTCATATTTCCCCAAAGTGTAAAATGACATCATTTGCAGAGGGTAAAAAGAAAACTTCGTCCAGACAAGATCCTAAGCAAAATTGTGCAATTTTAAAAGTAAGACTGATTCTTATCCTATTAATATGTTCACCACGATCTAAATTTTGATAAAACTCGACAGAAATATAATTAGGAAAAGGTAAATTGATAAAAATAAATAAAACAAAATGGCGAAATCTCACAAGATCATCATTTTCCATGTAGGCTGCCATTACGACACAAATTTAAACTTTGATGGTATATGTATTTCAGTTTGATGTTTAGCTCCACTGGCTGAAAGCCTTTGGGGCTATTGTCATGGCATTGTGTCCGTCGTTCGTGCGTCCGTCCGTCCATATGTGCGTCGGTGTGTCCGGTCATAAACTTTTCTTTAAAAATCTTCTCCTCAGAAACTACTGGATGAATTTCAACCAAACTTCACAGGAATGATCCTTGGACGACCCTCTTTCAAAGTTGTTCAAGAAATTTTGATCCAATGAAAAACATGGATTTAATGGGCGTGGCTAATTTCCAAATATGGTAAAAAGTGACTTTTCTCAGGTTCTAATTGATGGATACCAATTAAATTTTACATGAATGATCCTTGGGTGACTCTTTATCAGTCTACCAAAAATTATTGTGATCGGATGAAAAATGTTTATTTTATGGACAGAGGTCATTTCTCTATATGTTATATAGTTGAAACTTTGAAAATCATTTTCTCAGAATCTAATTGATAGATATCAACCAAATTTCACTGAAATGATCCTTTGGTAGCCCTTAATAAATCTACAAAAAACTATTGCGATTGGATGAAAAATATATATATTATTGGTGGAGGTCATTTCTCTATTCGAATATAATGAAAACTTTGAAAATCATTTTCTCAGAATCTAACTGATCAACCAAATTTTACATGAATGATCCTTGGGTGACCTTTTATCAGATGAAAAATATGTATATTATGGGCGGAGGTCATTTCTCTATATGTTATATAGTGGAAACTTTGAAAAAGATTTTCTCAGGATGGAATTTATGGATATCAATCAAATTTCACTGAAATGATCCTTGATTGACCCTTTATCAGTCTACCAAAAATTATTGTGATCGGATGAAAAATTTGTATATTATGGGCAGAGGTCATTTCGCTATATGTTATATAGTGGAAACTTTGAAAATGGATGGATATCAATCAAACTTCAATAGTATGATCCTTGGGTGACCCATTATCATGCAGCCAAAAATTATTGTCATTGGATGAAAAATATGTTTTTTATTGGCATAGGTCATTTCTCTATATGTTAAATTGTGGAAACTTTGAAAATCATTTCAACATCCGTAGAACCCAAAATATCTAAAAATCTAGTCAAAACTTAGATTTTCTATTACAAGAATTTCAAGCCTGTGGAGCAACACAAGCCATTCATGGCTTTCTAGTTACTATTCAAATGTTTTTCCATCTGCACAAGTAGAATTGATAGCTTCTTCTCGTTTACCCCCTGACTGAATGAAAAGGTAAATTTTGTACCATTTATTTTTAGCCGGCCAATCTAAAGGCCAAACGCGATTTCTGTGACTGCAAATCAGAGAGCTTCTCACAAACAGCATCTGTACCATTTAATCTCTATTGCAACCTGTTATATACTGGCGACTGTGTTTATAAATCCTTCATTCCTTGTTTAAAGAAAACCAGCCATATTAGCCAGTTGGTAGAGCACCGGACTTTAAAACCATTGAAGTTCGACCGTGTGGGTTCGATTCCTGGTCTGGTACACTAACAAAACTAATTGTCTTTCGGATGAGACGTTAAACCCAGGCCCTGTGAGACGGTGCCTTACATCGAGCATGTTAAAGGACCATGGCGTATCTCAGCAGTAGTTTCGTCATGTATCATTGCGCTATCCCCCGTAACAACTAACCGTCTTCTGGGGCTCATATGGGCATGTGCTATGGTAGGGAGGATAAATAAACGGAAATACACACACACATTTAAAGAAAATGCGTCGAGACAGGTTGATTTATAAAATCAACAAAATATAATTCAATTCCTTTTATCATAATTAATTCCAAAACTAAGCTTTTGTTTTTTAGCTTGACTATTCGAAGAATAGGGGGGGCTATTCCTGTCTCCTGGGTGTAGGCTTCAGTGTCGGCGTCGGCTTAATGATTTTGTGAAGTTTTTACATGCAAGTATTTAAAATCTCTATTTCTATTAAAGCTATTGCTTTGAAACTTTGCACATGCTTCTGTGACCATAATATCAGCATCTAGACAAAGATTCAATACATGTACTCTGATATTGAATTTAGTGGAATTTTAACACTTTTCGGACTTAGAAATCTTGGTTAAGTTTTTACGTGCAAATGTTGTTTATCTGTAATGTTTCTGTATCTATAAAAGATATTGCTTTGACACATGCTTCTGTGACTATAATATCAGCATCTAGACAAAGATTCATTACTCTGATTTTGAATTCTTGGTTAAGTTTTTACGTGCAAATGTTGTATATCTGTAATATCTCTTTTTCTACTAAAGCTATTGCTTGGAAATTTTGCACATGCTTCTGTGACCATAATTTTAGCCTCTTGACAAAATTCAATACACTGATAATGAATTTAATGGAATTTTAACCCTTTTCGGACTTAGAAATTCCTGGTTTAGTTTTTATGTGCAAATGTTGTATATCAGTTATAGCTCTATTTCTACCAAGGCTTTTGCTTGGAAACTTTGCAGATGCTTCTGTTACCATGAAATCAGCTTCTAGACAAAGATTTATCACTCTGATATTGAATTTCATCAAATTTTAACCTTTTTCAGACTCAGAAATTCTTGGTAAAGTTTTTACGTGAAAATGTTGAACATCAGTTATATCTCTAATTCTAGTAAAGCTATTGCTTGGAAACTTTGCACCTTTTGTGATTGTTTTGGATATTGAATTGCAAAACATAAACTAAAACTATTTTTAGCTCACCTGAGCACATCGTGCTCAAGGTGACCTTTTGTGATCATTGAATGTCTGTCATGCGTCGTGTGTCGTGTGTTGTCCTTCGTCCGGCATCAACAAGCTTAGTGTTTACACTCTAGAGGCCACAAATATGGCCCAATCTTCATGAAACTTAGTCAGAATGTTGGCCAAGTCACAAGGATGAACCCTATTGAAAATGGGAAGGATCTGTGCCATATCACGGGAAAAGGGGCCTTAACACAATTTGCTTGTTTACACTCTAGAGGCCACAAATATTGCCCGATCTTCATGAAACTTGGTCAGAATATGGGCCAGGTCACAAGGATGAACCCTATTGAAAATGGAATGGATCTGTGCCATATCACAGGAAAAAGGGCCTTAACAACAATTTTCTTGTTTACACTCTAGAGGCCACAAATATGGCCCTATCTTAATGAAATTTGGTCAGAATGTTGGCCAAGTCACAAGGATGATCCCTATCGAAAATGGGAAGGATCCGTTCCATATCATGGGAAAAGGGGCCTTAATGACAATTTTCTTGTTTACACTCAAGAGACCACAAATATGGCCCAATCTTAATGAAATTTGGTACGAAGGTTGGCCAAGCCACAGGGATGATCCCTATTGAAAATGAGAAGGAACTGTTCCATATCATGGGAAAAGGGGCCTTAATGACAATTTTCTTGTTTACACACTAGAGACCCCAAATATGGCCAAATCTTAATGAATTTGGTCAGTAGGTTGGCCAAGTCACAAGGATGAACCCTATTAAAAATGGGAAGGATCCGTTCTATATCTCGGGAAAAGGGGCCTTAATGACAATTTTCTTGTTTACACTCTTAGAGACCACAAATATAATTCAATTTTCATGAAACTTGTTAAGATTAATGGCTAGGTCACAAGGATGAATCCTATTAAAAATGGACAGGATCCATGCCATATCACAGGAAAAGGTGCCTTAATGACAATTTTTTGTTTACACTCTAGAGGCCCCAAATATGGCCCAATCTTTATGAAACTTGGTCAGAACGTTGGCCAGGTGGCATGAAACTTGTTTAAAAAAGGTTAGAAATTTATGCAGGAATCATAAGAATAGAGTAATATCCTTCTTTGGAAAATTTAATGGTCATTTAATGATCTTTCAAGCATTTAATTTTGCTAAAGGAGAAGTCAAAGAGACGAAGGTGAGCGATATAGGACCATCATGGTCTTCTTGTTTTTTATAATGGACATCTAAATATAACATTGTTTTTTTCTTTTCTTTTTAGCTCACCTGAGCACATCGTGCTCAAGGTGAGCTTTTGTGATCATTGGATGTCCGTCGTCCGTCGTGTGTTGTCCGTCGTCAGGCGTCAATAATTTAAGTGTTTACACTCTAGAGGCCACAAATATGAACCAATCATCATGAAACTTGGTCAGAATGATTGTCATGTCAAAAGTATGAACCCTATTGAAAATGGGAAGGATCCGTGACATATCACCGGAAAAAGGGCCTTAATGACAATTTTCTCGTTTACACTCTAGAGGCCACAAATATGGTCCAGTCTTCATGAAACTTGGTCAGAATATTTATCAAGTCACAAGGATGAAGCCTATTGAAAATGGGAAGGATCCGTGCAATATCACGGGAAAAGGAGCCTTAATGACATTTTTCTTGTTTACACTCTAGAGGCCACAATTATTGTTCAATCTTCGTGAAACTTTGTCAGAATAATTGTCAGGCCACAAAGATGAACCCTATTGAAAATGGGAATGATCCGTGCCATATCACCGGAAAAAGAGCCTTAATGATTTTTTTCTTGTTTAGGCTCTAGAGGCAACAAATATGGTCCAATCTTTATGAAACTTGGTCAGAATGTGTATTAGGTCTAAGGATGAACTCTATTTTGAAAATGGGAAGGATAAAGACCAAATCACAGGAAAAGGGGCCTTAATGACAATTTTCTTGTTTATGCTCTAGAGGCCACAAATATGGTCCAATCTTCATGAAATTTTGTCAGAATGATGGCAAGGCCACAAAGATGAACCTTATCAAAAATGAGAAAGATCCATTTGATATCATGGAAAAAGGTGCCTTAATGACAATTTTCTTGTTTACACTCTAGAGGCCACAAATATGGTCCAATCTTTATGAAACTTGGAAAGAATGTTGGCCAGGTCACAAGATGAACCCTTTTGAAAATGGGAAGGATCTGTGCCATATCATGGGAAAAGGGGCCTTGTTAACTCTCTAGAGACCACTAATTTTAAGAGTACAATTACAACTTTTGATGGAAAATTTGACAATAGTTAATTTAGACAAAGATACACAGGTGAGCGATATAGGACCATCATGGTCCTCTTGTTTTAATTTCAGCCATGAACATGGTAAGGTATGGGTCAGCTTCAAGCATGCAGGTAAGATTTTATGTCCAAGTATTTTTTCTTGGTTATATGTTTAACATTGTTCTAATACATTTTCTGTACCTTTAGCTATTACTTAACCCTTCGACATTTATGATTATAATGGCTTAACCCTTTGCTGTTTAATCCCTGCTTTTTACGTGCCTGTCATTTTATGAATGAGAAAACATTGTGAAAAAAGAAGAAATTGCTTCTGACAAGCAATTTCTTCTTTTTCCACACTATTTTCTACCCTGCTGAATGGTTATTTTTCAAATTAAATCCACTTTAAATTTTCGTCTGCAAAACCTTTGAATTTGGACAGGTCCAAAATTTTGTAAAACAGGAAAGGGTTAACTCTCATTTATTTATGCAATAGCCCATAGACCTGCAGGACCAGTTAGAACCTACATCTACATGTTGAAATTGAAAATGGTCTTTGACCCATCAGTCAAGTACAGGTTAAATCAAAAATAGCTGAAGTCAATTTCTCAAGGAAGATTTGAATAATACTGTGCATTTATAAACAATGTGAGGTTAGAACACATCTGAGCACGACTTGTGTTTAACCCTAAACCAGGGTTTAACCCCAAAAAATTTGAAAATATCTTCATTTGACACATAGAAATATCTCGAAGGGGTCATTTTGACCCCTGTGAGAAAAATTACGAATAGTCAAAGCATGGTTTTATACCTAAGATTTTAACAAACTTTACTTGCTAAAGTCTTACAAATTAATAACTTACTTCGTATTGTGACAAGAAAAGAAACAGGTAGAAAGACTCTAAAATATGCAAAATTTGACTTATAATTTGCCTTTTCTGTCGTTTTGCCCTTCAGAATCAGTTTTAACCCCCAGAATTTTTTAGGTGAGGAGTTAATGACATTAACTCCTCAATATCAAATACTAACACTAGCCCTGCTGAGGATATGTTTAATATTCTAGTTTCATTAGAGGAGTTCAGAGATGTTTAAGTCTAAACTCTTCACGGCCCTTTATCTCTAGAACGCTGTCTGGTTATTACTTCCTTGGGTTCTAAGGGAAGCAGGTTTTGTGCATCTGAGATACAAAAATAAGTAGCCAGGACCCTCAAAACTATATGATGTGATTCCCATAGACTCTCTTGGGCTCAATTTCAGAAAAGAATTGAAGACTGTTAAACAGTCTTCAAATCTTTCCTGAAGTTGAACCCCAATTATTGATATAATTTATTGATTTCTTTACCTTTATTCAGGATTATAGCTCTAAATCTATAAAATCAAGACTATAGCCTAACAGAAATAGTCTATACCTAAAGAAGAGACTCCAAAAATTCAAGAAAGGACCCCTAAGATGCTAATGATCGAGTCCTTTGGACCCTATTTTGTTGATGTCAGACTAAAACCCTGCATTCCATTCTTTAATTGTTCTGTGGAAGAAACTGTTTTTGTGGACATCTTTTCTTTACTATCAATTGTATGTACTTGGTGATATGATGGTATCTGCCTGTAGAAACTTGAGAGACTTGCACAGGGAGAATTCTGAAAGTCATCCAAATTTATACTTACATTTTGTAGTACAGATAAAGCCTATAGATGGTTTTGAAACAATTTAAATGCCTATATAATTATGCCCCCCCCCTTTAAAGAAGAGGGGGTATATTGCTTTGCACTTATTGGTCGATCACAGGGAGGATTCTGAAAGTCTCCCAAATTTATACTTCTATTTCATAGTACCAATAAAGCTTATAGATGGTTTAGGAACAGTTTAATTGCCTATATAATTACTACTGTTTTGCACTGAGCAATTTACAAAAAATAAAGATACATAGGCTAATTGATGCAAGTAAATTAATTGGTCAATATTGATTACTGCAATTTTGAGGTAGATTTAAAGAGCAAAAGACAAGCTGTTTGCTACAGATAATTTCATTGTAGATAATTCTAATATTTCAAGGAAAAGATACAGTACACGGTGAAATAGAAACTAAGGCTATCAGCGATGATGGTTTGCCGTATGTTAGTGCTACAGACAACTTCATGGTTGACAGAATTGATAAGGTTAGTACATACCAACTTAAAAGCTGTCTTGGGTCAAATTAAAGTGGGAGCCTGCATTAACTCTTGTCATGATGAATCCTGATTATTCCTGCCTTGGCAGGAGCTATAGATAAATATCAGTCTGCACATGAGTGCAGTCTGATCTTTGTCCATACCACCTGTTTTTTCTTTTTTGATACCAGAAAAGCGAGAAAATTTATTTTTTAAAATGAATACCTAATTACATTTAGTGCGTCTAGAGCTAATAGAGCTTTTTTGGTTTGTTGCAATTTTTCCAAGATTTTTTATTCAGCATGGGGTTAACAGTTTATTATTTGAGCTCAATGAATGTTATTTCTAAATGAACATTTGGATTATAAGATGAAGTAGCACAAGTTGATGGCCCAGTGCATAACATTTGTATTGCCTACATATTTTTGCCTGAATTTTCTATGCTGAGAGACAAGTTCATTCATTTTCCATCAGCTAAAAATTGTCTAAAACATCCTGATATTTGGATTCTTCCTTAATGTTGTTATCTTATAATGAGTCATTTTATAATATGAAAATAGTTGATATTACAGGCCTTGTTGCTGTTATTGTTCTTTTATTTGTCATTTCCAACACAGTTACATTTTATAATGTTTCTCAATAACAAAGCATATGAAATTGATGTGGAAAATGAAAAAAATGCTTGTAACAAGCAATTTCATTATTTTTTAAAATGTTTTCTTTATAAAAAGACAAAGATGTCCCTAATTTCACCAACTGTATTAAACTGAATTTCCAATTTTGACTAGACCTAAATTGTGTTATCTGGTAATGGGTTAAATAGATTGTTTCAATTAAATAATTCCAAAATCTATTACATTACCTACCCTATAGATGACATGAACTGTTCTAGAACATTCTTAGCTTCAGTGGCTAGTTATAAAAGTGCTGTCATTTACATTTTTATTATGTTCAATAATGTTTTTCAGAAATCCATTCAAATTACTTATTCTACAGATGACATGAACTGTTCTAGAACATTTTTAGCACCAACTGCAAGTTACTCAGAAGTTCATGGAAACAGAAGTACAGTAGGTGTAGTAAAACGTAAAAGTACATTTTTCCAGGCTACTTGTCCATGGACTAGTAAATGCCAGGGTATTGGAATGGCACTAAATAGATCAAAGAGATTAATAAGCCTGATGTTTTTATCAAAGAGTATGGAGTATGAAATACTGTTTTTAATGAAGAAAATGCTAGGTTCCAGCAATTTTTTTCTACAAAAACAATGTTTTCTCAGAATCTATCTATTCTATCCTTGGTGGACAAGTTCATTTTGTTCCTGGACAAGTAGAAAATCTCACTAAATTTGTCCAAGGGCAAGTGGAAAAAATGTGTATTTACACCCCCCAGAATTGTTGCGTCTAAAAAGTGAAAAAGGTGAATCAAACAATTTAAGTCCTGTACATATTGTAAATCTTAATTAGAAATGATGAGTGACACATCAAAGGGTCAGCGCAACACTATAGGCCCTTACAATAGTGTTGCGCTGACCCCTCGACATGTTCAAAGATAAAGGGAGATTAAAATGTGCAACAGAACAAAGATTAGAGCAAAAATGAGGGTTTTTTTTATACAAGAACTGTAGATGTGTGATAAACTGAGACATACGGGATTGTATATTTCAATGCAGCTTAGAATATTGATGGTATTAAGGTAGAGAACCCATAATAGTTCTGCAACATTTAAGAAGTAATGAACTTTAACAGTGTTAACCAAGGTTTCCTAATGAAATCATTAGGAAACATCTGTTAACATTGTTAAAGATCGTGAGTCTCAAAACGTTGCACAACTATTACAGGTCCACTACCTGAAGCAAACCTTAACAAGCTTAATAACATTTTAGCTCACCTGAACACATCGTGCTCAAGGTGAACTTTTGTGATCATTGAATGTCCGTCATGTGTCGTCCGTCATCAACAATTTAAGTGTTTACACACTAGAGGCCACAAATATGGCCCAATCTTCATGAAACTTGGTCAGAATCAGTGACAGGTCACAAGTATGAAGCCTTTTGAAAATGGGGAGGATCCCTGCCATATCATGGGAAAAGGGGCCTTATTGACAATTTTCTTGTTTACACACTAGAGGCCACAAATATGGTCCAATCTTCATGAAACTTGGTCAGAATGTTGGCAAGGTCACAATGATGAAACCTAGTGAAAATGGGAAGGATCTGTGTCATATCACGGGAAAAGGGGCTTTAATGACAATTTTCTTGTTCACGCTCTGGAGGCCACAAATATGGCCCAATCTTCAAGAAACTTTGTCAGACTATTTGTCAAGTCACAAGGATGAACCCTATTGAAAAATGGAAAGATCCGTGTAATATCAGGGTAAAAAAAGGGGCCTGAATAACAATTTTCTTGTTTACACTCTAGAGGCCACAAATATGGTCCAATCTTCATGAAACTTGGTCAGAATATTTGTCAACTTCAAGGATAAAGGCTATTGTAAATGGGAAGGATCTGTATCATACCATGGAAAAAGGGGCCTGAATGACAATTTTTAGCTCCACTGGTCGAAGGCCAGCGAGCTTTTGTCATGTCGGAGTGTCTGTCATGCGTCCGTGCATGCATGTGTCTGTGCTTCTGTGTGTCCATCCATGCGTAAGCTTTTTCTTTAAACATCTTCTCCTCCCAAACCAATGGGCGGATTTTTATGAAACTTGATAGAAATGATCCTTGGTTGGCCCTCTTCTTAAATTGTTCAAAGAATTTTGATTGGCCCCCAAATATGGGCGTGGCAGGGTGTGGCATTTTTATGCCCACGAGAGATCGGGGGCATATTGTTTTACTCATGTCCGTCTGTCTGTCTGTCTGTCCGTTTGTCCGTCCGTCTGTCTGAAAACTTAACCAAACTTAACCTTTGCCTTTTCTCCAAAAGTATTTGACATACAAGGCTCATATTTGGCATGATGATCGATCTCAATGATTCGCATCTGCTGGTACCAAAGTCAAGGTCATGTGACAAGGTCAAGGTCATCTGTCAAGGTCAAACTTGACTGCCTCGGTGGCCTAGTGGTAAATGCACTCGACCCGTGACCTGGCAGTCCGTGGTTCGAGCCCCACTGTCAACGAGGTGTGTTTATGGGCAAAACACTTAATAGCCAGCCCCAGTTCACCCAGCTGTAAAATTGGGTAGCATTGGGTTTAAACCACTGCCTCTCTCTCAGGGACGTGAAAACATCAGGATTGAGTGTTCGAGAGCGATTCCATAAGCTAAAGCTTTCGTCGCAATCGAACTAAAATAAATTAGTATAAACTAAACTAAGGTCAAACTTAAAAAAAAAAAGCTGTTCCGGGGGCATTCGTGTTTCACAAACACATCTTGTTTCACTTTGAAATCTTTAAAAATCTTCTCCTCAAAACCATTGGGCCGATATCGATGAAACTTGGCATGAATGTTCCTTGGATGACCCTTTACTTAAATTGTTAAAAAAATTCTGATTGGGTATAAATATGGGCGTGGCAGGATGGGGATTATCTTGAGCCAGAAATCTTTGTACAACATCTCTTCCTGATCCACAGGGCCGATTTCAATGAAACTTTAACAGAATGTTCCTTGGTTGGCCCTTTACTAAAATTGTTCAAAAAATTTTGATTTGTCCATAAATATGGGCGTGGCTTGGCGGGGCCTATTTTGAGCCCGAAATTTTTGGAATGACATTTTCTCCTGAACCACTTGGCTGATTTCAATGAAACTTTACATGAATGTTCCTTAAGTGTCTCTTTTCAAAAATTATTTGCTAAATTTTGATTGTCCCATAAATTTGGGTATGGCAGGGCGGGGCTTATTTTGAGGCCAAAATCTTTAAACGATATCTCCTTCGGAACCACTCAGCCAATTTCAATGAAACTTTACCAGAATGTTTCTTTGGTGACTATTTACTTAAATTGATCAAGAAATTTGGATTGGTCCATAAATATGGGCGTGGCAGGCGGGGCCGTTTTTGAGCCCAAAATCTTTGAACGACATCTCCCTCTGAACTTTATGTTTTAATAAGATGGGTCAAGGGTTGCAGGTTCATTGTGATTGAGTATTTTGGTGCAATATGGACCAGAACCAGTAAATCATTATTAAATAGGTCTTAGGAGATTTTGGAGTGTTAATGTATTCATTTAAAGTAAGCTTTATTTATTGAAAAGCTTACGATTTTAAAGCCAGTGGAGGGATAAGGCCCTCATGGGCCTCTTGTCTTGTTTACACTCTAGAGGTCACAAATATTGTCCAATCATCATGAAACTTGGTCAGAAAGTTGGCAAAGTCACATGGATGAACCCTATTGAAAATGGGAAGGATCTGTGTCATATCACAGGAAAAGGGACCTAAATGACAATTTTCTTGATAACACTCTAGAGGTCACAAACATTTTCCAATCTTCATGAAAATTGGTCAGGATGTTGGCAAAGTCACAAGGATAAACCTCATTAAAAATGGGAAGGATCTGTGTCATATCACGGGAAAAGGGGCCTTAATGACAATTTTCTCGTTTACACTCTAGAGGCCACAAATATGGTCCAGTCTTCATGAAACTTGGTCAGAATATTTGTCAAGTCACAAGGATGAAGCCTATTGAAAATGGGAAGGATCACAGGAAAAGGAGACTTAAAGACAATTATCTTGTGTACACTCTAGAGACCCCAAGCCTTAAAAGTACAATTACAACTTTTGCTTGAAAATTTGATAATAGTTAATTTAGACATAGATACACAGATAAGCGATTTAGAACATCATGGTCCTCTTGTCTATTTTGGGCTAGATAGCTTGTCTCAAGAAAGATAAAGAAAAGATTACTTTACCCTCAAAAACCTTCAAACTCATTCTATGAAACCCAGAAAGAAAATGTGTCAATTACAAAGTTATCATGATTTTTGTGTAAGTCAAGGATATTGAATTATGGTAGCCATGTGAGAAAATCAAGTCTACAATCTACAAGTGCAAATTTAATTTCTCATGCGGTAGGCCTGAATTGAGTATTACATGTATTATTTAAGGTGAATTATAAATCTCTCCTCAGATATACAGTTTAGACGTAACCACAGGAGGTTTAGCTGTTTCCAGTGATTCCAAAGGTTCTCTCAAAATATGGGAAACACACACAGGAGCTGTTAGGGTAAGGTATTTGATATAAGGTTTACTCATGTTTGACCCTTTGCTGTTTAAATCCCTGATTTTTACATGCCTGTGATTTTATGATTGAGAAAACCGTTTGAAAAAAGAAGAAATTGCTTCTGACTAGCAATTTCTTCTTTTTCCACACTTTTTTCTACCCTACTGAATCGTTATTTTCTAAATTAAATCCACTTTAAATTTTTGTCTGCAAAACCTTTGAATTTGGACAAGTCCAAAATTTTGTAAAACAGGAAAGGGTTAAAAGCTACAGGATGTTTATTGGTATCATCTTCTCCCTCTGTCCGTCCATCCCGATGTCAGAATGTAAGTCTGTCTGTCTGTATGTTACAATCTTGTGAACACAACTCCTCCTTCATTTAAGGACCAAATTGGATGAAACTTTCACAAAATATTCCTAGTCACCTGTCCTTGTGCATATTGTCATGGTTTAATGAATTTCAGCTGTGTCATGGAGAAAGGGGCCTTCTTGGCTAAATTATTGTGAACGCAACTTCTCCTTCATTTATTGACCAATATTGATGAAACTTTCACATAATGTTCCTAGTCACCTGATCTTGTGCATATTGCTGTGGTTTGTTGAAATTAAGCTGTGTCATGGAAAAAGGGGTCTTTATGTCATTTTTCTCTCCAGCGAGCTATTGTCATGGTGTAGTGTCCGTCGTGCGTGTGTGCGTGCGTGCGTCCGGCCGTGCGTAAACTTTTTCTTTGAACATCTTCTCCTCCCAAACCAATGGTTAGATTTTAACAAAACTTGGTAGAAATGATCCTTGGGTGGCCCTCTTCTTAAATTGTTCGAAGAATTTTGATTGGCCCCCAAATATGGGCGTGGCAGGGCGTGGCATTTTTTCACTTTGAAATCTTTAAAAATCTTCTCCTCCCAAACCATTGGGTCGGTTTTAATGAAACTTGGCATGGATATTCCTTGGTTGACCCTTTAGTTAAATTGTTCAAGAAATTTTGATTGGCCCATAAATATGGGCGTGGCGGGGCGGGGCTTATTTTGAGCTGGAAATCTTTGAACAACAACTCCTCCTGAACCACTGGGCCGATTTCAATGAAACTTTACCAGAATGTTCCTTGGGTGACCTTTTACTTAAATTGTTCAAGAAATTTTGATTGGACCATAAATATGGGCGTGGCAGGGCGGGGCTTATTTTGAGCCTGAAATCTTTGAACGACATCTCCTCCTGAACCACTGGGCCGATTTTAATGAAACTTTAACAGTATATTCCTTGGCTGACCCTTTACTTAAATTGTTCAAGAAATTTTGATTGGTCCATATATATCGGTGTTGCAGGACGGGGCTTATTTTGAGCGCGAAAGCTTTGAACGACATCTCCTCCTGAGCCACTGGGCCGATTTCAATGAAACTTTACCAGAATGTTCCTCGAGTGTCTCTTTTCAAAAAGTATTTGCTAAATTTTGATTGGCCCATAAATTTGGGCTTGGTAGGGCGGGGCTTATATTGAGGCCAAAATCTTTGAACGATATCTCCCACGGAACCACTCAGCCAATTTAAATGAAACTTTACTAGAATGTTTCTCGGGTGACTATTTACTTAAATTGTTCAATTGTTTTGTTTGGTCTATAAATATTGGCATGGCTGGTGGGGCCTATTTTGAGCTTGAAATCTTTGAACCACATCTCCTTCTGAACCTTATGTTTTGATAAGATGGGTCAAGGGTTGCAGGTTCATTGTGATTGAGTATTTTGGTGCAATATGGACCAGAACCAGTTAATCATTATTAAATAGGTCTTAGGAGATTTTGGACTGTTAATTTATTCATTTAAAGTCTAAAGATTTTACAGCCAGTGGAGGGATACAGGCCCTCTTGGGCCTCTTGTTTTTTAAAGTAATTTGGATGTAACTTTCACAAATTTTTCCTATTCACCTGATCTTGCGCATGTTGTCAGGTTATCGTGAAATTTTGCCTTGTCAGAGAAATGGGGACGTTCATGTCAAATTTTTCATATGTCTGTCTGTCCACAACTTGAGAACATCCCTAGTCACCTGACATTGCATATAGAGTCCGGATTTGTTGATATTCTCTTGTGTCACAGAAAAAGGCTGTAATATAAAACTTTCTTGTAAAAGCAATACCTCTTTCAATTGGATAATGGATTTCTATGAAACTCAAATACTCTTCATTATCATATTGCCATGCCTATGTTGCTTTCATATGGCCATATTGTCCTGATTTAGTAACTATGCCATGTCATGGAAAAAGATGCCTTATTGTAAAATTTCTTATAACGTATAATGTACATTTGAGATGAAAGGAAACAACTCTGCATTTCAGTATTGAATTGGCTGATACTTTTAAAGATTATTCTTAAAATTGTGAACAGGAGCATACTTCTATCTTTCATTCTTATTATGCACCATCACAGTAAAGGAGCTTTCATTTTGATGATAATCCTTTTGGCGGTGTATCTTATGTCAATAGCACTTTTGTTTCGGAGATGTTAACATTTGCAGAGACCTGAATAATTCCCCTACACTCAAATTCAAAACAAGAAGGTTTTTTGCAATTTGAGGGCTCTTTTAAATGTTAACGCTTTAGACAAATTGTGAAATGATGCTTTTAATGCACCTAATTTAAAGGAAGACTGATATACTGATTTATACGGACAAGATGAAAAATTGCTGTAAAGGTCTTTAAAATTTTATTGAAACCTTAGCAAGAATAATATTGAGAATATTATACAATGCAATGGGCAGTCAATTTTGTTTACCAAGATGTTGCGAAATTAAATCGTCCCTAAAAATATCATTGGATATGATGTTTTTTATGTAATTTTAGTTCACCTTTAGTTTATCTTTTGTCTGTAATGTGTTGTCTATCGGAAAGTAGTTAACAATTCCTTAAAACATCTTCTCCTTAGTAACCATTTGGACAATTTCAACCAAACTTAGCAGATATATTCCTTTTTTGACCCTTCTCAAAACGTTTCAAGGTTTACAAATCTAGATAGGATAATTTGATTATTTCAGAGAGAACTAGAGGGCCATTTTGGAGATGTATACACTTGTCGATTCTTTCCCTCGGGTATTGTTGTGTTGACTGGTGGGGCTGATATGCAGTTAAAGATCTGGTCAGCAGATAAAGGAATGTGTGCAGCAACACTTCGTGGACATAAAGCAGGTATTTAACTGAGTATTTTGATGGCTCATTGCAAAATAGTTGTAACTCCCTATATGCTTATAGGGAGCTATTACTCTTTTGCACTGAGCCATTGATATGTTTGTTAGTCTTTGTGGAAAGAATTTACAACTGAAATTTATTTTCAAGTATATTAAGTTGTAAGAAAATTGTATAGATATGAAAAAATCTGACAATTTTCAGAAGTTGATACAGTCAAACCTGCCTCAGGGATCATCTGTTTTTAGTGACAACCTGTCATATGAAACCCTATTTTTTTGTCCTTGATTCATTTTCTTTACTGAAAAAAGCAATTAACAAACAAAGACCATAAAAAATTACCAGCAAGTTGAGCTTTTGACTGAATCAAGCAACATTTCCCTTTCTAAGATAACCAAATGATACTAAATTCAGTGTAAACTCGCTGGAAAACAGATCAAATGTTAAAATTGAGCTTGTCTCAAACATAGCTTATTCATTTATGGATGGATCTCAAAGAAGCTTGGCACAGTTGTTCTCCATCATGGGAAGGTGTGCCCTATGAAGGAAGTTTTCAGACAGTTTCAATGACAAGGTCAGAACTCAAGACCGAAATAAAAAATTTGGCCTTTATGGGAGCATAGTTCCTATATAAAAGATTTGAAAATATATAGGTAGAATTATTGTGCATTGTGAATTGGTGGTCCATTTCAAATTGTTATTTAGGTAGCTCCTGTTTCAAGGTAACAGAACAAATGTAAAATTTGAGCTTGTTTAGAGCATAAAGGCTAAATGAAAGGATGGATTTCAAAATAATTTGGCTAACATAATCTCTTCTTTGGATTGATGTACTAGATAAATAAATTTTCAGTTTTGTCAAAGATTAAGGCCAAGGTCAAATGTTAAAATTTAGCTTATTCAAAGCACATCACACCCATCTAAAGATGGATTTTAAAAAGGTTTTAGACAATTTTTCTCCATTTTGAAAAGTTGAAGGTCAAGTGGATGGTCAAAGTTTGAAAGAGTTTTGGGAATCAGTGCAATACTTTTGTAAGTGCCTATATATTTATAGGCACTTACAATATTATTGCACTGATTTTTCAACATGTACTTGTGACAACAATCTAGTATTCCAGCAAGGTATCTTGTTTTGTATCATACAGGTATATTAGATACTGCTATCATAGACAGAGGTAAAAACATTGTGTCGTGTGGTCGTGATGGTACATGTCGACTTTGGGATTGTGGGACACAGGCATGTCTTGGAGTGTTTGAGACAGGTAGTGGTGAGGTGAACTGCTGTGCAATAGGAACATCGGGAAATAATGTAGATTTAGGTCAGCAGGAAGAACCATTACGTAAGTATTGATATGACCAAGAAAGGATAGTTGTTTATTGTAAAATAGATTAATCTTTCATTGGGTGAACAACAAAAGCTTGATCTACATGAGTCTTTGAGCAACTTGTTATAGCTTTTGATCTTGATGAAATGAATTATCTATTAGTTTAAACCTATTTATTTTACATCAATTCTGCTTTCATGAAGATTCACCAGTGCTCAATACGTGGGCCAATGAAAAACCTTGATCTATAGCAGTTCCTGGGAATCGAACTCAGGACCTTTTCGTCAAGAGGCCAATGTTCTACCTCTAGACCTCAAACACCACATTGAATCCTCTATTGATCATTCAAGAAAAACAATTGATTGTTCTATTTCTTAAATGCGAATTTTGTGAACATTTTGGGCAATATCATCTTAAAGCCCAATTTTGAAATTTTATACCAATACATCATGTGTTTATTGGCCACTTAATGTCAAATTGGGTGAAATGAAAAAAACAGGGTATGATCTTGTGGTATTCTAACTGGTTTGATGGAGTGATTACAATTTATAATATACAGTCAATATTGCTTGAGCGACCACGTGTATTCAGCGACCTTTTCTGTTAAGCGACCACTTTGAGGTCCTCCCGTAGGCTTTTACTATAAATTGTTGCTCTATTAAGCGACTTTCGTCCAACACGACTGGTCGCTGACATTTTTGGGTCAATTTCGTCTATTTGACAGTGTATTGAGCGACCATAAAATGATATCTCAATTCATAACCTGTCATAAACGTGTGAAAATCATTTATAAATACTAGCATGACAATACAAACTAATTAATTGTTGATAATCCTCTATTTTTCACACTCTCTCGCCGGAAGATAAAATGAAACTGTCAATAGAAATTCTGGATTGAAAGCTTTAAAGTACTCCAGTATGATTTTCAGCGGCAATCTATAACATCTGTAATTTATATCATTTAATTTTTCTCTTGAGTATCTATGTCATTTAAAAAGCTGCAAGTGTCTTGAAAACACGTCAGAAACATTAAAATATTGTTACAACTGATATAGATGATGAGTTGAATAATTACCAATTTCTTGTTCGATTAAGAAGTGTAACATAGATACTAATCAAACATGTACGTAAATATAGGTCAAGTCAACATTGAACATGTGAACAAATCAGTATAGGTAGATTTTGTGCGGTGAGCTGTGAAATCTACCTTTAACGGTTAAATTTCCTTGCTATTCTTTCAAAATAGATAAAACAGATATAATAAAATACAAATTACCTTTCAAATGAAACTAAGTGCTTGTCTTAGATCTTAAGGTTTACTCATAAACCTATGGTAATGGACTCAACACCTAGGTCAGAGCTCAGTTTTGAAAATACACCTATAGACTCGCGATCTTTTGTTGATAATGCAAAAAATAAATGGCATAGCTTTAATGAGTTACAATTTGTTAATGATTTTGTGAGTAATATCACTTTCTCTCAGCTACAAAAACTTTTGAAATATTTTTATGGAAAATGATGGGGGGTGGGGGTGTCTTCGAGTTCCGAACTTCTGAGAATTTGTATTTCAATGTTTTGTATTCAGCGACCATTTTATTATGCAACTATTTTTATGATGTCCCTTGAGTGGTCGTTTAAGACAAGATTGACTGTACCATATTTCTCTATTGAACTTTCACAATATTTACTTTTTATATACATATATTACTAATTCTACTATCAATTTTTTGTCACGAATTCCTCCTTCTGTTTTGCTTCAATACTAATGAAACTTATTTCAACTATTAATCACAAATTAAAATTTTGTATGACGCAATCTTAGAATCTCAACTACCCAACTGGGCAATGGGAATTTCCAAGATATTTACTTTTTAAATACATATACAACTTATTTTACTACCAATTTTGCATTGCAAACTCCTTCGTCTGTGTTGTTTCAGTTCCAGTCTAGTGAAAATGTATACATATATTTATTATTAACCCTTGATATGCTGAATAAAATTCCTTGGCAAAATTATATGTAAATCAAAGTGCTGAAAGCTCTGTATTTCCTACTTGTGACCCAGCATTTTCTGGTTTAAAAAGGAAAAACAGGTGGTATAGACAAAGATCAGACTGCACATATGTGCAGGCTGATGTTTGTGTATAGCTCCTGCAAAGGCAGGAATATTCCGGGGTCAGCATGACAAGGGTTAGTTATATATCGATTTTGCATGATACTATTTTGAAGTCTCAGCTCCTCCTGGTTTAAGAGTTATCTCCCCTTGAACTTGGACAATATTTATTCTTTATATACACGAGCACTTATTTTTCTACCAATTTTATGTTGAAAACTCCTTCAGATATACTTCAATACTAATGAAACTTTATACAAGTACTTATCCTATGAAGTTAAGCAACACCCAATTTTGGAAGTCTTGTTGACCATGCATTGAAACTAGTTCTACCTATTCGACTTTCTCTTTTTGAAAACTAAAAATCTCTTTAAATTTTTATGGTCAACAAGTATCTCATTTCGCTGAAAGCCCTTGTGGGGGTATTAAGTCACATTCTGTGACAAGCTCTAGGTCTATTTGCCCAGTTGCATGTGGGGCAAGCCCACAGACAGCTTCTGAATCACCTAACCTTGTACCAATTGATAAAAGATATCTTAACCCTTGTCTCGTTGAACCCAGAATATTCCTGTTTTGAAAGGAGATATAGACAATGTTCAGCCTGCACTAAAGTGCAGTCTGATCTTAGTCTACACCACCTGTTTATTTTGCTTCAGCAAGAATTGCGTAAAATATTGTCATTCAATTTCATCTTTCAGAGCCTTCAGCACTTTGATGTAAGTGTAATTTTGTCAACATTTTACACCAGCATGAGACAAGGGTTAATAGTTTTTGGTCACATCATTAACCCATTTATGTCAGTCACTAAAAAATTTATTTCTTCATTTGTTTGTCAGATGAACGAGAGGTTGGTGGGGAGGGTAAACTGTTACTACTGGGCTGTGAAAATGGAATGATCCAGGGATTTGGTGTTCAGAGTAAGAAAAAGGTACACAGAGACATGAAATATGTTACCAATCAGGATGTGTTCAGGATGACAAAACAGTGCAAACTGTTAGTAAATTGTACCCTGCTCTACTTGCAGAGCAGGTTATAGTTTGCACTGTTTTGTCATCTTGAATGGAGAGCTGTATTTCTGCTTATGTCAGCATATAATATATGAATAACTTGATGGGTCATTATTGTTATTATGGTTATGGAACAACTCTAAAGTGATCTGTATTGGATCCGAAATTGTTTCAAAATATCTGCATTTTGGAATGAGGTTCACCTTGTCATAAAAAGATATAACCATTGCTTTGTTTTCATCACCTGAGCACAACATCCTGATGGTGAACTTTTTTGATTACTGTAAACGGGGTAATTTTGGCGGTGGTTTTATTTTGGCTATATTGGCGGTCAAGCTAAAATGTGCCAAAATTAATCCACCGCCAATATTTGTCATTATTAAATAAGAAATTTCTTTATTATGATAGATATGAAATCTATACATTTTTAGAAATGTCAAAGTTATGCAGACCATACTTATTATTATGCTGACAACGTTGACATTTCGACGGATCAGTGCAATACTATTGTAAGTGCCTATAAATTATAGTTACTTACAATAGTATTGCATTGATCCCTCAATTCCAAGATTCCAGATCCAAGTTGGCTGATACATTGTTATGAAATCACACCGAAAAAGTGTGAACAACTTTTACACGCGTTATAACTATAAAAAAGGTGTGAAAACAATTTATTGTCAAGTTTGTAGACATTACTCTAGAAATTGTCTTTCTTTTATTAGTCCCCTACCGGTGTTCACACCGGAGGGGACTATAGGTTTGCCCTCCGTCTGTCCGTCCGTCCGTCTGTCCGTCCGTCTGTCCGTCCGTCCGACTGTCCGCTCAAATCTGGATCCCGCGATAACTTAATAACTAAGCAAGCGTTTTTGATGAAAGTTGGTATATGACAAGATGGCAATGTGTAGATTATGCACATCATTTTATTTTTGTTTTTCGACTTAAATTGAGGTTGCTATGGTTACAGAAATAGTGAAAATATGGCCAAAAATGGGATCCTGCGATAAGATAATAACTAAGCAAGCTAGTTTAATGAGACTTGGTATATGACTATATGGCAATGTGTAGATTATGCACATCATTTTATTTTTGTTATGCCCCCGATAGGGAGGCATAATAAATTTGACTTGTCCGTCCGTCCGTCTGTCCGTCCGTCTGTCCGTCCGTCTGTCCGTCCGTCCGTCCGTCATTCCGTCCAAAAACTTTAACATTGGCCATAACTTCCTTATTACTATCAAAGCGGTGTCGGGGGCATTGTCATCTTACAGTGACAGCTCTTGTTTTTAGACTAAAATTTTTGTTGCTATGGTTACGGAAATAGTGAAAATATGGCAAAAAATATTGGATCCTGCGATAAGTTAATAAGTAAGCAAGCTAATTTGATGAGACTTGGTATATGACTAGATGGCAATGTGTAGATTATGCACATCATTTTATCTTTGTTCTTTGACAAAAAGTGCGGTTGCTATGGTAACGGAAATAGTGAAAATATGGCAAAAAATGGATCCTGCAATAACTTAATAACTAAGCAAGCTAACTTGATGAAACCTGTTTTAAAATGTAAAAAAATTTAAAAGCCATGTTAGTCAGGGTGGTGATGCAGCAGTATTAATCACCTCCAGTGAAAGTTCTCATTTCTTACCAACAAGACTGAAGAAAAACATCTTGGATCAGACAAGGTAACTGTTATTGATACTATTTCTTGCATCTGTCTATTGCTTCCATGAATTGTATAGTGGGCACAGCAGAGACAACAACTCATGTAAGTCTTGTTTAACCCTTTAACAAGACCTGGTTTTGACGTCCCTGATAGAATTGGCGTGGGAAAACATTGAGACAAACAAAGCCGGTAGGGGACTTATGCCCATGTCCAACATGGCTCTTGTTTACGTTGTTTTAAACGAGGAAAAAATGTAAAATATAGATAAAGCGTTATATTTTGGCATAAAAGTAAGATGCGCCAAAATAAATCACCGCCAATAAATCGTAATAAAAAAAACGCCAAATGTGGACACCGCCAATATAAAGCCGTTTACAGTATTGAATGACTGTTATGTATTATCGATCATCAATAGTTCAAGTGTCCATCCTCTAGGGGCCACAATTGTTTCCCAAATTTAATGTTATTTAGTCAGCCCTGTGTTCAGAATAACAAAACTTGCAAACTGTTAGCAAATTATATCCCCCTTTGCATGTGTACTACCATGCAAAGTGGGATATAATTTTCAATAAGTTTGTACAATTTTGTCATCCTGAATGCAGGACAGGATATCAATCCTTTCATAAACATGAATGAGCCCTATTGTAAAAGGCAATGATCCATAGGGAAACTCAGAAAAAGGTGCCTAAAGGACAATTTCTATGTTTACTCTCTAGGTGGCACAATAATAGCCTTTCAGGAAACTTGGATTGTATGTTGAGTCATAGAAATGTATTTATAAATAATGATGATTAAAGCTTGAAAAAGGGAGATAAATGACACACTGTGTTTATTAGCTCAGTGAGCTTTTGTGATCACTAACCGTCCATTCATTGTCTGTCCATATGTCTGTCTGTCCATCCATCAACAATTTCTTTAAACATCTTCTCCTCCTAAATCACTGGGCCAATTAGGCTGAAACTTGACATATATTTTCCTTGGGTGAAATTTAATTTCATAAAATATTCTGATCCCATGGACACGGAATATCTGAAAATTGGCTGAAAATTGCCAAAAATCTTAGAAAAATTTCTTCTCCTCCTACACCACGAGGCCAATCAAGCCGAAACTTGACAGGGATGTTCCTTTGGTAAAGCTCTTCAAAAGTTGTTAAAATAATTTAATTTCATAAAAAGTCTGGTTTTCATGGGAACAGAAAGGCTAAATATTGCCAAAATCTTAGAACAATTTAATCTTATTTTAAACCACTGGGTAATTAAACCTGAAACTTGGTAGGGATGTTCCTTAGGTGAAGCTAAACCAAATTTGTTAAAAGAATTTTATTCAATCAAAAACTCTGGTTTCCATGGTAACAGAAATGTCAAAAAATTGCCGAATTCTAAGAAAAAATTCATTTTCCCCTAATCCTTTGGGCCAATCAATCTTTAACTTAGTAGGGATGTTCTTAGGCTGTAGGTCTACTTAAGTTGTAAAAAGAATTCAAATCCATCAATACCTCTGGTGGCCTTGGTTACAGGAAGGTTGAAAATTTACTAAAATTAAAATAAAAAATTAAATTGCAGTAGGAGAAAATTAAGTCTGTTTTTTTCAAAACCACATTAAATGTACATCAGACAATCTCTTGCATTTATAACGGGGTTGACAAGTTATTAGTTGACTTACTCAGGTGAGCGATACAGGACCATCATGGTCCTCTTGTACTTTTGATAATCTTTTCTAACTTAGTGCTAGTGCACACAAATTATAATTGATAGAAGTTTGATCGCATGTTCTCAGCTCAATTAGAAATTCAGGTGAGCCATCTAGTCTATCTCACTTTCTCTTGTTAACCAAAAAGGTTTTTTTTCAGTCAGTCAGATAATTCATTTCAATTGTTACAATTGAACTCAAAACGTTAATTTGCTGAAGGCGTAACGGTTAAATTAACTTTTTTATGCTGATATATTGATTGATCAGGGGCATATTATTTTGTGCCTTCTGTTTGTCTGTTTATCTGTTTGTCCCTTGAAGAACTAGAGTCTTCATATCTAATACATGTATTTGTATTACTTGTGAAAAGATTTTTCTTTTAGTACCAGCTTCAAGTCATGATGTTAGGTCATTCTTTAAGGTCAAATATACTATTGGCATAATCGTTAAGCACTAAGTGTTAAGTTAAGCATATGGTTTGTAGAATTACCAATGGAATATGTTGGACAACAAAAATGAAACCAAGTAAAGTAATGGACACATTCACTTGTATGTGCACTGAGTATGGTTATTTGAAAATCAGCCTTTAATACAAATTCACAACAAATAACCTTGGTGGCCAAAACACATTAAATGTCTTAATGATTTACCATGTCTTTATCGAAAACCTTGGAGTTTTATTCATTTTGATTAACATTTCAGAATCATGTGCAATAATCATAGCTGCGGAGTAATCAAAAATGGTCCCATATGATGAAAAATAAAAAAAAAACTTCTTCTCTTTTACTATGGTTTAGAATTCAACCAAACTTAACATGAATGATCATTGAGACATTCTCTTTCAGATTTATTTGTTAACTTCTGATTGTGCTCTCACCATTGATCTACGATTGATTTTCTTGAAATCTCTATAAAATATTTGTTATGAACATGTACATATTGTGGCTGTTTGACCCTATGATGACTTTTTCTAGGACCTGTAATGATAATCTCCTAACAAATTAACTAGATCTTAGCTTATAACTTTCTAAAGAAATTAAATCTTACTGGTCATAGATTTTTCTTGAGCAGAAAGTGTCAGTAGAGCAATACAGGCCCTCCTGGTCATTAATTGTCATGATAATTATTTAAAATTTTTCTTCAGATATTTGATGTAGAATGTCACGGAGCTGTCAACTGTTGCTGTTTCCAGTCCGATACAAGTTTCCTGTGTGGTTCTGAAGAAGGCTATTTAATGGTGACAGATATTAGAAATGTTAGGTAAGTTTCTTTGATTGGTATTTTGCTCACCTAATCATCATTTGTGATGTCATTTGTGTAAAGTTGAAAACCTAGCAAACTTTAATCTAGGTGATTCTCTATTAATATTCAAGGTATTTTCCATGAATCTTGGCTTGCATGTACTCTATCACAAGATAAGTCATTACTATCAGGGGAGATAACTCTGAAAGTATTTTAGAATTATGCTCCTTTTTTCATCCTCCCAGTTGAAAGATGGGACATATAATGTGATCACCTGTGGTGTCTTTGAGTGCGAGCATTGTCGACTTCTTTGTCCTGAGTAGAACTCTGTCAACTTGTAAATGAATAATAAATAAGTCACAAATAGGGAATCAATTGTGATACTTAAAACATTTTTGGAATGGTTTTATGGACACAGTATATTCTAAATGAGAATAATAATTCGAAAAAATAGTGAACTGACTTCAACACCAAAATGTGAATTCTGTTTATTTTTTTATTTTTGTCATGATCATGAGTTATTCACCAACCCAAACATTTCAGATTTTTTGAAAAAAATATTTTGTCAAACAGAGAAGTTTTTCTTAGTTACTTGTACATTTAAAGAGGATCAGGCTTTTTTGGAGGATTAAGAATGGTATAATGGAGTTTAAAGGAATGAAGTCATTCATCCCAATTGATTTTCATTATGTTCCAAACATAAATGTTCTGCATCTGGGTCTCCATTACACTATATATACCTTTCATTTAGAAATTGTACATAAACTTGTATATCAAATGGAATGTGGATATTTTCTGCAAGTTAATTTATGCGAGCAAATGTAGACTATGTAGAAAATAGTAAATAATGGCATTACATTTAATGTTCTTGCTCCCCCACCCACGTGAGGGGTCCATGTCTTAGATTAGTTGCTATGCAGCCGCTATAAAACTCACACATTCAAAAATTACGACATTAATCACACAGATGTTGCATCAAATGAACGCATATATTTTATTTTGATAGTCAACTTTTCTAAAATTTTATAACCCCATTTTACGAATTTTTGGATCAACCCTGGTACATTGTACCTTGAGTGGTCAGGATAGCCTTATATAGTGTGCATCAAGACTGTTTGCTGATTATTACAATAAACTTTTAGTCAATGTCTATTTACAGAAGGCATAGTAAAGACTCTGATCAGACTGTGCGGCTGCACAGGCTGATCTGATTCTTGATCTTGCATTCACTACACAGAGTGGTCAGAGTCTTTACTTAACCCTCATTTAAAATAGTTAGAAATAACACACACAGGCTTAAATGTGTATGTGTTCATGTCATGACATGTTTTGATAATTATAGGGTTCCAATTAAAGAATGGAAAGAGAGCAGATCCAGAATTTTATCCTTACAGCCATACACAAATGGGTTTTTCTGTAGTACAGGTTTGTTCTGTTTTCTGTATAATTTTTTTTACTGATTTTCAAATTCTAGACTGGTCCAAATTGTCAGGGGATGAAGACGACAATCAAAACTGGTTGAAATTTGAAAAGTAAACAATGTTAAGCTGTGAGAACTTTAAACTCTCATCGAAAGACAGAATAAATTTTGGTATTACCCATGGCGTCCGGGCATCTGGTGGGTAGGCAGTGTCCACTTCTTTGTTCAAACTCTGTCCATTTATGTCTGATTGACTTGAAACTTAGTAGTTATGTTCCTCTCATGTTTAAAGAGTACAGTTCTCAAGGACCATAACTCTACCTATCTTATTTTTTTTGTGATTTTCCTTTGTTGACTTTTATACTTGGCATCCAGCACTGCAACAGGCATATCTTGTGACAATTTGCATAGAGTGTTAAATTATTTTCATAATATGAATTAACAAATATAAACAAAGATTTTTATTTATATTTTGATTTCTCGATAAAGGCTTATAGCCGAAATATTCAAACAGAGTACAACTATTTTGGGTAATTATTTAGTTCCCTTAGGAATATTGTGAACAATTCTAGAAAGAATTTTGTTAAAATGATGTAGGCCATTTTGATAAAGAAAACAATTTTAATTTTCGAAATATACCACATTTATTGAATTCATTATCAAATCAAAAATAAACTTATTTCATAGAGAGACTGATTAAAACAATTGAGCCTGTGCGTGAGATTTCCAACAATTTCAAATAACTGCAAAGCAAAGACTTTGACCAGCCTGTGCTTCCGCATAGTCTGACCAGAGTCTTTACTATGCGTTTGTAGATAGATAATGTCTCAAAGTATCAGTAGACCATCAGGTAATGTTACATTTACAACATGTAGCTATCTATGCTGCTAAACGTTTGTCCCACATACTCATTTTAAATTGTTGGAAATGTCATGCACAGGCTCAATTCACTATATCATGACCATGCACTCTTTCAATATTCTCTATTTATATTTCAGGGGATGGCTCATGCTTTTATGTTAACGAAAACTTTGAAACACAACTTGAGTTAACAGGTTCTGACTGTGATCCTTTATATCGAGTGGTACATGACGGACAATGTGTGTACACAGCTTGTAGAGACACTTGTGTGAGAAAATACCGACTCTCTCATGTTGGTTTGTGACGTAAACAGGACAGGGAAAAACCTTGAAACAGAAAACAAGTGGCAGAATAGATTCCAACATGGAAAAAAATTGTTATGACTAATCCATGTTTATAATTATACCAAAATGAGGAGTAAATACCTAGCACTTGGGTAAAGGAACATTGCTTGTTCAAGCAACTATTCATTTTCCCACAATCTTTCTGTAGCTAGTACATTTAAAAATGTCAAACTATATAACATGTAAGCAAACTCAAGTCCAGTTAAGACAGGGCTCGTGTTTGACCCTTAAACCAGGGTTTTGACCAAAAAAATCTGGTGGTATCTTATTTTGACCCTTAGAAAATTCTTCCAAGGGGGGGGGGGGCATTGTGACCCCCTTGAGAGAAATTTCTGAGGGTCAAAACTTTTTAAGATGCATCTAATATACTATATGAAATTTTATCAATCAATTTCTTACTTCATATCTTTAAAAGCAAAGGTCAAATGACTCTTAAATCTATAAAATTCTCACTGGTGCTTATCTATCTCTTATCTTTTGACCCCTTTAAAAACTATTTTGACCCAAAGAATTTAATGGTTAAGGGGTCAAATACAGAGTATTTACAAACCATAGCACAAGCCCTGTAAGACCTCTTCTATAAGGTCATACACACATTTTTGACAATGAACTTACACTGCTTGTTACATGAAGAGACGTGTTTAGAGAATATCGAATGTTCACCATAGGCCATTCTTAATAGCTGAGCCTGATATTTCGAACAATTCATAAAAGGCACAAGGTAAAGACTCTGATTAGCCTGTGCAATTGCACAGTCTGATCAATGTCTGTACTTTATGCTTAAAGTAGTAGACCTGTAATAGTTCAAGGTTTTGGTGGTAATGAACTTAAAAAGTGTTAACCGAGGTTTTCTTTTGATTTATATTAGGAAACCTCGGTCATCATGGTGAAAGTTAATGGGTTCAAAATGTTGCAAAACCATTAAGGTTCCACCTTCTAAAGTAAGCTTATGTCTGATTTTCTCTGTGTGTTAAGTGTAGACCTAGTCAGACTGCTCGGATTCAAATTTTGAGAAAATTCTCAGGTAAGCCTTGGAAGAGTTTTGTAACCTCAGGCTCAGAAGTACAGCTTGAATAAGTTTAAGTTATAATGTTGTGATAATTCATCAAAATCACTTTTGAGCAGAGAATGTATTTTGTATTTAGCAAATGCTTGGTTTGCGTAATGTAATTTGTTAAGTTCAAGTATATGTTCATTTCAGAAATAAACATTACAGGTATATCTACATCTTTATCATCTGTCAATTTATTAATAGGGAAAAATTGTTACATCTTTCAATAAGGGTATAACGATACATCCAAGCTTGTACATGTGTATTTAGAGACAAGCTTTTTTTGCCAAATATACTTTTTGTATTGGATACGAAGAAATATTCAATTACATGCGGGTATTTGCATGTCGAAAAAAGGGAAGTATTATGTAGCATTAATTTCAGAAAAATATTAAATATGTGATGAGACCGTGGAGTAAAAGATGTAAGAGAGATGGAGATTACTAGAATATAAAAGAAAGGATAGATGGATTGATGGATGGATTAGTGGAGAGAGAGATGCACCCCATAGTTCACAATGTCAAGGTGGGGAATCGCATGACTTGATAAGGTCACACATCTATGCTTTCCTTTTTTATGAAAGAAAAATTCAATTATAAAACTCATTATACCCCCACAGTGAAGTTACAGGGGTGGAGGGGGGGGGGGTGTATACTTGAATCAGGTTGTCTATCTGTCCTTCCCTGGACATAATTTTGTGTCCTCTTCTTCTCAGAGAATGTTACAGCTACAGGTTTGAAATTTATACATAATGTGTATCTGCATATGAAATTGTGCTCCTGCAATTTTGAAGCCCCTACTTTCATTTGTTGCTGAGTTATCTCTCCTTGAACATGTAATTTGCACTATATTATTGTTGTCCGAAGCTTTTCTCTTACACTATTGCATGTATTGACTTAAAATTTATACATAATGTGTATCTGCTTATGAAGTTGTGCACAATTTTGGAGCCCCTACTCTCATTTTTTGCTGATTTATCTCCCCTTGATAATGTAAATTTCACTAAATAATTGTAGTCAGGAGCATTTCTCCTACACTATTGCATATATTTATTTGAAGTCAATACATAATGTGTATCTGCATTCGAAGTTGTGCATTTGCAATTTTGAAGTTCCTACTGTGATTTGTTGCCGATTTTTTTTTTATTTTCACACAATTTAAGCTCACCTGAGCACGAAGTGCTAAAGGTGAGCTATTATGATAAGGTGCTGTCCAATGTCTGTTGTCCATTTTCTGTCCTCAACTTTTACCGTGTGCACTCTAGAGGCTTGATTTTTTCCCAAATGTCTTGAATTTTGGTAGGAATGTTTGTCTCCATCAAGTCTTGGTCAAGTATGAAATTTGGTCAAGTGGGGTCAAAAATGGGGTCAAGGGGTCAAATTTTAGAAAAAACCTAGTGTGCACGCTAGATTAAACTTAGATTTCTTGTAACTTGGTGAGAATGTTTGTTTCCATGAAATCTCAGTAAAGTCCAAAAATGGGTTAAGTGGGGTAAAAAATGAGGTCAACGGGTCAAATTTAGGAAAAGCCTTGTTTGCTCTCTAGAGAACATATATTTGATTGAACATTTTGTCAGAATGTTTGTCTCGAAATCTTAGACAAGTTCGAAAGAGAGCCAAAAACTAGGACACCTCTTCAAGTCTTGAAACTCTTTTAGTACATTAGAGGCAACAGATTTGACTCAAATGTTTTGAAATGTAATCGGAATGTTTGTCTCTTGATATCTTGGACTTTTGTTGGGCCAGTCATGAATTTTAAATAAGTAGTTTTGACACTTCGGAATTATTGTCAACCAAATGCCTCAGGTGAGCGCTAAAAGACCAATGATCCTCTTGTTTAATTTTGGCCATAGATCGTGATCTTCATCTTTTTTCAATCAGTCTAAAATCATGCTGTGTGATAAAGAGGGGGTATTGAAGGATCAAGAGCTTTAAGTGGTTTATACTCTTAAGTCAGTGATACTTGATTATTTTTATCCTATCTAAAGAAATACAATACAAAGTGTTCTGTCTTTCGTTAATGAATTATTTCCTACGTAACTCTGTAGCTAACTTTAATCAAAATACTGAACTCATTTGTTTATGTCACTGCATGTTTGCTTGATTGCACAGATTTGATCTTCGTTGATAAATTATGATAAATGAAAACACATGTAACTGCAAACATTATTTCGGTGATGACATTGATATTTCAGACTTCCAGACTTAATCTTGATTTTTTACGGTCACATTTAAATCGGCGACGCAGACACATCGGCGATTCCTGTTTTTCATCGGTCGATTAGTAAAAGATAGTGTCCGACGGACGATATCAGGTCATAATGTCTATTTTGCAATCACGTAAAACTGCCGACGTAACGATGTATAGCTTGGTCATTGATGGACAGAAATTTCGTGATAGATCAAACATAGTGTGCTGACGGTACGCCGGCGAGATGTCGGCTACGCATCGCCGATACTACATCGAAGTAAAAAGGTCAGAATACGTCTGCGATGTGTACAAAATCGGACGTAGCCCGGCCGATAGTCTGTCTCAGCCCAGCCGATCGCCGGCCATAAGTAGTCAATACAAAATCGACTTTCTTTAATCTATAAAAGTAATTGAATTGGTCGATGCACCACAAAGTCGCCGGATAGTAGGCTAGTGAGAGGCACAAAGAGAGCGAGAGAGAAGGCAACATTGTATGATTGCCCTTTTGCATCTCACTGTTAATTGAAAATGCATGTCTTAATGTTTTAACCTTCTTTAAATAAAGATGTCATTATTCCTAATGGTCGATTTCATAGAAAGTCGACAAGGCATCGTTAACGCGTCGGAGAGTTTAAGTGACAGTTACATAAACGCTCCGACGCGTCAGAAGAGTATTTGCGTGGTAGGAAAGTGGGTCTTTACAGTAGATGTAAATTTTGCATACCTTATGGAGTTAATGTTCGTAAGAGTAGCGTAACTGAATGCTGGTTGACGGTAGAATTCAGTCCCGGTTACAGAGAGGTGTCATGATCTCGGATTAGAGATTAGACACAGATATGTTGGATTATCATGAGATTAGGAAGATAAGTCACGCAGATATATATCCCGAGATTATCCTAATCCAATGACTTCTGCTTTCATGATCAAGGAAATATGTAGGCAATATAAATGTCTAGGGCGGTTAGGCTTAGATTCAATTATGAGTTTAGAAACGTCTAATTTTTGTCAAGACTGCTAGTGGTGTGATAAGGATCAGATCAGGGGTCCGAACCGTCCGATTCACTAAACATCTTACGATCATTTTTTGCGTAAGTCAAAAATTAAAGTTGCTACTAGATTAGTAATTGAATATGGAACTCAGCCATGCACCATCTCATTGTAATCGTCTACCAAACACGATTCCGATGAGATATTGAAAGACAGAATCAAACATTGAATGAAGACACTAGCAACGATTTGTGATTTTGACTTACGACTAATTTTTTCGTGAGAAGTTTAGTAAAACGGGCCGCAGGTTTTGAAATATACTGTAAAGGTTCTAATAGAGCTACATGCTCTAATATAACCACGCCCCCTTCTTCGAACGTCAAGATCGACCATTTTTTGCACGATTTTTTGGAAATCTTAAAGCCTCTTATAAGTCCCCTTCCCACTAGATTGGCGACAAAATGATTTTAAAGGAGGGTAAATGTAACTTTTCCCGACCATATGTAAAGCTTTAGTATTAATTCGATGCTTAAATGAGTGATTTGCTTTATGTTTTTCTTTGATTTTCCTAGCGCACTGTACCTTAGATTATTCCAAGTACAGTTAACAACATCGTAAAATTTACAAGATGATTGATTTTGGAATGAAATTGAACGAGTGTATGGAGCGGGTTATGAGTGAAATTTAAGGGAAGTAATCCAATTTTGAACAAAATGATTAGCAATATTCATCCCCCCCCCACACCCTTTAAGAAAATATTCGTACTTTTTTTGTCAGTGTGTCTTCGTGCACCAACCAGACACTTTAAAACCCACACCAGCCAAAAAAATCGTAGAATAATTTGATCGATTTGAATTAAAGGATGATCGTCTTGAACGATTTCGAAATGATTTCTCAAGATTTCGGAGCGTTTATGATCGATTTGAGTGAGTGTTTGGAATGAATGAATGGGGCGCTGAGTGGGCGATTTAGAATTGTTTTGATCGGAATGAGTGTCAATTTCATGATGTTTTTAACTGTACCTATAAACCTCACTCGTATATAACCATGTTTCACCTTTCGTTTTGACGTGGGCTTGGAAGTCGTGGTTTTAATCGTGGTTTAACAATGGTGAAGACGTGGAGAAATGGCAAAAAATGCATTTTTTGCCCATTTTACTCGTCTTAACACCTGTAACCTCTCATACCCCCCCCCCCCCTCTTACACACACCTCTTCTAATATGAAGAATATGATTCTAAAAAACCCTCTGGGTTATAATAGTGCTTTTTCTGTATAAGAGATTTCCGTTAAATTTTCGCTTATATGGTCTATTTGCGTACAAAAATCAAAGTTTACAGCCCATCGATGATGTAATAAATAAAACAGAAAAATGTGCAAAGCGGGAAATCCGCAACTTCATTCAAATGCGCACTTTAAGTTGCATGTTTAGCAATTCTTTTTTGCTCCACTGGTTGCAGTCACGCATGATTATACGAGGATTCTAATTGATTTCTCTCTACATTTGTATTGACCGATCATCTGTTAAATTTGAAATATCTGAGAATATTATACAAAATGCAAAGAAAGTTGGACTTCTTTTTTTGATTTATTATAAGCAATCGTGTCTTATAAAAAGAATAACAATAATTGGAAAGACGACTTAAAAAAAGTTCACTGAAATATTTACAGTTTTATATAAAAAAAATAGTTGTGTCCATCTCGGTCGTGCATTCTGATTAGTTTAAAAATGATTTGGTGCCTAAAGAAAAAAAAATTGAGTTAATTGCGTAAAAATTAGTCCCTTAATAAATATTATTATATGTCTCGTTATTTATTTGCATTTATCTTTCAATTAGAGGCGTTCTAAAACTGTGGTGCAGTACTGTTATTCCTTTTCGGTCTCATAGGGTAAACCATTTTTATTAGATACATGAGAAGGTAAAAGAATCTTTCAATCATAAAATATTAAAAACCACCAACAACTGCCTGTTGCCCCGTAGTCCATAAATAATGGTTCCCTGGTGCGATGAGCAGCACAGAGATAAAGCAGATCGTGGCTTATCAGCAGCTTCTATAATAGTCTCTTATGACACCTCGTATACCGGAGATTTGTTTAGTGGTTTTTAACGGAGCTTTGGATAACGGTGGAAAAACTTGCTTTGTTGGCTGACTTCTAATCTGTTTTACATATCAAAACTTAAGCTGTTTGCTCCTTGATAAATTATCTTAATTACAAAAGTGTAATTTATGTAATTAAAACTTCTGATTATTCAAAAGAAACTAGTTCTTTCAAAAGAAGTTGTAGAGCTCGTGATAGAGGGAGTGGTTTCGCTTGCAAAAAGATTTTAAAATACTATTCCCTTAACCTGTCAATCTAGCCCTATGTTGTGAGTACTCATTTGAATTGTCTCATCAAGACAATTCCAATGAGTACCAACAACATAGTGTTTGGATGAGAACAAAAAGATTGAGATTCCCACCACGTCCTGTTATCCAGAGCCTTCGAGTGGTGATTGAAAGGTGTTCTAAGCATCTGTACATCGTATAGACATTTAAAACGGTATTACAATCTCCATACACTCCGAGAGCGACTGACTCCTTTAATCATAGTGGACTGCAATTCAGTATCTCATTTAGACCCTGTCTGTGAAATCGTTTAGGAAGATGCTACAAAAGGATGAATTTTATTGGATTAAAAAATAAATAACATTTGTTTATGATAGGATTTACTTCTAACACGGGAAATAATGAAATCATAAAATACTCTAACTTCTACGTATTCATTTAAATATGAAGTTTTATAGCAATTAAATTGAGTGAAATTTCTAATTAATTGGAAAGTTTCTTTAACTACTGGATTATATGTTAATCAAATATTGGATATTTTAACAATATGGAAAGGAATATTTTGATGAAATGCTTTGTGTGCATTTTGTTTTTCCATGTGAGTTATGCTAAAGGAAAATATCAGAAAGGAAAAGGAGCGAAAATCTCAGGTAATGTATATTTTGTTTATTTTCAAAAAGTAAATGCTTTCCGTTTTAGTTTGTTTGTCTACATTAATAGAAATTCCCAACCTTTGATATTAAATCAGATTTTTTATTTAAGAAAGGTGAGAAAAACCTTATTGGAATGGGATAATTGGTAAGTGACAAACAAGTTTAAGGTTTAACTTCACCAACCGAATGCCAGTGGAATTATTGTTACGGGACCGTATATGTCATGCGTACGTCCATGCGAGTGTGCGACGGCCTTATCTTTTTCTTGAAAGTGCTCTCCTAATAAACTACTCGGCGATGCATTATAACCAAATTTCACGTCAATGATTTTGGGTTACCCCTTTCAGATTGTTTCAAGAAATTTCGATCGGATAAGAAACATGGCGGAAGTCATCCTATATACAAATGTATCATGGCAGTAGTATTGTGATTTTTTCCCAACATTCTATGGGTGAATTTTAATCAGTTTTCACATCACTTACCAGTGGGGCGACCTGTTATCAGACTTAATTATCCCATTTTGATTAAAGAATTTTTTGACTGGTGGAGTTCATTTATATGTCAAGTTATTTAAAGTGAGAACTTTTAAATTCGTGTTTAAGAACCAAATCGAAGGGATTAAGTCTATTTTCTAAGGAGTGATACTTGATTGATATTTATTTCGACAACAGTATATGATTATAATTCGGTGGTTATCATGTTTTGTAAAGACGTGGTCATTTCTTTAGTGAAAACTTTGCAAATCGTTTTCTCCGAATTTAAAGAATGGATTTGAATGAAAAATACAGACATGGTCCTTGTGTGACCCTTAGAAAGAGTGTTAAACAGTTTTTATTGGTTGAAACTCATGGCTTTAAAATTTGATCAAATTTAAAACAAGTTCAATTTTTGATAGAGAACATAATCGAACCGGAAGGGGTGTTTTGTGAGCAGTATCTCATTTCCTTAATTTATTTCTATAGAACTTTTAGTTATACTGTGCTGCGTTAAAATTATGATATTAGCTACTTTGAATTTGGTCATGTCTTGCTCGTTGCCGTCTTATTTATGGATCGCTGAGAACCCGCCCCCCCCCCATCCTTCAAATAATTGCGACTAATCAAGCGAAAAAGGACCATCTAGATAGTGCGTAAAGTGTCGACCCTTGTTAGACTGCGAGGGTTGCACAGACTGACAAGGGTAGATTTTCTGAAATAAGAATGGTCAATCTACCTTCCTTTGAAAGAATTTTTGAAATGCGATCTCTGGTTAATCTATGCTGGACACAATCACCTTTTGAAAATATGATTTTACCTAGTTCCCAGATGGTCCCTTTTCACGCGACTGAATATGTTATTTAACTGCACAATATGCAGTATTGAACATGAACCAAAGTGCAAATCGTCGGAGGTCGACAAAAACGTCGTAACAACAGCATGTTCGAGCTATAGTTACGGATTTTAAATGGTACATCGGCGAAAATGATAGAAACAAAATGGCGGACAAAATGCTTCTAAAGACCACCTCTCAGCAATAAGTGTCTTTACAAATCAAAAGTTAAAGCAAATTATGTGTGAATTTGACCAAATGACCTTGGCCTTGACCAATGACCTTGACATTGTTATGCATGTGACGGTCCTGTAACAAGTAATTAACATGTGAAATTTCAAGGCTCTATGGCTTACCAATCCAAAGTTTCTAGTTTAAAGTACGAACATTTGACCTTAAAAACGACCTTGACATTGACTAATGACCTTGAACTTGATACCATCCAGGCAATCGACATATAAACGTGAAGGCATTTCACTTACCATTCAAAAGTTATTTCCAATTTTGAATTTTTTTCCGCAAATTTGACCTTGAGAAATAACCATGACCTTGACTGATGACCTTGAACTTGGTATAAATAGTAGGCCCATCTGTGTAATGTATGCGTGCACACCGAAAAATTGCACGTAAATGTGTAAATTCAAACAAGCACATTCAACCTAACTCGCATAAACTGAGCCGTTGTTCACGCCTAAAATTTGTTGTTAGGCTTCTTGGAGCATTTATTATATGGATACGAGCACGGACCATAAATCAAATGTGCACATGTAAATTTGAACGTACAAGTTCATTTTTTAAAGAGCGCGTTCGCTTGGATTTAAGCATTCATCTGTATTATTCTCGTTGCACAAGGACGCATTCTTCAAACTTGACGTGAAAGACAGACGTAACGTTACTCGAGGCTCGATACGCTGTAGTGGAACGATTTTTTTGTTTTGTGTTTTTCCTTTTAAGCTCACCTGAGCACGAAGTGCTCAAGGTGAGCTATTGTGGTTAGGTGGATGTCCGTCGTCCGTCGTCCGTCATGCGATGTCCGTCGTCCGTCGTCAACATTTGCCTTGTATGCACTCTAGAGGCCACATTTTTTGCCTGTTCAACCTGAATTTTGGTCAGAATGATTGTCTTGATAAAATCTCGAACGAGTTTGAAATTGGGTCAACTGGGGTCAAAAACTAGGTCACAGGGTCAAATCTAAGAAAAACCTTGTATGCACTCTAGAGGCCCCATTTTTTGCCTGTTCAACCTGAATTTTGGTCAGAATGATTATCTTGATGAAATCTTGAACGAGTTTGAAATTGGGTCAACTGGGGTCAAAAACTAGGTCACAGGGTCAAATCTAAGAAAAACCTTGTATGCACTCTAGAGGCCCCATTTTTTGCCTGTTCAACCTGAATTTTGGTCAGAATGATTGTCTTGATAAAATCTCGAACGAGTTTGAAATTGGGTCAACTGGGGTCAAAAACTAGGTCACAGGGTCAAATCTAAGAAAAACCTTGTATGCACTCTAGAGGCCCTATTTTTTGCCAGATCAATCTGAAATTTGGTCAGAATAATTGTCTTGATAAAATCTCGGACGATTTCGAAATCGGGTCAACTGGGGTCAAAAACTAGGTCACAGGGTCAAATCTAAGAAAAACCTTGTATACACTCTAGTGGGCACATTTATTGCCCAATCAACCTAAAAATTGGTCAGAATGATTATCTTGATGAAATCTTGAATGAGTTTGAAATTGGGTCAATTGGGATCAAAAACTAGGTCACAGGGTCAAATCTAAGAAAAACCTTGTATACACTCTATAGGCCACATTTTGTGCCCGTTTAACCTGAATTTTGGTCAGAATGATTGTCTTGATATAATCTCAGACGAGTTCGAAATTGGGTCAACTGGGGTCAAAAACTAGGTCACGGGGTCAAATCTAAGAAAAACCTTGTTATCACTGTAGAGGCCACATATTTTGCCCGATCAACCTGAATTTTGGTCAGAATGCTTGTCTTGATGAAATCTCAGACGAGTTCAAACTTGGGTCAACCGGGGTCAAAAATTAGGTCACAGGGTCAAATCTAAGAAAAAACTTGTATGCACTTTAGAGGCCACATTTTTTGTTCGATCAACCTAAAATTTGGTCAGAATGATTATCTTGATGAAATCTCGGACAAGTTTGAAATTAGGTCATCTGGGGTCAAAAACTAGGTCACATGGTCAAATCTAAGAAAAACCTTGTATGCACTCTAGAGGCCACAATGTTTTGCCAATAAACCTGAAATTTGGTCAAATTGATTGTCTAGATGAAATCTCGGACGAGTTCGAAATTTGGTCATTTGGGGTCAAAAACGAAATCAATTATAAAAATCCTTGTTAGTCAACCTTAGAATTGTAAAAAAAAAGGATTCTCAATTTGTATAGAAGCAACAGCTTTGTTTAGCTCAGTCATTCATCATTCTACTTCTCATACTTCAGTTGAAAATTTTAGACAGTTCTTTCAGGTGAGCGATTAAGGGCCACTATGGGCCTCTTGTTTAATTTAATATTGGTTGTCTTTAGAGAAAAACTGTATCCTAACAAAAAAAAAGAACGCAGTTAATTGTAAGTGTCAGTATAAAACAGCAGGTATTAGGTTAATTGACTGTAGAACAAACGAAACAGTTGTTTTCTTTTCAATTTAAATTGGTAGATTGGGTTAATGGCATTTTAATCATGGTTTTCTTACAAAATAGGTCATTTGAAAACCTAGTAGATCTTTTCGATAAATCTTTCAACACATCCCTTTCGTCAGCAATTTTAGATTAGCTCAGATTTTTATTCAAGCTGTATATACGATGCCGGCGTTTTGAAATGTATATCAAAATGTATATCAAAAGTCTTTTCAAAGAGTTTTAAGTTCATCCTAACTCTCTGTCCAAGGAAAAAATAATGGTAAGATAAAGGGTCGAGTCTATATACATATACTAATAGCCACATGCATGTTTTTCCACATGGAAATGAAATTACTCCATTTTACTCGATCCGGAACTGGTCTGGGCAGAAATCAGCCAATATAATTAAATTTGGAATCTACACCTGACAAACGATCCCCGCTAGAAGTAACGCATGCTATCTAGCTTTATGTGAAGATATACCGTTCGAAATATATTTTCAGAAAGGTCCAAGGTTAATTCATTGTAAAGGGAGCTTGACGGGTGCATTTTTATTAATTCCTTCATTTATGTTTGGGATCGGAAATAAATTTGCTATCTTTTGTGAGTAGATCAGCTCAAATTTAACAACTAATGAACGGTATACATGGCTATGCCAGAAAATGGTTTGTCTAGCAACATATCAAGAATTAGTTACGACAAAGGCCATGTAAATACACAAAATGCTATATAATTACTGACAGCAAGTATTCAGGGATTACACCTTCAGTGTCAGTCTCTGATTAGCTTTAAGAGAGTTTGGATTTGCCTTCACGCTAGGGACCCTATCTACTAATCTCAACAAGGACGAACACGTTTTTTTCTTTTTCTCAACACTGATGAAACTATTATTGATACCAATTTCTTCAACTTTTATAATCTTTTTCACAAAAAAGATTTTATAAAGGTCTCACGTCGCCGCTTTCAATCAACAATGATTAAACTAAGATTGGTACAATTTTTGAATATGTTTATTCAGTTTCTGGAATTCTTTTATGTTCTAGTATACAAGTAGACATATCGAGGGGTCAGTGCAACACTACTTTAAGTGCCTATATATAAATAGACACTTACAGTAGTTTTGCGCTAACCCCTTGATATATCTAAGCGTTTCGCCTTTATTACGTATTGTTAAAAAAAACGTAATGTAATTGTTATCACTCATCTATATGTGCCGATGTTTTTCATCTAGATGTTGATCTATACACGGAACCTAGCTACACTATTTATTTAGAGTCCTCGTTCGAAGTAAGGAAAAGGGTCATTGATGAAAACCGTAAACTATATATTATGAACATATGAATAGACGACAATGATTTTCAGGCTCTTAGCATAGTTATGACCATGAAAACTTTTCATATTTAGAATTTTGATTTATGTCTTGGTAACGTATTTGAAGGGAAATGATTCTCTTTTGATCGGTTAATCGATGTACACATAAATGCGGAATCAAGACTGTCGAAACAAGTGTCACAGCGGGCTTTTTCGTCTGCATTCCTTTTGGTAAGAGACACATTCTCTGTGACAGAATTGGTTCGCCCCGACTCTAGCTATTTCGTTTAAATTGATCTTTTTCACTATTTTGACGCGTCAATTGCATACAAATGTACTGTAATCACAAGTCACAATAGCGTATAGACCCGCAGTTTAGAGTGAGTGATCAAAGGTCAATTTGGTCTAAACATGTATAGACAAAATTGACCTTCGATCACTCACTTAAACTTGTGGATCTATATTCGGGTTATATGTGTCAGTGTTTTTATTTGCCTACATATCCTGGGTTATATGTGCATGACAAGGAATTTTAGAAAGTTCAAACCTAGCAAGAAATTCTGTAGATTAACAGTTGATCCAGTATTCTGTATCTTTAAATTAGAAACACATTGAAAAATGCTTCATCCTTAATTCTTCCTTATGGACTCTTTGTTCATCAAATAAGGACTCTTTGTTCATCAAAGTTTCTGATGTTTTATTTCTTAACACTGTTCTTCATGAAAAAAAAGTAGGAATATCAGTTGAATATTTTTATGTAGATCTTGAATTATCTATGAAGAATATTGGCAAATGTGCTTGTATTTCTCTTTTAATGTATTTGGCAGTAGATCTACAAGTGTTTCTATTCACTTTTTAGCCCCACTGGCTGAAGGCCACTTGGGCTATTGTCTTGGCGTTGTGTCTGTCGTGTGTCCGTCCATCCATCTTTCCATAGTTACACTGTGTGCATGTGTCCGGTGGTAAACCTTTTCTTTAAAAATCTTCTTCTCAGAAACTACCGGATGAATTTCAACCAAACTTCACAGGAAAAGTCCTTGGGTGACCCTCTTTCAAAGTTGTTCAAGAAATTTTGATTAAATGAAAAACATAGATTTAATGGGCATGGCTAATTTCCAAAAATGGTAAAAAGTGAGTTTTCTCAGATTCTAATCGATGGATACGAATAGAATTTTACATGAATGATCCTTGGGTGACCCTTTATCAGTCTACCAAAAATTATTGTGATCAGATGAAGAATATGTATTTTATGGATGGAGGTCATTTTTCTATATGTTATATTGTGGAAACTTTGAAAATCATTTTCTCAGAATGTAAGTGATGGGTATCAACCAAATTTCACTGGAATGATCCTAGAGTGACACCTTATCAGTCTACCAAATATTATTGTGATTGGATGAAAAATATATATATTTTATGAGCGGAGGTCATTTCTCTATATGTTTTATAGTGGAAACTTCAAAAAAAAATTCTCAAAATGTAATTGATGGATATCAACGAAATTTCACTGGAATGATCCTTTAGTGAATAATCTATCAGTCTACCAAAAATTATTGTGATCTGATGAAAAATGTATTTTATTGGCCGAGTTCATTTCTCAATATGTTATAAAGTGTAAACTTTGAAAATCATTTTGAACATCAGTATAACCCAAAATATCTAAATGTGTAGTCAAAACTTCAATTTGCTATTACAAGAGTTTCAAGCCTGTGGAGCGACTCAATCCATTCATGGCTTTCTAGCTTCTTTTATGCTATATATACCACAGACAGGCAGTAGCATTTGTGGATCCAGAATTTCTTCAGGGATGAACCCTCAGCATATAATTATATACATTGTGTAATTTTCATATATTTCTAAGTATGAGGGAAGAATATCGTAACTAAAGCTTCAATAAAATTTTATGGGTACTTTGATTTTCAGATTTTAGCTCACCTGAGCACAATGTGCTCAAGATGAGCTTTTGTGATCACCTTTTGTCTGTAGTGCGTCGTCTGTCATCCGTCGGAATTCATCAACAATTCTTTATACATCTTCTCCTCAGTAACTATTGGGCCGATTTAAACAAAACTTGGCAGAAATGCTCCTTGGGTTACCCTTCTCAAAATTTGTTCGTGAAATTTTGATTGACCCCCCAAATATGGGCATGGCAGGGCAGGGCAGTTTTTGACCCTGATATCTTTAAACATCGTCTCCTCAGTAACCATTGGTTCAATTTCAACCCAACTTGGCAGAATTGTTCCTTGCCTTACCCTTCTCAAAATTTGTTCGTGAAAATTTGTTTGACCCTCAAATATGGGCATGAAAGGGCGGGGCTTGTTTTGAGCACAAAGTCTTTGACTGACAACTTCTCCTGAACCACTGGGCTGATTTTAATGAAAGTTTACAAAAATGTTCCTTGGGTGACCCTTTCTAAAAATTAATCGCTAAATTTTGATTGATTGCAAAATATGGGCGTGGCAGGGAGGACCTTATTTTGAGCCCGAAAACTTTGCCAGAAAGTTTCTTGGGTGAGATCCACTGGACCAATAAATTTCAGGTGAGCGATTTAGGGCCATTCTTGCCCTCTTCTTTTAAAAAACCATTATTTTGCTGAAATTCCACAGAGGGTTTGGATGTAATAGTACTTAAATAATGGTGTAACCTAGTAAAAATGACCTCTACTAGCATAGTTATTTATTCTTCTGAAACAGCATAGAGAATGTGAACTTTGACAAAATCTCTAATAATCTTGCCATTTTTAGCTCACCATAGCACATCATGCTCAAGGAGAGCTATTGTGATCATTGAATTACTGTTGTCTGTTGTCTATCTTGCTTTGTCCGAAGTTAGCCGTCAACCATTTAGGTGATTACACTCTAGAACCCACAAATATGGTCCAATCTTCTGTTAACTCTATTGAAAATAGGAATGATCAATGCCATATCATGGGAAAAGGTGCCCTAATCAAACAATTTTCTTGTTTACACTCTAGAGGCCACTAATATGGTCCAATCTTCATGAAACTTGCTTGGAATGTTTATCATGTCACAAGGATGAACACTATTGAAAAAAGGAAGGATTGGTGCCATATCATGGGAAAAGAGGCCTTAGTGACAATTTTTTGTTTACACTCTAGAACCTACAAATATGGCGAAATCTTCATGAAACTTGATCAGAATATTTGTCATGTAACAAGGATGAACACTTTTGAAAATGGAAGGGATTCACATGATTCCACTGGCAAAGGGGCCTTAATGACAATTTTCTTCTTTACTCTGTATAGGCCACAAGTCATAAAAGTACTAGTATGACATTTTTTTTTTTGAAAATTTGATAATCATTATAATGACAAAGGTACGAAGGTGGGTGATGGTCATGGTCCTTTTGTTTTATTATGCTTGTTATTTTACAATTAAGGATACATTGAATGATTTTCAGCAACTGCTTTGAATTTGATGTTGTTTGAATTGACAGCTGCTTTTAGGTTAAATGATAAGCCTCTCTTATATATTAGCCTCTCTTATAAGCCATTGTAATGGTTCTACACTGGAATATTATAATAGTTGTAGGATGGATATAGAAACAAGGGTTATAAGCAGCTGATATATGGAATGCATGCATTGTCTGGTCACTTAGTGCTTGGTTTACTCTGTTATGATTCATTAAACTCTCTTCCGGCTCTTTGTCTGACTGAACTACTGTAATATGTTTTTTAGGTGCTATATATATTTTGATTTAATATTCTGAACCACCTACGAATAGCCATGCAGAGATGCAGCACAATAAAGGATGAGAAGTCAATATTAACCATTTTCACCCTGTTTATTTTAATTTTTGCCAACAGTTACTGTGTACACAAAGCTTTGGCAGACAGTATAGACTAAGATAAGGCTGCACAGACATGCAATCTGATCTTGTCTACACTGCTTCTTACTCATTATTAGAAGAAAAAAAATTTGAGCCAGGCTGCATGAAATGTGAAAAAAAATGGCAATTTGTTTGAAATAAAATTAAAAAGCTGCAGGTAAAGATTTTCTTTGTCTGTCTCTATGTCAATCTTTAGCTTTCTGTATTAACCCTTGTCATGCTGAATAAATTTTGGCTAATTTTTTTTTATCAAATTTATAGGGCAAAAAGCACTGAAAGTACCAACTGTAGGTCAATTTTTATTTGAAAAAACTAAATCTATTGACAATTCTGGTTTGAAGGTGAGAAACAGGTGGTGTAGACTATCATCAGACTGCACATATGTGCAGGCTGATGTTTGTCTATAGCTCCTGCCAAAGCAGGAATATTCCCGGTTCAGCATGACAAGGGTTAAATTGACAAACTAGAAGAGCGTGGGACTTAACAAATTGAAAGAAAATATGGCTATAATTAAAGCCTCTCTCAGCTCTAAAAATTTGGATTTGGGTTTGTATGTATAGGCTTAAATTGAACTCTGAAGGTAAAATAGTATCAATGAAAAAAAAGTCTTACATCATTTTGTGGAGAAGATTATAACAAGATAAGGCTTATCAGTTTTTAACACTCAATTGATGTGAAATTGGTTGTGTAATAACAATAGGAGAAAATCTTTGCCTTTGATTCACAAGGGAAAAAATACCTAATAGTCTCTTATGACAGACAAGGTATATGAATTCAATTCAAATTTAGCGGTACTTTTGTGACAAAAAAGTCTCGCTGGTAAACTTTAGTCTAATTGTTTTGGAATTTCAGTAAATTGATATCATAAAAAAGGGTAATCAAAGTAATTGAAAAATATTTCTTTCCAAGAGTAAAGTGTCTATAGTAATTATTTAACAAAAAATGAATGAGTATTTATGATCAAGTAGCAACAGTTGTTTCCATTTTTATGATAGAAAATGATGTGTGCTCTCGTCCATCAAAGGTGTGAGAATTAGAGTGTTCAATTAGGGCAATTAACATTGTACTGCAGTAACCTTTACTCTAAAATAGGATTTTTGTTGGCTTATCAGTATATGCTTTTCCTTAAAATGATAAGCCACAGATTCTGAAAACAGTTCTTGTGCTATCTTTTGAAATTCAGGAATCATTGACCCTCTGGCTGTACTTTCTGGGGCCAAAAACTGCTGCTGAAAGGGGCTAAATAATAAAATGAGAGAATTAATTGAGTGATTAAATATTTTCTTTGTGATGCTGATGGATTTTAGTATTTTTTAGGGATCAACAAATTTTTGCTTTAAAATGTTCAATGATAAGTAATTACACAAGATACTACAGCATTGATTTATATCAATCCAAACCTTGAATTAGACCCATTGCTGAGTTAAAAATTGTGCTAGGAAGCTTCAACTCAGTAAGACTAAGAGGTTTTAGAGTTTAATACAAAAACATAATGTTCCTAGATTATATGCATGTGCAGCACTTAATATCCACACAGTTCAAATAATGATATTAAATAAGTCTGGTCATGACATTTCCAACAAAAGGAGCATATTTTAGTTGTAAGCTCTGTCAACCATCTTGTGCATTTGCTGTCAGATCAGTCTTCAAAAGAGCTGAGATGAGTAGAATTTTTGTACTCAGGTACCTGAGTCTCGTTACTCATGGGTACTGGAGTACCCAATGATTACTGTCCATATATTTATTCTATCAACTAAATACAAAGGTGGATCCAGGAATTTTGTAAAGGGGGTTCGAACAAACAAATTCCGACATGGTTTTAAGGAACAAAGGCATTGCGAGTCTGTAAGTAGCCAGGACTCTAAAAACTATCAGATGCTGTAAGTAGAATCATCTTGAAATCAAATTCAGAAAAGAATTGAAGACTGATTTAAACAGTCTTCAATTCTTTTCTGAATTTGATCCCCAATGGTACATACAGTCATGGATTTTAGTGTCTAGAATGGTCCCTTCAGAGGACCGAGATAAAATCAGTTCTCCTAATCACCGTGACGGTCAATATGGCATTCTTGGATTGTTTAACAGCATGATAACAATAAATCATTCCGGCCACTATAGATCAGTAATCCTGATAATGTGTGTTCTTATCAGTGTTACAAATCAACTTTTATTCTACTGATCTTTATATTTGCCAACACCAGAGCTTAACATATGGTTTGAGTACATACATGCATTGGATTAAATCTTGTAATATTTTAATCAAATTGCAATTAATCTTGTACTGGGTTATGATATTCATTACAATTGAATCAAAGCAACATTTCAATAGAGAAATCACAGCATAGGGCTTTGTTAAGAAAAAATGATTTTGAATGGCCGTGTTTGTCTTGATCTCCTTTGAAATTGAATGGGGTGTTGGTATTACACTGTTACATATAATAATTAATTTTCTTAAATCATATATTTTTAGGAGTACATCGTAAGGAGTTTTAAATGTGGACTTGCCCATTATTATCAGATTTGTCAATACAGCGCCATTTAATTTACTACAAAAGCAACCTAAAAATGCTCATACTGTTCATTACAAGTTTCTGCTGAACACAAATCCTTTGCAGCTATTCTGTTGAACATGCAATCTGATCTAAGCCTACTATGCCTGCTTTCTATTTAATTTTCTAGTGAAAACACTTCTAAAATTTCCAAACAAAAAAGATAATTTATTGAAACAGAACATAAATTTATCAGATTTAAAGCTAAATTTAGTTTACTTCTATTTAATACATAAACTTTTTCATTTTTTTTTTAAATTAATGGATTTTTAGTTACAAATGGATTTAAAAAACAAAAACTTAATCATTCTTACATGTAACCTGGCTTTCATTTTGGGTTAAAGCCTTTATTTTTATTTCTACATAAACTGAAAATATCCTTTTCATCTCAAGATTTATCTAGTTTGAAAGTTTAGTATACTACCCATTCTTTTGCAATTATGTGCCCATAAAGAAACCTTGGGCTTGATGGAACTCAAACTATGGACTTCCTTTTATTAAGTTACACATCGAACTTGGAATTTAAGCATTTAAGACTGAGATCATAATCCAGAGTGAGTCAAAACCTTACTATATATTTCATTGGCTATTGAAAATATATAAATACCACAGTCATTTTTGTCATTTTTGCATAGGGCTTATTAAGAAGTCAATAACAGGTAATGATTCAGGACCCAGGTAGGAATGATCTCCTACCCGATTCCCAGGAACTCAAGTACTTGTCCCAGCTCTAGTCTTTACTCTTTGTATAGAATTACTTAACCCTTTCCTGTTTAACAAAATTTTGGACCTGTCCAAATTCAAAGGTTTTGCAGACGAAAATTTAAAGTCAATTTAATTTGAAAAATAACCATTCTGTAGGGTAGGAAATAGTGTGGAAAAAGAAGAAATTGCTTATCAGAAGCAATTTCTTCTTTTTTCAAAAAGTTTTCTCAATCATAAAATCACAGGCAAGTAGAAAGCAGGGATTAAACAGCAAAGGGTTAAAAAGTTTCTAAAGATGTTAAGTAAATATCTTAAAATGCACTGTGTGACTGTTGATACTGCTCAGTTCTGCACTCCACATACATCAATGGCATGTGAAATCATTAGAAATGTCACCCATAGCCTTAGAAATGTCATGCACATGCTCTATAATTATCTGCAAGTTTAATTACTTTTGACAGTTGTGTGAGATCGTACTGATTCCTATTGGTATTTATGCACAGACACACAACCTTTTGTTTAGCTCATCCCTAATTTAATTTAACACCTAATTGGATTATGAATTATTACTATGCTTATATGCATCTTAGCTATTACTCATAATTGAATTAAATTGTAATGACCTGTTTGGTTTTCAGTATGTTTAGGTTCAGTAAATATCCCTGAAAAAGGAGTTGTAATGGTTTTGATGCAACAGACAATATCCCCGTGATCTAAAATAAGTGGCAATATTTTGCAAATGTGACTTTCAAATTTCCTAATGCTCATATCAGTGAACCTTCTGAATTCTTTATTGATACCTTGCGCTTCTTCATAACAATGGAGTGTTTGGCTTTGCATGTATTTTTGGTGTTGACTAAGAAAAATGATTTCTTTAATGCTTTTCGGTGGTTTATCGAGAAATAACGGTAGATTATCACTTGATAATCTCACCACAAAAGCAGTGAAATTATCAAAAACTTACACCCTGCTTTTACGCATTTCATCCTATCTGACGTCATCTTTGCAGGGCGAAATAAGTGACGTCACAATGAACATTGCTTAGCAATCACGCGCAAAATGACGCGCTTTACCAAAATATGTCCTAGAAATATCACATTTTGTCTCATTTTTGCATTAAAGCAATAGAATAATCGTTTGTTTTTCGTGTTAGATCGATTAATATTTCATTTCGTGAACATCAAAAGCTATATTTTCACTTGTGGCTCTGCCACTCGTGAAAATAATCTATGTTGTTCACTCAATGAAATATAAATCAATCCTACACTGAAACAAACAATTATCCTCTATTTATTAACCCTAGTCATGTGGAGTAAAATACCTTGGCAAAATTACATATTAATCAAAGTGCACATATGTGCAGGCTGTTGTTTGTCTATAGCTCCTGCCAAGGCAGGAATATTCCAGGTTCAGCATGACAAGGGTTAACAGGCATTGGCATGACAAACTTTGACCTTGTTCCTTTCAATAATATAAACTTTAATTTCTTATGAGTGCCCACTTTCAGGAGAGTCATCCAAATTACCAAGTAGGGAGTACTATAAAACAATATCTATTTTATTCTGCTTATTTAGCCCTATAGGTAGATTTTAGGCGGTGAGCCGTGAAATCAACTTTTTACCATTAGATTCTCGTGCCATTTGTTCAAAATAGATAAACCAAGTTAAAAAAATGCATTATGAAAGTTTAAAATTTTCCTTTTAAACCAACGATATTGCTTGTCCTAAAACATAAGGTTCACCCAAACATTTACTTTTACAATTTCAGTGAAGGGACCAGGTTGAATGCCTATCATTTGCTTTTTAATTATACCAGATTTACCTATTATAATAGACACGGCACCAATGTCAGAGCTCAGTTTTGAAAATAATCATCAGGGAAAAAGACTAGCTGGGGCCCAGTCGCCCATGGCCCTTAGATTCTGAGCTGGGCGCCTAGACTTTTGGGGAAAATCCCTACACCTCTAATGTTAAATATTGAACTTTTTAAGCCTGGGCCCCTTAGTTAAAATTGTTATTCATTTTCCCTGCACATATAGTAGCCTAGCATTGGTATAAATTAAGTGCTTTTGTTTTTTCAAACTTCCACACATTTTGTAAATATCTTGTCATATTTATGGATATTTTTACAACAGTATCATTCACAAGGTCATACTAGACATTCGAGTCTTCATGAATCACATATTTTTAACAGGTCCACTTGATTTCAGAGAGAGAAACATTGTTGTTGATCACTATGACAGGGTTGGTGTAATGTGTGAGTAGGTCAAGGTTAGAGCCTATTATGAAAATTTATAATTGAACTTATCTGAAGCATATCACCCACATTTTAAGAACAGATTCCAGAATAATTTGACACATGATTATTTTCTATTATGAGAGGTTCAAGGACAAGTTTATGATCAAAATTTTGCAGATTGGCTCAAGTTCTCTTAGGACAAACATTCTAGCTCTGGGGTTGAACTTATAGGTCAGGGATATATTGATAAAGTATCAGCCATATGTAATCAATGATATTCTCAATATAAAGCATCAGGTGAAATTGTTGATCATGGATGGACAGAATTGAATATTGATTAATGAAAATTATCATTATTAATGCTTATAGTATAACCTACATTGTGGGAGAGAAATAGTGTTGTTAAATATTTATGATATTACTCTGGTGTTATTAAGCAAATGAGCTCAGAGCAAATAGTAACCCTAATTTGTTCTCATAAATAAACAAATTGATTAAACTTGCCATCTAAAAAAGATAAAACTATTGTGAATTATACTGATTATGTAGGGGCCGTTGTTATAGAAAGCAAACAATACCATTTACCATAGACTAGACAGCTTCTGTGAAAATATTCTAGCTGATAAGCATTATCTAGGAACTCATAAAACAGGATTCTGTATCTTGTTACAGTAAACAAGGTGTTAATGTGAGGTTAAAAGTTTTGATACATTATCACACATATCTTGATAAATAGTTTTTGCTTCATTTACAGAAACACTTGGCAAGAAGGATGCAGTTGATTTTCTCAAGGAAAACTTTTGTTGGGTGACCTATGTTTCAATGACTACAAAATGATCTGGCACATTTTTTTCCTTTGTGAGTTAATAGGCCATTTTATGCTAACTTTTAGACAGTCACAAGTTAAAGGTAACCTATCAAGGTTGAATGTTTACATTGAACCCATAAATAGAATGGCTTTTACTTTTTGCATTGTTTTCGAAGTAAATTGATACAGTGGTGGTCTACTATGAGTAGAAATTTTGTTCATAGTGCTCTAAGGTCAGAGACAAGGGTCGAATTCTTACGGAATCAACATAAGTTGTCCTTGGACAATTATGCTAGTTATTATACATAAAATGTACATGTCTGACAGCCCTTATATCTTTTACTCTGGATAAGATTTCTTTTGATATATCAGTTTTACAGTAAGCCACAATAAACATCCTCAAAGGAACTCTTAAGAATGAGTATATGATTTAAGATAAATTGCTTCTTTTTGTAGTTCTTGTGAAGACTTTTTTCTTATCATGTTGCATGAACAGCAGATTAAATGATAAGATTATCTTTCCAATCTTCTACACTTAGCAACGAGGAGTTAAGTATTAAATCACTTATCCTGGTACAGTTTAATTGAGATACTCCTATGTTTTTGAAACAAATACCGTAAGATACACTAAAAAAAATGCGGGCCTGAGGTTATAAAACTTTTCTCAGACTCAGGCTCTATTTTCTAAAATTTCAATTTGAGATTAAAGCCTGATTCTGTTCTATTACTCATTAGCTCCACTGGCTGAAAGCCACTGGGGCTTTTGTCATGGCGTTGTGCTGTCGTGCGTCCGTCCGTGCGTCCGGGCGTAAACATTTTCTTTAAAAATCTTCTCCTCAGAAGCTACTGGATGGATTTCAACCAAATTTCACAGAAATGATCCTTGGGTGACCCTCTTTCAAAGTTGTTCAAGAAATTTTGATCCAATGAAAAACATGGATTTAATGGGCGTGGCTAATTTCAAAATATGGTAAAAAGTGACTTTTCTCGGGTTCTAATTGATGGATACCAATAAAATTTTACATGACTGATCCTTGGATGACCCTTAATCATTGCACCAAAAATTATTGTGATCGGATGAAAAATATGTATTTTATGGGCGGAGGTCATTTCTCTATATGTTGTATTGTGGAAACTTTGAAAATCATTTTCTCAAAAACTAACTAATAGATATCAACCAAATTTTACATGAATGATCCTTGGATGACCCTTTATCAGTCTACCAAAAATTATTGTGATCGAAAGAAAAATGTGTATTTTATGGGCGGAGGTCATTTCTCTATATGTTATATAATGGAAACTTTGAAAATCATTTTCTCAGAATGTAAGTGATGGAAATCAACGAAATTTCACAGGAATGATCCTTGAGAAATTTTTTATCAGTCTCTTAAAAATTATTGTGATCGGATGAAAAATATGTATTTTATAGGCTGAGGTCATTTCTCTCTTTGTTATATAGTGGAAACTTTGAAAATCATTTTCTCAGAATGTAATCGATGGATATCAATCAAACTTCAGTAGTATAATCCTTGGGTGAACCATTATCATGCAGCCAAAAATTATTGTGATCGGATGAAAATTATGTCTTTTATTGCGGAGGTCATTTCTCTATATTTTTATGTATTAACATAAAAGATGATATTATTAAGTTGTTATAAATAACAACTTATCAAAATCATCTTTTATTTTTATATATTTATTTCAATTTAAAATTTGAGAAAATTGAGCCTGAGTCTGAGAAAAGTTTTATAAACTCAGGCCCAGATTGCCAATTTGTGCAGTCAGATCCTTATCTACATATGGTGAGCACTATTTAACAGATCCCCTTTACTGGCATTTTATAAACATCATTTTATAATTAGTGGCTTTTTGTCCCTCACCAACTGGAGAATGCTAAGTGTTATGCCTTGGTTGGATGGGCTGCTATTAGCAATACATGAAGTATTGTGATGGCTATGGCCTTAAAGAACAAGGAAGTCATGGGAAGGTGCACAAGCTGAAACCTGTTGTAACCAACATTTACCCCATACAAACAAAAGATTATTCAGTGTGATATAGTCAAAGGAAGATTTAATAAATAGAGGATATTGAATGAGTGGTCATTGAATACCAAATTTATTAAACGAGTCATCTATAAACAGATAAAAACGAGGCTGCGCCGAGTTTTTATCTGTTTAAGATGACGAGTTTAATAAATTCGGTATTTTATGAGCACAAATTTTATATTCTATTTATAATATGACCTGAAATCTTGCGAAAAATCGTCAAAATTCTTGAAATTCAAAGTGTCAATTTTCCGCTGAACTTATAACGCCGTTCAAAAATGACGTCACAATATATAGATTATGACGTCATTTTCGCAGTCACAAAATAACGTTGGCATTCGCTATGAGCTCATTTGCATAGTTATTCCACTAGTGTAATAACACCTGTGTAATATCAAAAATATTCAACGAGGTTATTTCACTCCCGCGACGTAGATCATATCATAAAGCTGTATGTTCTTATTGTTCATCCCTCACAGTATGGGGTTGGATCGGAGCTTCTCCTGCACAGGAAGTTTGGATATAGGATACATGATAGGAGAATCTCAACAGTTGTTCAGGAAATGTTTTATTGTTCATAAATTTGATTAGTTTTGAACTGATAGCCTTCATCTGTCATATAGAGTTACAACTACAATTTCTGCTGGATGATGAAAGCAATTTTTTCATTATATTTACTAATGGGTCTTTAAATTAAGAGATACAATCTCTGAAAAGTTGATATGATTCTTCCACAGGGTTTTTGTCTGGCATCAACAAAACAGGGTCCAAAGGGGGATCTAAGAGGACCGTTCTTAAATTTTTGGGAGTCCCTGCTTTAGGTATAGACTATTTCTTTTATGCTATAATCATGTATTTTGTAGATTTAGAGCTATAACCTGGGTAAAGATAAAGAAATTGATATAAGTATATTGATATTATGGGCTTAACTTCAGGAAAGAATTGGAGACTGTTTTACGTCTTCACTACTTTACTGAAGTTGATCCCCAAAAGTATTGGGGACTCGCATCATATAATTTTGAGGGTCCTACATATGGTTTGTTTGTTTTGAAGAAACTTGCAATGTTTTCTGGCTTCTTATCGACACAATATGACACAATTATCTTACAGTAAATTGTCTGTCAATCTGTCTGATGACATTTTGCATAATAGATAGATTTTCTATTTCCTCATGGATATGGGAAATACAAGACTCATATGTGGTAAAATATATAACCTTCATCAACTTGGATATCAAGGTTAAATTTCAAGGTCACCAAAGAAAAAATATTAAGATGTACCTTCTTGAAATGAAATCTGAGTAACCAAATTCTCATAGGATCAATGGTAATCTTTGTCTTATTTATGAGGATATCTTTTATTTTCGACTTCTCTATTAGCAATAGAAATGAGTTGCAAATAGAAGATTGTTTGCCAGCCCTGCGCTCAGGATGACAAAACGGTACAAACAGTTGGCCAATTATACCCTGCTTTGCACATGAAAAATAGGTTTTAATTGGAAAACTGTTTACACCATTTTGTCATCCTGAACGCAGAGCTGTATTTTTCTTAAACTACAGTGCCTATTTTTGAAGCATTTCTGTGCTACACCTCTGCTAAATTAAGGTCATCTAACATGTTCAAGGACAATTATGTTTCTTGAACTTTCTAAGAACTTATTTTTTTATATTTTCAG